>JAPVLO010000010.1:2465000-2907500 GCA_027257055.1 Cephalopachus bancanus | reverse complement strand
AGGATTGCCTGAGTCCAGGAGGCAGAGGCTGTGGTGAACTGTGATTGTGTTACTGCACTCTAGCCAGGGTGACAGAGTGAGACCCAGACTCAAATAAAAATAAATACAAAATAAAAATAAAAATAGAGCCGGGCTCGGTGGCTCAGCCTATAATCCTGCGCCTTTGGGAGGCTGAGGTGAGTGAATTGCCTGAGCCCAAGGGTTCGAGACCCGCCTGGGCAGCGAGACCTCATCTCTACAATAAATCAAAAAATCAGCTGGGCATGGTAGCGCATACCTGTAATTCCGGCTACTTGTAAGGCTGAGGCAGAAGGATCGCCGGAGCCCAGCAGGTCGAGGCTGCAGTGGCCGGGAGCGGCCACTGCACTCCAGTCTGGGCGACAGAGTGAGACTCCAACTCAAAAAAAATAAATAAATAAAAATAGAAATCAAAGATAAATTCTGAGATTGGTATCCTTGTGTATACCCTTTGGGTCCATCTCTAATCCCTTAGAGTACGTTTTTAGAAGTAGATTTACTGGGTCAGAGTTCACAAATGGTATGAATAAATTTGATCTGAAATGCTTCCTAGAAAGGTCCTTCCATTTAAGCATAAACATTCATATCTTCACCATCATTTGAAAACGTTTTCCAATATGATCGTTATTTGATCAGCCAGCCAGTCCTTCCAGGAAATGGAAGGCACATTTGTGGAGCCCTGTTTCAAGCTTTGTCCCATTTCATCTTCACATCAACTCCATGAGGAAGGTACTGGTACTACCCAGCTCACAGAGGGAAAAACACACTAAGGAAGGTTGTGTCACATTCAAAGGTCACTAAACCAGAAGATGAGTGGAGTTGTTATTCAAGTTCAGGCTGTCTAATCCCAAAGGTCATTTGCTTTCTAAACTTCCAAGGTTTCCCTCTACATAATATTTGCATTTTATCACTGGCTGTCCAGAGATCAAGTCCCCCCTCCCTAATTTTATTTTCTAAACCAAACATGCAAGTCTCTTGGAGAACACTTGGTGCTTTGGTGGACACTTAATAAACACCAATGCCTTGAACTCTCAAGCACCTTGCATGTGGCAAGCACTAAATGGGGGTAAGCTGCTTGGAGGCCTTTCAAGCCCATCAGGTAAGCTGCAACCTGCACCCCTATCTTCTGCGTTCATTATACTCCTAGGTGAGGAACTTTCTGCAAAAGTGGAAAATATTGTCTTCTAAGTTTCACACAACTGTGAAAACAAACCTCAAGAGAAAAGTTAGCACTTTAAAGCAACAAAGATAAATTGTGGTGTTTACATTATTTAATATTAAATATTATAGTAAATGTATCTGTTGTCCTTTCTGCCTGATTCCAAGAACCCTCACAATCGTTGAGGAAAAAACCTTTCTGATTATTGGCTGGTTTCTGTTCCAGGTATGTGAATATCCTGATGGAACCAAGTCTTTGAAACTGGGAGACTTTGGGCTTGCTACTGTGGTGGAAGGCCCTTTATACACAGTTTGTGGCACCCCCACTTACGTGGCTCCAGAAATTATTGCTGAAACTGGGTAAGATTCCTGGTGGCTTTGGTTAGTATTTATTTTTTTGAGTCAGGGCCTCAATCTGTTGCCCAGGCTGGAGTGCACTGATCATGGCTCACGGCTCGACCTCATAGGCTCAGGCAATCCTTCTGTTTCAGCCTCCCAAGCAACTGGGACTATAGGTGTGTGCCACCACACCTGGCTAATTTTTAAAAATCTTTTTGTGAGACAAGGTCTTGTTATGTTGCCCAGGCTGGTCTCAAACTCCTGGACTCAAGCCGTCCTCCCACCTCGGCCTCCCAAAGTGCTGGGATTACAGGCTGAGGCCACCACACCTGGCTAGTGTTTTAACTTTGGTGGGGAAAGGTGTTTTTGTTGCTACTGCTGCTCACGCAGTCAGTGCCTCCTGCGAAAGTGGAGAATTGGAGGAAGAGTGAGACTTACCTGCTCCATGACTAGAGTTTGTGCTAGTCAAGAGCTCACGCCTGGATTTTATCCCATGGTTTGTCCTGGAAATATGGTAGTAATCATCAAGACTGTGGTTAAGTCGGCAGAAAACAGATGCCTTTGTCCAAAGGGTAATTAATTCCTCTACGTGAAATTAACAATTTGACACCAAAAAGATCCTTTATCTTCATAAACAGAGGGAGTCCTCCAGTATCATGGAAGGTTCCTGGGAATTGTATCATTTTTTTTCTCCTTTTCCTTACCCCACACCCACTTTGTTTTCCCAGCTATGGCTTGAAGGTGGACATCTGGGCAGCTGGTGTGATCACCTACATACTTCTTTGTGGATTCCCACCATTCCGAAGGTCAGTGGCCTTTTGAGTGACCATATTTGAATTGTAAATTCTCTCCCTTTGGTCCAGAAGCAGACACTTCTTTCCTAGCATGATAGACATTTCATAAAAATGTACCCATAACACCATGCCTATAATTTCCAATTTCTCGGTCTTTTTAAAGGAGAGTAACATTTGTAGACCTTGTGAAGCAATCTAAATCCTCCCAGGTAAACCTTCCTCTGGTTCTTGATAGTTGTCCCTCTTGCTCAATTTGACAGCAGTTTTTATATAATTTTTCCAAAGCAAATTTGTTCTTACAGAAACAGGAACTCTTTCTATTATTTTTCTTTTTATATTTTTAGAGACAGGGTCTAAATCTTGTCTCCCAGGCTGGAGCGCAATGACACAATCATAGCTCCCTGCAGCTTCAAATTCCTGTTCTCGAACAATCCTCTTGCCTCAGCCTTCTGCGTAGCTGAAACTCCAGACAGGCACCACCACACCCAGCTAATTTTTAAATGTTCTGTAGAGATGGCATCTCACTCTGTTGCCCAGGCTGGTTTTGAACTCCGGGCCTCAAAGGATCTTTCTGCCTCGGCCTCGCAAAGTGCTGGGATTAAAGGCGTGAGCCATCAAACCTGGTCTCCACTCTTCTTCTTTTTAAAATAATTCATGTTATCAACTCACATCATATTTAAGAAGTAGAATTACAAACATTTTTGGCAAAAACAGGCCTGGGAACAAACAGACTGACTCTTGGTAACCATACACTTCACCTGGTGGCATCAGACATGACCACTGATAAGGGGCAAGGTGTTTGGGGAGGGCACAGAGCCTGGCAGTCTCATGCAGGGAGTGAGTGAGGGGCCTGTCACAGCTCTTCCTTTGATCAGTTTCATTTCTCCCTCTGGAGTCAGTGAATGACTTCGAAGCAGATGTTTGTCTAAGGATGCAAGTTTTTCTTCTGAGGTTTCCTGAGCTTCCTTGTCATTTTAATCACTTCTTTTGTTCATTTTACAACTCTTTATTGTTAGTGAGTAGCCACTGTGTGCTAGGCACTGTTTGAAGTGCTAGGAATACAGTGAGAAACAAAACATAATCCCTGAAGTTATGGTTTGTTTCAGTTCATTCAGCAGCTGTGACAAAATACCATGAACTGTGTTAACTTATAAACAACAGAGATTTAATTCTCACCGTTCTGGAGGCTGCGAAGTCCAAAATCAAGGCCCTGGCAGATCTGGTGTCTGGCAGAGGCCCCACTTCCTGATTCATAGATAGTTGTCTTCTCACTGTAACTTCACATACTGAAAGGGGCAAGGGAGATATCTGGGTTCTTTAATAAAGGCACTGATCCCATTCATGAGGGCTTCACCGCTATGACCTAAATTACTTCCCAAGGGCCCCACCTCCTAAGACCATCACATTGGGGATTAGGTTTCAATATTTAAATTTTGGGGAGATAAAAATATTCGGTCTATGGCATGGTTTTTAGTGTTATATTGGCTCAGTAAGTGAAAAATTAATTTTCTTCATCTCCCATTATTTTATTATGAAAATGTTCAAGCATACAGAGAAGTTGAAAGGTTTATCTATTTAAAAATCTTCGTTGTTTTTTTGTTTTTTTTTTTTTTGAGTTAGGGTCTCGCCCTGACACTCAGGCTAGAGTGCAGTGGCACAGTCACAGCTCCCAGTAGCCTTGACCTCCTGGTCTCAGATGTCCTTCTACCTCAGATTCCTGAGTAGCTAGGATGACAGGCACATATCACTACACCTGGCTACTTATTTTATTTTATTTTATTTTGTAAAGGCAGGGTCTTGCTATGTTATCCAGACTGGTCTTGAACTCCTGTGCTCAAGCAATCCTTCCACCTCAGTCTTCCAAATTGCTGTAGTTAGAGGCATGACCCACCATGCCTGGACAAATGATTGGTTTTTCAGTTGAGTTAAACTTTTTTTAGTTTACATTTGATTGACATCTCTACTTTGGAAAACCTTATAGTGTAGATAAAGATACTCATCACAAGAATATTGTCCAAAAGAATAAACTGAGTGTGAAGGCATGCTTAGTCGAGGGCAGGCAATCACAAAAGCTTTAATGAACAATGTGGCATTTGAGTGGAGTTTTGATAGATGGGAAGCTCCTTCCATCTGGCTATCAGCATCATGGTCTCCATCAATGTCATTGCCCAGGTGATTCCACAGACTACAGGGCTACCGCATATATTAGTTAGCTGTTGCTGAGTAACAAACTACCCCAAAAGTTAGGGTTATGAGACAATGCTGTGGTTTAATTAGGTGGTTCTTCTAAGCTGGGCTGGCTTAGTGGGGACTTGATGATCTAGTATGACCTCACTGTCATGTCTGATGTTTGGCTCAGTGTCTGCTGGGGCAACAGAGATGATTTGGCCACGTGCTGTCATCATCCAGTGGGCTAGCCTGGGCTTCACATGATGATGGATGCAGGATTCCCAAAAGCAGCCAGAGAGAAGGCGAGTTCTGCTGCCTCAGCATTTCTAAATCTCTGTTTGTCTCACAGTTATTGATGTCCCATTGACCAAATCAAGTCAAGTAACTAGGCCAAGAGTGAATGTGGGAGAAAAGGAACTGAGTGCACAGAGGGAGGAGAGTAATGTGTGACCGTTTTTACAGTCACACTGGGCCCTGGCTGGTTTCAGTGATGATCTGTTTTGGGAACTAGTAAAGTGCAGAAGGATAGTGTGTTTTGAGAGCAGGTGATCCTGGGGCCAGTTACAGCTGTGTTGTCCTTTGGCTAACCCAAGTTGAGATCTGTTGGCAAGGGTCTTGGCCATCGTTTTAGAGGACTGTGTGCTCACAACTCCCTCTAGTGTTTCCAGCTGCCAGTGCAGCCTGAGCTTTTTCTTCTTTATTTATTTAATTTATTTTTTTAAAGTGAGAAAGCAGGATTTATTGAGAGGACAGAGAAGCTCCCACAGTGGGAGGGGACCCCAAGGGGTTGCCCAGCTTGAGCTTTTTCTTTGGCTTCTTTTTTTTCCTTCTGTTCTGTGACTTTTAATAGATTCTGTCAGACTGTCCTTTAAAAGTATGCATTGTTAATCCTTATAAATAAAAACTGAATTCCAAGATAAATAAAACATCAAAACATTAAAAGTTTTATTTGTTTAATTCATAACACAATGAAAAATAATAACTATAATAGTAGACTATATTTATTTTTTTGTTTCTATTTTTCAATTACTTTTTATTTTAGAGTCGAGGGGTACAAGTAGGGATTTGCTACATAAGGAAGCTGCATGCAGGTGAAGTTTGGGCTTCTAGTGGGCCCTCTCTCCCCTGGTAGAGGACCAGAGACCCATTGTGTTGCCACATTCCCTCCTTCTTCCCTCCCTTTCCTAACTTCTTTTTAACCCAAATAAGACTCAGATTCAACAATATATTTTTGGCATGGATTGTTAACCAGCAGCTTCTTTGTAGGCTCTGGAGATACATCTGGCTAATCAAAAGCAGTAAAGTTACATTCTGAAAGCTGCTGCCCTCACGTGCTACCTTCAGAAGCAGGTCACGGACCTCCTGGCAGCTTACTTTTAAAATGTAAGAAAATGGCTATTGCTTTGCTAAACTCTGGTGTATCCAAGTGGCTCTCTGAGCTACCAGCACCATGTTACTTAGCTTTGGCCCCCTCCCCTACCTTGGGAAGGTGAGTGTGTCTGTTTGTCTGTCTCTCTCTCTCTCCCCCCACTCTCTTGTATCTCTAATTTACTTTCTAAATAAGCTATATTTTCCAATGTAAAAAAAAAAACATAGCTTAAAGATCCTTCCAAACCACTGTATTTTCTCGTCCTTCTTTAGAACTGCATTTTATTCCATTCTGTGGTTATAATTTGCTTAACCAGAAATATATCGATGGACATTTAGGTTGTTTCTCATCTTTTTCTATTGGCAAAAAAAATTGTTAGTTTATCTTGTATTCATATTTGCATGTATGCAAATACAGATTGCTTCAATTCTAAAAATTAAAATAAAATGTAAGAAAATAACTCTCCTTCTTTCCTATAGCACTGTGATGAAAGAGAATCTATAATGTTGAACACTAGTTACAGAAGCATCTTCACAGCAGACAGTGACACTCTGGGTAGATTTTATAACCCACTGCAATATAAAAATATATGGAGCACACTACAGAAATGGCACTTTAATGATAACCGAGTATGGTATAAAATAGATCATCTATATAAATTTGTGTCTAAGTTAAAAGTACTCCAAACAAATATTTCAAAACATTTTCTTTGTTTCTTACCAAAGACAACTTTTATCCAAAGCTTTTAAACTGAAATTGTTATTTGGAATTTCCAGTTTTAGCCTCTCTGACCTTAGTATCTCTCATTCTTGCTTCATTCAGGCATTTCAGGTTTTAACCTTAGCCTGACATGTGTTCTCTCTCTAGTCTTTTTCAACATCAGAGTCATCATTACTAAGAAAAAGATTGGTTTTTCAGAGGCCCCCAACATTTTAGTTTTTACCTAAGCAAATCTGCTCTTAGGGCCAATGACAAGAAATATTATTTGTATGGTTGTACTGGGGTTTTTGATGTTTCTCTTAAAACGCGCGCGCGTGCACACACAAACACACACACACACACACACCCACCCCCACCCACCCACCCATAAGTGAAGTGTTTGCATATCCTTTGTGAAACAGTTTACGACATTTTCAGGTTATCTTTTGATGACCTGTCATTGAAAGGAGAGTATGCACAGGCTTTGATTGTTTTTGAGGTTTTTCTTAGAGCATGTTGGTCCAAGGGCTCTATTGTTTTAGAAATTAAAAGTGCCCTGAAACACCTTTGCCAGACTGTAGGATATAAATGTGATACAAACTCAGTATAGATTTAATGAGAACAGCTTTCCTTTCATGACTACTAAGAAGGAGAAGCTACCTTTAGCTTTCTGTTTTTCTAGTGGGGGCAACCTCAAACTGTCAAAGCTCTTTTGTTCACAGCACTGATTCTTTAGGGGCCCATTCGGAATGCTGAGACACCTTAGGGTCTTGTTTGTTGACTCAGGATATTTTGCTAAGAACCCATTGCAATGAATGACTGCTGACACACTTCTAGCTTTGTAATTATTTATTAACGAGATAAAAGCTATTTGGGTTAACAAAATATAAGCTATTTGAGATTCTGGAAGAAGTAAAGCCAAGATGAGTATAGAGAGGAATGACTAAAAGAAACGATTCTGGAAATAAGTAATTTTTTTATATCTGCTGACATTGTTGAGGTCTTTTTTTGGTTTTAACAGGTTTCTGTAAAACCCTGCTGTGTGTTCTTAGATGTATTCTTCACTCCTTTTGAAGGAGTACTGAGCTGAGTTTAGTTAGCAGGTAAATGGCAGTAAAAAGAGAAGAAAACTTCTTGACAGAAATACATTTGTGCACATTCAGAGAAAATAATGTTTCAGGAGAGCAATGGGGCTCCCCTGCCTACTTATCTGCCCTGACCTTTGCTTCTCAGTGTGCCTCTTGACCAGACTCTGTGGACCAGCAGAGGGCTTAAATGTCACAGATAGTCACAGAGCCCACAAACTCTGCTGTTTTTACTAGAACAGGAATGAGGCAGCCATATCATCACACAATCCTAGAACTTGTCTCTAGACACTATCCTAAACGATCTGTTCCTAGAAACATCACACTTGCCCTTTGTTTCCTGGAGAGAGTCGATGGAAAAATTTCAAGAAATGTTACATACTTGCCAGGTGATCCCAACTGTGCACTCCTGGATTTTGATCTTTACTCCATCAGCCAGTCTGAGTTTTCTCCTGGGGTCTCACAATGGCCTGGAAAGCTGATGACTTTGTTCTTCACTCTGGCCATTGATGTGCCCACCAAGTGAGGGGGATCTGCAGCTGTGGAGGGGAGGTTGTATGGGGTTGAGGACATCTTTCCCAGTGGTGTTTCCACGTTTCCATGGCACCATTCATTGAAAATCAGGCCAGCATTTACTTGTCAGGTCTCAACTGTGTACGTGACTGTACCTTTTAGGGTGGGTGGGTCAGATACGGGGGGTGCAGGGGAGATGCCTGCCTGTGAGCTGCCAAGGTGGGTCTGTCTCCCCCTGTGCAAATCTTGTTGGCATCTTGATGGGTTCTTTCTCTCAGACTGGGCTTGGATGAAAGTCCAGTTGCAACAGATAACTACTTTTTTCATGAATATTGTATCCGAATTCTGAGCTCCTTATGACTTTTTCATGTGTTGGCTGTTTCACCAATCTTTGGCTATTTTATTGGAAAAGTAGAAAGAGGAAGGGAAGGTGGATTCTGACTCTTACTGCGTTTCCACTCTTGTTGCCATGAGAGATTGAGGGTAGATGCTGAGTTTTGTGGGGTTTTTTTCTAAAACGAGAATTTCCGTTATTTTTGGTTTCCACTTTTTCTAGAGTTTTTTTAAAATTGTGGTAAATATACGTAATGTAAAATGTATCCTTTCAACCACTTTTAAGTGTATGGTTCAGTGGTGTTCGGTGTGGTCACGTTGTTGTTCAACCATCACCCCTAGTCACCTTCAGAACGTCTTCATTTTCTCAAACTGAAACTCTCGATTCATTAAACAAATTTCTGGAGTCCATGTCTCTGCCTCTCTGATTCCCAGGCCTGTGGAAATGTTCCTTGGCTCATTATCTAAAAGGTCAAGTTGACCACTGCAAATCCAACTGAGATACACAACTGAAAGCTGAAGTGCCCGCGCCAAGGAGCCTGGACTCCTTTGCCCGCTCTTCCTGTGAGCGTTTTGCTGAAACGCTGTTTGGTAACTTTGACTTTTCTTCCATTTCTTTGTCACGGCTTAGTGAGAACAACCTCCAGGAAGATCTCTTCGACCAGATCTTGGCCGGGAAGCTGGAGTTTCCGGCCCCTTACTGGGATAACATCACGGACTCTGCCAAGGTACCCATCCAGGCCTGCTTCTGCGGGTTGAGTTATGGTGCGGGGGCCTTACCCGTTGCATGGGGCCCTCCTAGCTCCTGGAATTGCACCCCAGGGACTTCCTTGACTTAGACGTGAGGCTTCTTTTTAAGCTCATCCCATGCTGTGGTCTCTGAAGTTCTTGACTAAATTCCGAAAGCCAGGCCATCTGTCTTTCCTGTGTGCCCTGCCATCTTCCCATGCCCGCCTCACCTCTCAGCATTCATTCTTTCACTTATTCAAGAAATATGTACTGAGCACCCATCAGTATATAGGAATGAATTCAGAGACATACTGAATTGTCAAAAGGAAACATACTGCCGTTTTACACTGTGGAATGATGATGATGACATCTGAAGGATGTCTTCTTGGTTTCACGTGGACTCTGGAGAGAGCATGTCTTCTTTTATGCTACTGCTGACATAAGGTACTTGGAGTATAGGCAGTGGCGGTGATTCATTCAAATGGTTGAGCAGCAGCTGTGTTGGCTTTTTGCTGCTGTTGTCTTTCATCGGGATCTCACTCTGCCGCCCACGCTGGAGTGTAGTGGCATGATCGTGACGATCACAGCTCACAGCACCCTCGACCTCCTGGGCTCAGGCAATCCTTTTACCTCAGCCTCCCGAGTAGCTGGGACTACAGGCGCATGCAACCACATCCAGTTAATTTATTTTTAAAATTTTTTTTGTAGAGATGAGGTTTTTCTCTGTTGCCCAGTCTGGCCTCAAACTCCTGGGCTCAAATTCTTCTATCTTGGCATCCCAAAGTACTGGGATTACAGGCTTGAGCCACCATGCCTGGCCTTGTTGGCTATTTTTTGATGTGCTTGGTACAAACTCAGATTTCTGTATTTACATTGGAATTATCTCCTTTCTCCTTCTTCTCTGTGATCTTATTTATTCATTTGCTTATTTTTAGGAATTAATCGGTCAGATGCTTCAGGTAAACGTTGAAGCTCGGTGTACCGCGGGACAGATCTTGAGCCACCCCTGGGTGTCAGTAAGTACCCGCATTCTTGGGGAACGGACGCCTGTGTGTTCTGTGGCCAACTGCATGGTTCCTCATTGCGGTTGTTGCACTTGCAAAGTTCTGCACCCTAGTTATGTGGAAGATAAAATGCCTGTCTTCCCCAGTGAGCATGTAGCACGAAGATAGCTCTCTGGGAGAATGCAGTGGGCCCCAGGGTCTCAGTCTTAGATCCTGCTCTGTGAGTAACCTGTCACGGTCCCTTTCTGGATCCCTGTTTCCTCATATGCAAAGTAAAGGAGCTGGCCACCGTGCTATTTAAAGAACCTCTCGCTTGGTGGCTGAACCTGTAATCCCGCACCTTTGGGAGGTTGAGGTGAGTGGACTGCCTGAGCCCGTGGGTTCAAGACCCGCCTGGGCAACTTGGCAAGACCTCATCTCTACAATAAATAAAAAAAAAATTAACCAGATGTGGTAGCCCGCGCCTGTACTTCCAGCTCCTTGGAAGGCTGAGGCGGAAGGATCGCTGGAGCCCAGCAGGTCGAGGCTGCGGTGGCCGGGAGCGGCCACTGCACTCCAGTCTGGGTAACAGAGTGAGACTCCAACTCAAAAAAAAAAAAGAACCTCTCGGCTCTCCTCTTCTGTGGTTCTGCAGCCTGAAGGCTTTCAGGGCTTCCCTAGAGATGAGCATATTTCAGACTCTGACCTTTGGGTCTTTGTGGTACGTGCTCACAGGATGCCTCCCACTCTAGATGGGGAGGCTGAGGCACAGGCCCCTCAAGAGCCGGGCAGAGGCATGTGAGGGTGACTAGGGTCCCTCTGGGTGTAGGTGGTGCCTCTAGGTTTAGGGTAAACACGATCCACTAACTGGTGACGGCCGGGGAGTTTGCATTTACCACACTTCCGGAAGGTTCCAAGAGAGTGAAGTTAATTTTCTTAGCCAAGGGCCTTGGTTGATGTGGAGGCTGACCCCTGTGTGTCTTCACCACCCTGTGTCCCCCAACATCTGCATGCCATCTCTCTGGAACCTGCCAGCACTCTCTTGGGCTAAGTGACTTGGTTCTTGGATCAAGTAGCTGAGTCACTGCCTTTCTTTTTCTTTTTCTTTTTTTCTTTTTTTTGAGTTGGAGTCTCACTCTATCTCCTGGGCTGGAGTGCAGTGGCACACACAAGGCCACCCCAGTGTTGACCTGCTGGGCTCTGGTGATCCTTCCGCCTCAGCCTTCCAAATAGCTGGAACTACAGGCACACACTACCACGTCCGGGTAATTTTTTATTTATTGTGGAGATGAGGTCTTGCCGAGTTGCCCGGGCTGGTCTTGAACCCGTGGGCTCAGGCAGTCCATTCACCTCACCCTCCCAAAGTGCTGGGTTTACAGTCTGAGCCACTGAGCCCGGCCAATGCTACCTTTCTTTATGAGCAGTGAAGACTAACGACTAGAGGAGTTCTTGGTTAAAACGATATACTGTTCATAAATGTTGATGATTCTGTGGGAGAGATCATGCTGGATTGTGTGTCTTGGGGGAGGGTCTCAGAGGCTAAGAATGTGCCCACTGGAGACTGCTTTCTCCTTGGCCTCCTCGAGTTCAAGAGCAGGTGGTATGGAGTCTTTCTGAGGGCATGGGACTGCCGGATGACAACGATGACTTTTGAAAGAGCCTCTTCCCCTAATCCTGTGGGACTAAGGTGGGCTGCTTTAGGACGAGGTCCGGGGGTGTGGGTGGGGGTACCTGTTAGGGAAAAGACCACTTAAACTCCAGGACCAAAAAGTATTGTGTCTGATTCTTTTCTTTCCTGCAGGATGATGCCTCCCAGGAGAATAATATGCAAGCTGAGGTAACAGGTAAACTCAAACAGCACTTTAATAATGCGCTTCCCAAACAGAACAGCACCACCACCGGGGTCTCCGTCATCATGGTGAGTGGGACGGTGGTTCAGCGCTGGACAGCTGCAGTGTCTGGCCTGACTGCTGAGCCAACACTGAGTCTTTTGAGTGAGATAGCCAAGAGCTTCTGTCCCGTGGAAGTTGGTACCTTCCATGTCGCACTTTTCTCTGGCCTCAGGCACTGTGGGGCGGGGCTTGTGCAAGTCCCCTCCCCTCCCCCCCCCAGCCAGTGTGATAGGCCTAGACACCCAGGAGCTTCTAGGCCTGGGGCCCTCATGGGCAGCTGCATCCTCTCTGGCCTCTGCCTTCTTGTCTGCAGAGAGACTCCTAAGCCTGGTGGGATTTACAATACAAGGAAATAACTCCCTGCCTACTCAGGGCTTCAAAAATAGATTATCTGAGACATGAATTATTCTGTGGGACTTGGGATAAGAAACAACCAAAGCTAAACAAATTTTATTTTTTAAAAAATACTGTTTATAAAAGACAGTTTGGGGGCTTTTAAAAGTACAGAACAGGTTTAAAAAAGTATATTAGTTTTTTTAGGGTTATGATTTTACAATAAGTCAGAACAATGAAATTGCAGTATTTTTTCAGCCCTTCTTCCAAATCGTTTTTTGAGGGCAGCTTATTTAAATGCACTAATACAACAAATTTAAGTGAAAAGTTGGCCAGGTGTGGTGGCTCACGCCTGTAATCCCAACACCTTGGAAAGCCAAGGCAGGAGGATCACTTGAGCCCAGAAGTTCAAGATCAGCCTAGGCAATTTAGTGAGACCTTGTCTTTACAAAAAACCAAAAACATTAGTTTGGCCTGGTGGTGTGTGCCTGTAGTCCTAGCTGAAGGATCGCCTGAGCCCAGGAGTTGGGGCTACAGTGAGCCATGATCGTGCCATGGCAGAAAACATGACTCTGAAAAAAAAAAGGAAAAAGAAAAATAATATTAAAGTAAATTAAGCAAAAGGATAATACAAGGGCAGGAAAAAATAAAATTGAGCCTGAATTGAAGCCAGCACACCCAGCACCAGCTGCCCAGGCTGAGCACTTGTGAAGGTGGGCTCAAAGGTAGCTCTGAGCACCTTCTAGTCTCCCACTGTGACAGTGCCAGGTAGAAGCCAACAGGCATGGCGGGCAGTGCTCTCCATCCTCCCCACCCCACTCCCAGAGCAGGGAGCAGGTGTGGGGCTGCCTTCCCCGGAGCCAAGCGTCAGCAGGGGTGGCTTCGGAACTAGACTTTCTAAGGTGACGTTTGCCTGAGTGTCTGCATCGTGGCCACCCCGTCAACGCTGGGTCCTGCCAGCTAGGGATGGGCCGTCTCCAGCTTCTTCACCTCAGGACCAGCCTCTCACCCACCGTCTGGCAAAGGCTCCATTAGTCTCCTACCCAGCAAGAGGGAACATCGTCACTTATTCTCATGGCACAGTGTAGTGGGGCCCTTCCCTAGGCAGATGCAGGGCCCAGACAGAAGCTGGAAGGAAACCACCTGCCCCCGTGCCCACACCCCGTGCGACCGTGACAGGCTCTGCTGTGTGTCTTGAGCGGCCACCACATTCCTAGCACCTGCTGGTCCATCCCCCTCTTCTGACCCCAGGGGAGGCTGCGTTACTTGGGCAGCTTCTATATGTCCTTGCAGCCCCTCAGCTGCTCCCCGGACAGAAAGCATGCTCTCCTGCTCTTCCCCCGCACCCCCAGACAAAGCCTGCATTTGCAAGCTGAGTCCTTTGATGGCTTGCAGGACTCCAGGGGTGCTCTGTGTCAAAGTATGGCAAGGTCTCTGGAGTTGTGGTTTCTCCGAGCCTTTTAGCAGTGTTTTGCTGAAAGCCTGAGAAAGTCAGAGTTGTCAGAGAATTACAGCTTAAACACTTTGAAAAGAGCCATCTTGAGTGGGCCAACAGCATGAGAACATTTTCGAGTGGTTCCCTGTGAGAGCTGGCATTGATGGATGGGGTAAGCAGTAAGAACGCAGGCTCGCCACGCCCTGCGTTGTGAGGCAGCTTCTGGGAAAATGTGGAAAGTAAAACAGTGAAAACTGGCATACACAAGTGTCACAAAAAGCCTTAAGAAGAGAGATTTATTGGGATCAAAATTTAATCGCTGTATTTATTAGACCTCATAGTCTCCTAAGAGGAAGAACCCCTGTAGCCCTGCACCCAGGACTTAGAATTCACTCAGTGACCCGTAAGGGGTCCTCACCTTTTGACTCAGGGGCCCAGATGGGAATCATTGGCCAAGGCCTGTGCCCATTCTCCTTATGACCAGCTCTCGGCTGAGGTTCTGGAACGATTGGCTGTTCTGCCGTACGACCTGATACAGGCTCTGATCTGGATAAAGATGCTTAGACTCCCTCAGACAGAATCCATATTGCGGGGTTTACAAATGGCACTGTTCCACTTGCCAGTGAAAGAGTTCAGCAGTCAAATGTCAAACCCCTGAGCTTTCACAGGGTGTTGGCATGACTGAAAACCCTTTCTTTCTTGTAATTCCAGTGGCGGTTGTAAAAGTTGTGTGTTTACATGTGTGTTCAGTTGTCATTTTGCGCATGTTGGCAGGGCATCCCCTCCAACCCCTTCTCCCTGCACAGCCCTGCAGGCTGTGGGCTCCGAGGAATGGCCGCATGTCATGCGCACGTTCAGGACCTGCAGGAAAAATCAGTGACTGGGCTCTGGAGGGACCCGTTTCTCCATGGCCAAATAACCAGCCTGCGAATTCTGGCTTGTCTCCAAAAGCGGTGGGAGGAGGAGGCCTCCTGGGAATCCCCAGCCAGCTCCGGTGCTTCTGTGTCGTCACCCTCATCCTCCTCACCGTCACCACGCGTCTCTGTGTCCCTTTCTTGGGAACAGTTTTAAGTGTTTTTACATGAAAAACTAACGCCTCAAAATGACCCTCCCTGACATTCGTGTGTCTGATAACGGGGTATGTGAGGCTAATGCAGGGTTTCCAACAGACACAAATAGTAGTGGGGGTATTGTTTTGAGGTTGAATCACCAGGCAGCTGTTGTGTGACTTAGAGAAGCTTCCTGTCCACTGTCACCCTGGTCTTCTTGCCCCTCCCCTCCCCCAAGTTAGGGCCTGAGGCTGCAGTGACAGAATGGTAGGCTGGGAATTGGTACGTAAAGGTGACAGAAAAGTTGATGCTGTTATCTGCGTTTTATTTGACAGTTTGATTTGACAGTTTGAGAGACGCCTCAGAGTTTCGTTCTTTACCCAGTTGAGACAAGGGGAAATCTCAAAGCAGAATCCTGGTATTCAACACGCTGTGCTTACTCAGGGCGTCTTCTAATGCTCAGCCCCTCTTCAGTCTGCATGCTCATCTCAGACCCCTGACACCGCCACCCAGCTCTGAGCTTCTTACTGGTGCGGGTCCTCTGGACCTACTGACATCCTTTCTTGCCAGCCCAGCACGCCCTTGGAAAACGGTGTCTTAAAACATCTCAGCTTGCCGTGCTCTCTCCCTTCATAGATCTACAGCTGGCAAGCCCAGGGGAAGAGGACCCAGTGGCTCTCTTGCGAAGTGCTCTTTGTCCCTTAGGTGAAAGAGCATCTTTTGGGGAGTGACGGCATGAGATGGGTGCTTTTGTGAAGGCTTTTTGTTCTCTCTCCAACTACATTTCCTGCGATGAGTGTTTATCACTAAGACAGTTAAAAAAAATTTTTTTTTTGGAGTTAGAGTCTCACTGTCGCCTAGACTGGAGTGCAGTGGCCACTTTGGCCACCGCAGCCTCGACCTGCTGGGCTCCGGCCATCCTTCCGCCTCAGCCTTCCAAGTAGCTGGAACTACAGGCGCACGCTACCACGCCCGGCTAATTGGTTTTTTTTTTTGGTTTATTGTAGAGATGAGGTCTCGCCTGCCCAGGCAGGTCTCGAACCCGCGGGCTCAGGCAATCCACTTCCCTCAGCCTCCCAAAGCGCGGGATTACAGGCTGAGCCACCGAGCCCGGCAAGTTTTTTTTTTAATTTTTATTTTAAAGATGTGGGCTACAATTCAGGGTTAGGTATATAAGTGGTCGTTGGGTAGGTAAAATTTGGGCCTCACTTGGGTCCCCACTTCACCTGGTTTGAGATCAGGTACCCTTATTGATGAGGTGTGGCCCCCTCTTGCCCCTGGCAGTTTCCCGCTACTGCCAATCCCTTTCTTTTATAGTATTATGATCACGGTTCTCGATAAGACAGTTTTTATCAGTAATGTCAGCCAGCCTTTGGGATAAGAGAAGATAATTTTCTGGGGTAAGGCTGCGGTTTCAGAGAGGCCTGTGGTGTGGAATTACACTTCCGTTTTCTTCTAGTTCTCCTCCTCATGCTCAGAAAGGACAGTGCATTTTCAGGGCGGTGTCATTGTCTGTCCCACGGGGGTCACCCCTGCTGCAGAGACCAGAAGAGGCCCCCTTGTGGCAGGAAAGGGGGTGACAAGCCTCCCTCACTGCCCCGGGCAGCACAGGCTTGAGGATGAGTTCAGTGAGGTGCCTTCTCCACGCAGGGAGCTCACGTTTCTTTTCGGGGGAAGCTGGGGAATGATTTGGGTCTTTTTCCCGAATTTAAGATAGACGAAACTGTTTCGCTCACTCGTGTTGCTTCTGTTTAAAGTAAGTCTAGTTTCTGTCCCTGCTTCTCTCCTGCCGCCCGCATTGCTTTCCTCTCCTAGGTCCAAGGCCATGGTATGTACTAACCGCACCGCCACGCTGCCTTCGCTGCGCACGTTACCTGTGCTCTCGACAGGAAGAGAAAAGGAGAAATGACTGCGGGTGGTTGTTTTCTTCTACCTAGGAGAAGTCCCCCGGTAGAAAAAAATGTGGACTGCCTCTGTGTTCCCTGTGGGTGGGAGCATCTTTCCGTAGGGGGGGAGGGGAGGGGACGGTTTGGCCTCCCCTGAGACTGAGGACTTGGAAGCTGTTTCTGACTAGACCTCCTCTCCAGGGGATTGAAATTGCCCTTGGAAATGGCTTCATGTTCAGCTTCAGCTTGGCAGGGCCTGTGGAGAAACACCCATTTTACAGTTGGCACCAAGTGCCCCCAAGACAGCCACACAAGTCCGTCTTAGAAAGGCCTGGTGCAGCCGGGCTCGGTGGCTCAGCCTGTAATCCCGCGCCTTTGGGAGGCTGAGGTGAGTGGATTGCCTGAGCCCTGCGGGTTCGAGACCCGCCTGGGCAGCGAGACCTCATCTCTACAATAAATCAAAAAATCAGCTGGGCGTGATAGCGCACGCCTGTAATTCTGGCTACTTGGAAGGCTGAGTCGGAAGGATCGCCGGAGCTCAGCAGGTTGAGGCTGCGGTGGCCGGGAGCGGCCACTGCACTCCAGTCTGGGCGACAGAGTGAGACTCCAACTCAAAAAAAAAAAAGAAAGGCCTGGTATTTGGGCCTGGCTCGGTGGCTCAGCCTATAATCTCAGCACTTTGGTGGCCAAGGCGAGTGGATTGCCTGAGCCTGTGGGTTCAAGACCAGCCCAGGCAACTTGGTGAGACCTCGTCTCTATAATAAATCAAAAATTAGCTGGGCGTGGTAGCACGCACCAGTTCCAGTTACTTGGAAGGCTGAGGCGGAAGGATTGCTGGAGCCCAGCAGGTTGATGCTGGGGTGGCTGTGAGTGTGCCACTGCCCTCCGGCTTGGGCAACGGAGTGAGACTCTGCATAAAAAAAAGTCCTGCTGTTTGTTCATATTTTCTCCAGACTTTTTTTTTTGGTTAAAGTACTGAAAGGATCTATAATGTGTTTCCCACCTCACTGGGCAGTTGGCTTACAAATGCCCCCTGACCATGGTCCCTTTTAGCTAAAGGTGCCTGGGAACTACCATCCCTCTTACTTCCAGAGAACCCAACAAGAGGCAGCTTTGTGGGCTTCACTGGACAAGCAAGAAATACTCAGACAAGGAGAAAAGAGGACTAGGTCTCACTTCCCAATCTAGGGTCAGGGCGGGAGGGGACCGCCTCGCATATTTGTGGCTGTTTCTCTGCTCCCTGCGGAGTTGAGCAAAGCACGACTTTCAAGGTGTGTCAGGATAAACAGGACTTCCTTTCCATGAAGAGGACAGGTGAGGAGACCATGTCCCCAAATTGGATAAAGTGACTGACTGATTTCGGGCCTTTTATAAATCACACAGCCACTTGGGACGGTGAGGGGCTCCTTATTCATACGACACCAAAGTCGCTTTTCAGTCTGTGACTGAGAACTTCCTTTAGAAAAGGAAGCTGTCCAAGACTGAGCACCCTGGAGGGTTTGCTTGTGGTCTCAGGATTCTGTGGAGCTAAGGTCTGGGCTCAGGCAGGCGCAGACAGAACCCAGGCCAGGCTCACCGCTGGAGACCCGCTGTGGGTGACCCCCGCGCCACAGCCCTTCCCGGGGTGGGGACCCGACACCACCGCCTCCGCCGAGGCTTCTGTTGGAAGAAGCCTGGTGTGATTTCTCCTCTTCTGTTCCTGAGTCCCGTGCATGCAGTCGTGCTGTCTGCCTGTGGCAGCTGTGACCCGAGCCCAGGCCGGGGTAACGCGCGGTCTCTTCTGGTTTCTCCCCAGAACACAGCTCTAGATAAGGAGGGGCAGATTTTCCACGGCAAGCACACGGACAGCAGCAGGCCCGGGACGGAGCAGACCCCGCCAGCGGCCGCCGCAGCCGAGGAGACCCCTGCGTCCGGGGTGGCAGCAGCTCCGACCCCTGCCCCTCCGGAGTCGCCCACGCCCCCCTGTCCTGCTGCCGCGGCGGGCTCTGAGCGGGCAGGGACCTGGCGCCGCCACCGGGACTGAGCCTGCCGCAGGCGGGAGCTGCCGCTGCCGGCGCGCCCCTCGCGAGAGCCTCCCCGCGGCCGCCGCCTCGCCCCTGGGGCCCGGCCTGGTGCTCGGGGCTCAGCCTCCGCCAGTTCTAGAGGTGCCACGTGCGGTGTCGGCTTGGCTGGCACCCTCAGAGCGACTCTCTTGAAATCCTCTGTTCTCAGTTCCGTGGACGTATTACAGCTTCGCCAGGCGAATGTGCAACTTTTATCTGGCATTCAGTGCATTTTTATAAAAACTTTGGGTGAGCCGTCACCTCTTCCTTATTTAAGTAAATTCAGAGTGCACCCTTTTGTAAACAGAAGACTTTAAACTGTATTTCGTGGGTGCCCTGTGGGAGGTGACCTGACACCTTCCCTGGCTGAGGGGGGCTGGAGGGAGACTGGCACTCAAGCGGGAGGAATGATCACCTGAGGGGACGAGGTGGTCCTTGGACACTCATTCCAGCCTGAGAGGAGCTTCCAGAAGCTGACACAGTGGCCCGGCCACAGGGCTCCCTGAGACGACACTGGGTATTTATTTGTGCACAGACCACGGGAGGAGTTTCCTTCTTCCCTAGGCTTTACGTGTTTCCCCCGACTCTTCCCACACCCGTATTAGGACCTGCTAATGGAATTGCCCTTGGGGTTTCTGGTGCAAGGCCAGGCGCAGGTGGCCTCTGGCTGTGTCATCTCAGTGGGCCAGCTGTGAGCACGGCAGGAGGGACTGAGCAGCCCCCACATGCACAGGGAACAGGGCCTGGAAACCACAGCGGAGGAAACTTGCCCGAGGCACAGCCAGGACTGGGGCGGGGAAGGTGCTCCTTGGACATCCTCTGTGAACCTTCTGGAAGGCTGCTGGCAGTTTTTCCTTTTTGTCCACACCCTGCTCTTTTTAATACTTGTACTTAATCGGTGTATTTGTTTTTTCCCTGCTCATCTTCGAAACAGGTGGGCCCTCTAGTTCATTCTCATTGTTAGATTTTACCTTTTACACGTGTACCCAATCTGCAATAAACTCTTCCCTCTTGAACAAAAGTCATCGGGGATGGGCGGAGGTATCTGTGTTGTTTTGCAAAGGACATGCATGATCAGGGCACTCCTTCTCAGCCCAGGGTTCAGTAGGGGCCAGCGTCTGCTTTTGCAAGTCTCAGGGCTGCAGGGGGAAGAGAAGGCCTGGGAGGGGAGGTGTCTTGGTTGAAGATTGTCTGATTACACGCGCAGGGAGTCACACAACCGACATTCAGGACTAACCAGGAGTTACCGGTGTACTCTGAGGGATCTTAGGGAACCAACAGCAGGAAGGTTAGGCTTTGTAGGAAACAGGGAGTCTGGGCAGCTGTTCCTCCATGTCTGTGTTTCTGTGTCCTTCTCTGAGGTGGTGCGGTCTCCCTTGCCTCTGCTGTTTTCAGTGGCTTGCAAGCTCCAGCTTTCTCTGCAAGGCCCTCGTTTCCATCCCTTCGTTCCTGGCAGCTTGCCTGTGGCTCAAGTTACCCTGGTACTACCTCTGTCCCCAACTTCTCCAGGCTTTCCAATCCCAGGGCCTTGAAACCATCTGCTTGGGCTCTGGATCCTCTAGTTCAAATCGTGGAAGGAATGAGACGACCTGAGGTCCAGGCGATGTGATGATTCTGGGACTGAAGCTGACCACTGATCTGGTCCAGAGATTGGTCACAAAGTGCAGATGGGCTTCCCAGGCCCGCAGCTGGAGCAGAAACAGGCTGCAGGAGGAGGCAACTTCACAAAAGGTGTGACGCAGGAGTCTAGAACACTGCTGTGTCTCCTCACTGGTTGTAGCGCAAGCTCTTTCATCACCTTCAGTGGAAATACTTTTAATGGAAGGGAAGAGCACTGTCAAGGAAGATGGAGGAAAATGAATGGGGATGGACAAGGCCTCTGGCTCTCAAGCAGCAGAACCTGAAATTGGGCTCCTCCTCTTCAACTGTGAGGGTCAAGTCATTTGCTGAAGACAGAAGAAAGTAAGTGGCCTGGGTTGCTCCTGTCACTGGTGCCAGGACGAAGGGGCATCTTCCTAATCCCCCCTCTTTGTGAGGATGGGACGGAGACAGGAAATGCCATGAACCAGGTGGGGTAGACTGCTGGCAGCCCAGGCTGGAGTGTACTAGCACAGTCGTGGTTCATGGCAGGCTCAACCTCCTGGGCTCAGACGATCTTGCCACCTCAGCCTCCAAGTAGCTGGGGACTCACACCGCCACACCCGGCTAATTTTTTTTGTAGAGACAGGGTCTCGCTGTGTTGCCTAGGCTGGTCTTGCACTTCTGAGCTCAAGCAATCCTTCCACCTCTGCCTCCCAAAGTGCTGGGATTACAGACATGAGCCACCATGCCCAGGTGCTTTTTAAATGATTAAATCCCAGAAAAACTTAGAGAAGTATATGGTAGTCAAGGAGCCAACCAAGAAGTTAAGGAACATATCCAAGCTCATAGAATTAGATGGGAGATGGGAGTGTATGTTCTTTTGGGGGTAAATCAAGGCCTGGAGGCGAGGGGTCATCTAAATAAGCATCCTAGAGACTCTGATACTACCACAGAGTGTTCATCTGCCCACTGGCTTAGCAAACATTGATTATGATCTAATTCTGTTCCCAGAATCCAAGTTAAATACAGGTACCTGGCTGCTGGGCCCCTCAGATTCTGCACAGAGAGAGTGGCACGTGCTGTTTGTTGTTCCCTTGAGCTGGAGCCGATGTCTGAGACACGTGAGTGGGATAGAGAGAGAGGAGTGTGACGCTCAGCTCGGAGCTGTGCCAGGGGTCTCAGCGTCTCATTCTCTCTCTCTCTCTCTCTCTCTCTCCACAAAGGTTGCGGTGGCAGAAATGTGTTGAATGTATGAATTGCAGGCATTTGGCAAGACTTCCCCCAAACAACATCTTCATGGAAAACATGGTGAAGTGTGAGTTAGGAGGTGGTGAGGGCCGCTCAGGACAGATGAACCATGTTGAAAGGAAGAGTGCTGACTCGGGTCTAGGTGAAAGAAAGCGCCCTAGCGTAGCTTGCGGTCCCATGGAAACACAACCCACGCCGTGCAAGTTCACGTTAAGTTCACGATAAACATTTTTTCAGGGAACAGGTGAAGTTAATTTTATAGTATATTTAATACCCAGTATACCGAATTATATCCAACGAATGGTCATTTTGGCATGATAAAAAAATCAGTGGAATAGTTCACATTACTGTTGTATTAAATCTTTGAAAGCTGATGTGCTGTTTACATTCACGGGGCATCTCTGTTTGGAATGAGTATAGGCATTACACAGAATTAGCAGGCGACAGAAGTGCATGTTCTTTTCGGGGATAAATCAAAAGCCTGGAGGTGAGGGGTCATCTAAGTCCTGAGCCTAGATAGAGACTTGGATACAACCAGCAGAGTGTTCATCTGTCGCGGGTGGTTGCTGTACAGGACAGGGTGGCACTGCACACGGGTCGCAGCTTCAGCCTGTCTTTACCACCCCCACCCGCCTTTTTTTTGCATATGATGTGAATGATGGGGTAGAAAGAATGTTTATCTGCTGTTTTAAATGGAATGGACATGTTTAAAAGGACCGCAGCAGGTCAAGACACTGGTCCAGACCTGTGGCATGAAGTCCGAGTGCAAAGTGCTGAGATTGTCATGCAACTGCCCAAGGCCTTGGCCTGCAGCCCTGTGCCCTGGGAAGGGTCTGGGATGGCTGAGTCACAGGAACTCTCAGGGCTGCCTGACCCCAGCATCCTCGTACAGTGCCTTGTGAGAAACACGGACAGACCACCGGCGGGACTAACCAGGCCGCTAAGCCAGGCTGGAGTTCTGGGGGCCTTGGCACGTGTGGCGCACAGGAAGCACAGCCTTGGCACGGATGCCGTGAGGTGTTCCGGACGCCTAGGGCATGTGTGCTTGACATCTGGCTGTCCCAGAGCAGTTCTGGAGAAGGGGCTGAGACTCGGTTGCTCTGGACGGTCAGCCCGAGGTCAGCGGCTGGGGGCCACGAGGGGTCAGATTTGAGTGCAGAGTCAGAGGAAGATTCTGAGTAAGAGCAGACCAGTGGCAGAGTCAGGAGTGATCCTGCAGTTCTTGGAAATGCCTGGATGCACTCGACAGTCACAATCCCGAAGCATGGCAGCTTGTGGTGCCTTCCATCTCACCTCCTTGGTGCTACGCCCTGGCCCTGAGCGGCAGATGCCAAGTTACATCTTCGTTTAATAAAGGAGGAGATTCGGAATGGTCACAGGCTCATCCAGGCTTGCTGGCTGGGCCTTGCAGCTCCTGGCGTCCAGGGCGGGTGTCCCTCGAATGTGGCTGCTCCCCTCGGCCGTCAGAGGGACGCGTGTGTCGTCCGGCAGGGTGGGCTGGGGAGGAGGCTGCGAAGTTATCAGAGGCACCGACGCGTCAGTCCTGTGGCTGTTTAGATCAAAGTCCAAGTGGTCTCTCTAGAGGGAGGCCGACAGGAAAACCTTGGCTAATCCTGGCCAAGGGTTTTAAGTTGCTTTTAAGACTTGTGATAAAAGGACGAACAGGACAGTTCTGCCAGCGCTGAATGAGGGGAGGAAAAAGGCCTATTTGCTGAGGAGACAATCCTCTGCCCACCATGGCCCTTTCACTTGGGCAGATCCAAGTGCCACAAGCCTCTAGCACAGTCAGGATGGCCTCGTCACCGTGGGCCGAGCCCGGCGCATCGCGAGGCTTGAACGCCTGTTGGTGCTGAGGTGGGAGTCAGGCCTGGGAAACGTCTTTCCAATCACCCAAGCCCAAAGCTGCAAAGCAGCCAGCTTCTTCCTGCCAGGGATGAGGAAGTGAATGCCTGCCCAGCTTCCCCCAAATTTTGGTTTTGGCAAGGAAAAATATTCGTAACTGGAGACAGAAAAATAATTCACTTTGTGTTTCTGGCATATGATGGCTCCTGTCTTGGAATTCGCAGCAACACTTGTAGTTTGTCTTCTGACCTGGCTGGAGGAGCCTGGCTCTCTCCAAAGAGACAGCGTGCCGTGGGGGTCACACCACCCTTGGTTTCACTAAGAGAAAAATGTGATATGCCCTGGTCTGAGCAATCTGCATTTCTGGTTCATAGCAGCCCAGGCTGGGAATGATGTGTCAGTGTTGTTAACAGTAGTTTTGGGGTTTTTATTATTATTATTGTGAAGACAAGGTTTCACTATGTTGCCCATGCTGGTCTCAAATTCCTGAGCTCAAGCAATCCTCCTGCCTCGGCCTCCCAAAGTGCTGGGATTATAGGCACGAGCCAATGTGACCGGCCAGCTTTGGGTTTTTAAATAGTATTCTTATGACTACAAAGGACCTGGGAATGTCTTCATAGACTGAACTTTCCAAACTTATCTAAAAGAAAAATCCAAAAGATAATTCTTCTACTTATCCCAGAGGAAACAGAAGAAAACTGTAAAAAAGGGGTTTGTTGGCTTGGCTAGCTTTTTTGCAGTTTTGAGGTCCTCTCCTTCCTTCTCATAAGTAAAGTAGGAAGTCTTGAAACTTCCCAGCCTCCTTCCCCTGCAGGGATAAGTTGTGAAGTCCACAGGATAAAGAGTGAATAGACTTTATGCTACAAAAAAGGAAGGTAGCTGCTAGGATTTCTGCCCTGCTTGAAGGAGACAATGATTTCCTCCCACTGGGGAAGGGCACACATAGCTGGGTGGAGGCACTGGTGTATTTGATCATGTGTGTGGCTTATGCAGACTTGGGGATTTCAGCCCCATTCTGCTTTTGTTTGTGAACACGCTTTGGCCTGATGTGGTTTCACATGAGGCTGTGGGGCTGGCTGCCAGCCCGTAACCCGACACACACCAGGAACTGGGCAGTTTTTCCACCGAGCTCAGTGGTGGGCTCTTCCAGCTCTTTCAAGGAAACACTCCTGCTTCTTGACCCAAAAGGAACCTGTTCACATCACTGGCCTTCTGTCTTCTTTAGCAGTGATGGAGAATGCGCAGGACTGACGTAGCTGGAAGGAACAAGCCAGGTCCATGGTTTGCATGTGATTTTAACATCCAGTAAAAAATACCAAAGAACCTGGTGAAAACTTCAACCCCAACCAACTCTCTCAGTGGATCTACACTGCTCATGCTGTTTTAGTTCTATTCGATTTACTAAAAGGGGGGACAAAGTAGGTGAGTCTGGCAGCATCCTGGGATTCTCTGGCCACCCCTTGCAATTGACTCACACGACCACTGCCATCTCATGCCCCTGACAGGAGGACACGAGATACCAGGCATGTGTGGTCAGGTTCCTGACCCTCTGGCTCAGTTCTGCTCTTTGAGCTGAGTGCTGCTCGTGGTTCCCGCACAGGACACTTGGACTTGCCCTGTTTTGTGTGCGAGGTAGAACTTAAGTGTGGTGTTTCATCATAGGGTCAGAGTTCTTTTGGGTTGAATTCATAAACCACTAATTCGTGGCCACAGTGGGAGAAAGACGCTCACTGAGTGTGAACAGTCTGCAAGTCTGCAGCAACGAGCTTCGGATTTCCAGGTTCTCTGTTCTTCAAGCCCTCCTGCTTTCTCCCAGAGGCCTAATGGTGGTTCAGTTCCTGTGTGTGGACCAGACTCTCGGCCATTCAGCCACATTGCCTCATGTGCGGCCACACTTCTGCTGCTGTGGGTCATTCGATTTTAGACCCAAACCACCTCTGCTTTGATTTTTTTCTTAATTGGTTTACATTTATTTGAAGTGATGGTGGGGTGTTTTTTTTTAGGAGATAAAATTGGATAAAATAAATGAATGTTGCATAAACCACAACAAATATACTAACTAGATCTTATCATTAGGAAGCCCTTGTATTGATGCCAACAATATTTTTTTTATTAAGAATTACTTATGTTTCAGTTAATTTTCCTTAGTTGTAAAGTTTAAAAACAATAAAAGCAGTGGAGAGAGTGTGTTTTTTTTTTTCTTTTTTCTTTTTTAGGTTCTAAGAGGAAACTGCTCTATTACCCTTGCTTTAGGCTTGTTAAGACAGGGTAGGTGAAGTATCAGACATGCGGTGTATGACTTAGTTATTGCTAATTTTCTTCCACTACTGTTCAAGTTCCCAAAGTATAATATTCCCAAGTTAATATCAGTGAGGATGTTCTGTCAGTTAATTTACCATTAACTTGGTCATATAAATTTTTATTTTTTATTTTAAATATGTGGGGTACAGTTCAGGGTTAGGCATACAAATGTTCATTGTGCAGGTACCCTTGTTGATGAGGTGTGTCCACCCCCCTCCACAGTTTCCCACTATTGCCAGTCCCAGCCCCATTCTCCCCTGACAGTTTCCCACTACTGCCAATCCTTTTCTTATAGTGTTAGTCGTTCAAGGTCCACTTATGAGAACACGTGATACTCGGATCTCTGTTTCTGTGATAGATCACTCAGTATTATAGACCCCAAGTCCATCCAAGTTGCTGTGAAGTTCATAATTTTGTCCTTCTTTATGGCTGCGTAATATTCCATTGTGTATATGTACCACATTTTTTAAATCCAATCTTCTTTCAATAGGCAACACGGTTGGTTCCATGTTTTTGCTATTGTGAATAATGCTACAATAAACATGCGTGTGCAGGCATCTTTTTCATAGAGTGATTTGAGTTCCTCCGGGTATATTCCCAGTAGGGGGGGATTGCAGGGTCATATGGGAGGTCAATTTTGAGATCTTTTAGGAATCGCTACACTGTTTTCCACAGAGGTTGTACTAGTTTACACTCCTACCAACAGTGAGAAGTATTCCTTTTTCCCTGCATCCTCTCCAGCATCTGTTGTTTTTTGAGTTATAAATGATGGCCATCCTGACTGGAGTTAGGTGGTATCTCAGTGTGGTTTTAATTTGCATTTCTTTGATGACTAGTGAGGCGGAGCATTTTTTCATGTATCTGTTGGTTGCTTGTAATATCTTCTTTTGAGAAGTGTCTATTCATACTTTTTGCCCACTTTGTATTGAGGCTGTTTTTTTCTTTTTGGCATGTTTGAGTTCCTTGTAGATCCTAGATGTTAGGCCTTTGTCAGATATACAACTATTTGTATATTTGTATACAAATATTTTGTTGGCAAATATTTTTTCCCATTCTGTGGGCTGTCTCCCTGTTCTCTCAAAGATTTGTTTGGCTTTGCAGAAGCTTGTCAGTTTGATGAGGTCCCACTTGTCTATCTTATCTCTTATGGCATGGAATTGGTTGCCAGTTCCAATTTCCATCGGGTGTCTCCTGCATTTTCTAAGGTTCTTATAGTTTGAGGTTTTATGTTTAGATCTTTGATTAATTTAGAGTTGACTTTTGTGTGTGATGATAGGTAGGGGTCTTGTTTTAATCTTCTGCATGTGATCAGCCAGTTTTCCCAGCCCTATACTAAATAGGTTCTCTTCTCCCCAGCGGTTGGTGGTGGAGGCTTTGTCAAAGGTGATTTGGCTGAGAAATTGATGTTTTGCTTCTGGAATTTCTATTCTGTTCCATAGGTCTATATGCCTGTTCTTGTACCAATACCAGGCTATTTTGAATATTGTAGCTTTATAATAAAGCTTAAAGTCTGAGAGCGTAATGCCTCTTGCTTTGTCTTTTTGCTGAGGATTGTTCTGGCTTTTTGTGGTCATTTATGTTTCCATATGAATTCCTGTATTATCGTTTTCAGGTCTGAGAAGAATGCTGCTGGTGATTTAATGGGCATTGCATTAAATCTGTAGATTGCCTTGGGTAGGATGAATGTCTTAACAATACTGATTCTAACTTGGGCTTTTTAAAAATCTAAGATGTACTTTCCCTTCCTTGCATTTTACTGTCTATTACTTTCCTTCTTAATGGTTTATAAAATGTTGGATCATGGATGGGAACATACCTAAAGTCCCTTGTTTAGCTGTTTGTAAGATTCAGGGCTAGGTCATTTGTCAAAGTACCAGTCAGAGGGAGATATCTGCCAGAGAAAGCCCATTTTTCTGATTTTGGTCAGGAAAGACTCCATCCTATAGGTTATTGAGCAAAAACTATGACTGAACTAGAGTTGAGCATTTTCTCTTAATGATTATTACTATTTAAACTTTAGGAACAAAAAAGATATTTCCAACAATTCAATTACAAATGCCATTTTATTCAGCTTTTTCTGTCAAACAGAATTGTTCATTCCAAACCTTTGCTTTTAGAGAATAGTCGAGTGTGTAGGAAAAAAGAGTGACCACTTCAGGTAAGTTGCAAGAGAAATAGAGCTAGAATGTTAGTTTCAACTCAAAGTTCACAACATACAAAGAACTGATTTATGCAATACAGATCTTTTCTCAAATATTTTTCACAGAACTCCACACAGCAATCTACTAGAAAAGTAGAATTATACAACACCAAAATAACATTGTTTCTTAGTACAAATTCCTAATCAAAAGGAGGGTGGAGATAGTTTAATAACAAATAGAAGGCAGAATGGGTGTTGCTTAATACAGCACCAGGTAGCCTCTGTTCTCAACCGGTGGGGGGCGGGGGTCAGCGTTAGCGATGGCTGTGCCTCATTGGGGCACGGGCAAGCCTCAGGAGTGAGCTTTGGTACTTGAGTTTACTTTAACAGAAAAACAAAGGTGGTGAACCCAGAGCACTTCCATCCTTTCACTCTATTGTGCTCTGAAGACAACAGACCAGGAAGAAAATGGGAACTATTTCACACTTGCTATAACTTAGGATCCTTCACATTAACCACACAACAAAATAAAAGAGCCTCTCCTAAACCATACTTTTCTAGGTCTAAAACATGCTCGAAGAATAACATTGATAGAAATAATTCATTGAGATGTTTTAAATTACATTTACCATAATTTAAACATACCTACTTAGATCCCAGAAATTTCAGCGCTGAAAGAAGCACAATTGTTTGGAAAAATACAGAACCCAAATTACAGCATAAAATCCCCCATCCCGGTATTTTAACCCATTTCCCCACTGTTAAAATCACATTTCTCAAGATTGTAGATAAACGGGAAACATTTTTCATAATGTAGCTAGAATAAGTGGGTTGACTTGCTCCACTGTATGTTTCCATAATTGCTGAAAATAGACTTCTCATTATGACTAAAAATATAGATTTTTTAAAACTACAGAACCCAGCAGCCAGTTTTCTGCTTTGCTGTTCCCCCCAAAAGTCAAGCAAAGTCTACAAAAATAGCAATTTAAAAAAATATTTTGCTTCTTCGAGCAAATTTAAGTTACATTCAGATGTGATTGCTATTTCTAAGAGAACGATGCTCGGGTACTCCCCTGCCCAGCTGGGGGCACAGGGCCGATGTGCAGCTGTCATCATCAGTAGCGGGTTTGGTATTCGTGATGCCACCGGTTAAAATCGTTGTAAAACAGAACAATGCTTCCTGAAGCCATGCCGGAAATGATGCACCTGGAGAAGCACAGAGAAGGAGGGTGTTACCGACCTGTGTTTCCCAGGGATCTGTGACTAAAGAAACAACGGCCCTCCCCCTATCCCGGCTAACACAGAGGATGGCTGTCCAACCTACAGTGTGAGAGCACCAAGGGGTATCTTCCCATGACAGAAATGCATCCCTGAGTGAGCTCAGAGTACTGCCTCTGACATGCCACAAGGATCTGCCGCCACTTGTTTCTTCACTGAAAAGGCAAGTACAACCAGTATGTGCAGGATGAGTCGCTAAAACTTCTGTCATTTATGGGGGGGCGGTGCTGGGCTGGCAGGACCTATCCTTTCCAGAGGCATCAGAGCCAAAAGGACTCACAGCCTCAAAGTAATTCCTGGTGGAGGAAGCAGCACACGTTCCAGTGACACAGATACCATGTCTGACAGGTGTGGAATCAGTGGAGAGTAAGAAGTGTGACGACCATAATTTGGGCTAGTCTCTCCTCTGCAGAGGAATATTCCATGTCCATCATGCTCTCAGCAGGGGACAGCGATTCACTGATAGTCCCTAAACACAGGAGCTGCAGCTGCAGCTCTCCTGCCCTGAGGAGTGGCGTGAGGAGAGAGATGAACAGTGTGAAGGAGACTTTCTCGGAGCTGCTCTAAGGTTGAGCTGTTACCTGGGACCTTTTTCTGATTAGTTGGGCCAGGATTGGACTTTAGAAGCATATTCGACATCCTTCCTGGTACCTCGTATCAAAATTAGGAACTGAAAATGTGTCACTAAAAAACCAAACCAAAACAAAAAGCATAAAAGAAGGTGGTAATGAGGAAACAAGAAGAAAACTGAGGCAGACAGAAAACAAATAGCAAAAAGGCCAAAGTCAGTCTTTCCTTATCAGTAGTTAAACTTTATATGTAAAGAGACTAAACTCTCCAGACAAAAGGAAGAAACTGGCAGAATGGATAAGATACATGATCCAACAATAACGCTGTCTACAGGAGACTTGCTTTAGATCTAAAGACACAAACAGGTTGAAAGAATGGAAAAATATATTCCATGTAAATAGTAACAAAAAAAGAGCTGAGATGTAGTTTGAGTCAAAAACTGTTCAAGATACCAAGAAGGACACTATAAAATATAGCAATTACATATGCACTAAACATCAAACCCCCAAGATATATGGAGCAAACACAAAAAGAACTGAAGGGAGAAACAGTTTTACAATAAGAGCTGAAGACTTCAATACCCACTTTCAATAATGAGCAGAACACCCAGGCAGAAAAGTAAGGAAACAGACCACTTGGACAATTCTATAAGCCAACTGGACCTAACACAAATATATGGGACACCCACCAAGGAACAATAGAATGCACCTTTTTTTCAACTGCACATGGAATACTCTCCAGGATAAACCACATATTAGGCCATAAAACAAGTGTTAATAATTTAGAAAGATTAAAATCAATTAAAGTACTTTTTCTGATCAGAATGAAGATAACACGAGGAAAACAGGAAAATTCACAAATACGTGGAAATTAAATAACGGGTCAAAGAAAAACATCATAAGAAAAATTAGAAGACACCCTAAGACAAATGAGAACACAATCTGTCAAAACTTACAGAATGCAGCAAAAGTAATGCTAAGGGGGAAATTTATAGCTGTAAACATACCTTAGAAAAGAAATATCTCAATACAGTAACCTAACATAACACTTTCAGGAACTAGACAAAGAAAAGCAGACTAAACCCAAAGCCAGCAGAAGGAAGAAAATAATAATGATTAGAAGAGAGAGAGATAAAATAGTAAAACAATAGAAAAACCAAACTGAAAGCTAGTTTTGTGAAAATGTTGACAAAATTGACAATCCTCTAGCTAGACAAAAAATGATGACTCAAGTTACCAAAGTCAGAAACGAAAGAGAGGACATCATAATTGATTTTGTAAAAAATAACAGAATTATAAGAGAATATTAGGAACGATTGTATACCAATAAATTGGACATCTTAGAGGAAATGAACACATTCTTAGAAACACACAATATACCAAAACAGAACCATGAAGAAATAGAAATAGTGACTAGACTTATAGCTAAGTGAGGAAGCTGAATCAGTAATCAAAAACCTCCCAATAAAGAAAAGTCCTGGGCCAGAAGCCTTCACTGATGAATTCTACCAAACATTTAAAAAAAGATTAACACCAGACCTTCTCAAATTTTTCCAAAAAACTAAAGAGGAAGGAACACATGCTAACTCATTCAGTGAAGACAACATTACCCTGACACTAAAGCCAGACAAAGACACTACAAAAAGAGTATACAGATCATATTCCTAATGCATACAAATATAAAATACTAGCAAACTGAACTTATCAGCCTATTAACAGGATATACACCATGACCCAGTAGGATTTATCCCTAGCATGAAGGATGATTCAACATAAAAAAAAAATCAACATAATATACCACATTAACAGAATGTACAAAAAAATCCCACATGATCATCTCAATTGATGCTGAAAAGGCATTTGACAAAATTCATTCTTTCATCAAACTAGGAATAGAAGAAAACTATCTCAAACAGCATTTATGAATAAGGAATAGCATACATCATACTCAATGATGGAAGACAAAGGTTTCCCCCTATGATCAGGAACATGGCAAGGATGCCCACTTTTATCACTTTTATTCAATGAAGTACTGACAGTCCTAGACAGAGCGATTAGGCAAGAAAAAGAAAAGGCATCCAAATGGGAAAGGAGAAGTAAATTATCTGTTCACAGATGACATGATCTTATATGTAGGAAATCCTAAAGATTCCACAAAACAATGTTAGAGCTAATAAATGAATTCAGCAAATTTGGAGGATATATAATCAACACAAAAATCAGTTGCATTTTATACACTAACAATACAAAAAGAAAATTAAGAACAATTCCACTTACACAATAGCATCAAAAAGAATAAAATATCAGGGAATAAATTTAACCTAGGAAGCAGAAGACTTGTTACTTTTGAAAACTACAAAACATTAATGAAAGAAATAAAAGACGTAAATAAATGAAAACACATGACATGTTGATGCACTGGAAGACTTAATATCATCAAGATATCAACGCTACTCAAAGCAATCTACAAATTCAATGTAATCCCTATCAAAATCCCAATAAATTTTTTTTCAGAACTAGACAACCCATCCTAAAATTTATATGGAATCTCAAGGGACTTGTGACTAGCCAAAACAATCTTGAGAAAGAAGAAAAAGTTGGAAGTATCACATTTCCTGATTTGAAAGACCAAGAATACAGAGTTTAGAAGCAAGCCTTCCCATATATAATTAAATAACTTTCAACAGGGTGTTAAGATCATTCAATGGTTCGGAAAGTACAGTTTTTTCAATAGATGGTGCTGGGAAAACTGGATGGCCACATGCAGTACAATGAAGTTGGATCCTTTACCATTTTATATAAAAACGAAGTTAAATGGATTAAAAACCTAAACATAAGACCATAAAACTCTTAGAAGAAAGCATAGGTGAAAAACTTCATAATCTTGAATTTTGCAATGATTTCTTGGACATGGTACCAAAAGCACTAGTAACAAAAGAAAAAAAAAGTGGGTTTCATAAAAATTTAAAGCTTTTGTGCAGCTAAAGACACTATGAAAAGAACAAAAAGACAACACTAGTCATTAGAGGAATATAAATCAAAACCATAATTGAGTGACCACGTCACACTCATTAGGACAACTATTATTTTTTAAACAAAGAAAAAACAAAACCAGAATACTGCAAGTATTGGTGAGGATGTGGAGAAACTGGAACCCTGTGCATTACTGATGGTAATGCAAAATGGTCAGCCACTGTGGAAAAGTCCGGCAGTTCAACAAAAAGTTAAATACAGAATTACCATATGACTCAGCAACTCCACTCCTGGGTATATACCCTAAAGGACTGTATACACGGACTTGAACAGATATCTGTATGCTAATGTTCAAAGCATCATTACTTATAACAGCCAAAAGATAGAAACAACCCAAGTGTCTATCAATAGATGAATGGATAAACAAAAGACAGTATATACTTTCAATGGATTATTTAGCCTTAAAAAGGGATGAGATTCTGATACATGCTGCAACATGCATGAACCTTGAGAACATTATGCTAAGTAAAATAAGCCAGGCACAAAAGGACACATAACTATATGATTCCACTTACAGAAGGGTCTAGAAATGGCAAATTCATAAAGACAGAGTAGAATGGAAGTGAGCTAGGAGAGGGGGAGTCATTGACAGGTGAAGTGTTTGGGATGACAAAAAAGTTCTGGAAATGGATGGTGGTGATGGTGGCACAACACTGTGAATGTTCTTAATGCTGCTGAATTGTCCACTGAAAAATGGTTTAAATGGTAAATGCTGTGTATATGTTGCCACAATAAAAAATATAGGAACTAAATGTTAAGAGGAAATAGATGCCAGATAAAGATTATCCCCCAAAATTTACCACTTGGGAGGTTTTAGGAAATAAGACTTATCACTTAGTGGAATCCTCATGGGCAGAGATAAAGGCATTTCACATTATAGCTCCTAAAATGTTTACAGCTCCTAAAATTTGATTTATGAAAAAAAGGTACTTTAAAGAAATATAAAAAGCTTTACAGCAATGTCACTGGAGACTTTGCTACTTAAATTCTGTCTGTCCCTTGAGAATTCTGATTTTGTCCCAGAGTGGCAAGGTCATCAGAAAGAAAATCATGCTTTTTCAAACATGTTCTTGGAAACCTAAATGTTCATTGGCTTATAAAATTGCGCAGCCCCCCCCCAAGCTCAACATGCATCAGCCCACATGAAGAAACTCCCCTCTGCAATGTGCCATGATTCCCTGGTTACCTCTGGTCATAGGACAGTGCCATGGCCCGGATGCCAGCATCACAGCCTGGATAGGCAAAGAGCTGCTTGAGGTTCGATACCTGCCGGACCACGACCACCCCACCGTCTCCTCCTGTGAGCAGGTACTGCCCATCTCGGCTCAGCTGGATGGCCTGTGGGACACAGTAACAGTCAGTGGAGATGTGATTTTAGCCAGTGCTGGCCCCACCCTATGTTGGCTCCATTCCCATGCTATGCTTCTGCATGCCGGGGCAGGAGAGACAGATCCTTAGGAACTTTTAGGAATTCATGACTGTAGAAGACTTGCCATTTTCCACATATCGAGTGGACAGTCAGGCAATACTTGCGATTGTTTTGGTTTTGCTTTTTGAATTTTTGCCTTTTTAGGAATGAAGTGGCAAACTCATCCAGTCCATGCCATGCTGCTGGAGTGGTGTGTGAGCACAGACTGGGACCAGCACTCCAAGGAGGAGCCTCCTGGCTCCAATTAATCACTCTTCTGATGAACTGTGGACATGCCAGCCCATTTTGTCTGGAACTTGGCAGACAGTGTCCCTTCCAAGACCCTGGTGCCCTGTGTCTCAGACCACAGGGTAGCGGCCAGCAGCCTCAGTACCTGCTCTGGATTTTCACAGCAGTTGGGAGTAAGACTTGGTAGATAGCCACAACTTCCAGAGTGATTAAACCCCAGATTCAGCATTTTCCTGCCCCAAGATTGACAGTGCCCCAGCCTGTCATTTAGTCATTGCTAGTGTGTGGCCCCATCCTTTCCTGTCAGTGCTGAACAGATGGTGCAATCCTAGAATGTATGCTTTGATTCTGTAAAATGGGCATCCACAAATGAAAGCCTGTGGACCAAATGTAGACCACCGCCTATTTCTATACAATTTTCTTTCTTTCTTTTTTTTTTTTAGTTGGGGGTTTCACTCTGTCTCCCAGACTGGAGTGTAGTGGCACAATCACAGCTCAGTGCAGCCTTGACCTGCTGGGCTCATGCAATCCCTCAGCCTCCTAAGTAGCTGGGACTTACAGGTGTGCATATCTGGCTAATTTTTTCTAGAGATGAGGTCTCACTATGTTGTCCAGCCTGGCCTTGAACTCCTGGGTTCAAGCAATCCTCCTGCTTCAGCTTCCCAAAGTGCTGGGATTACAGGCGTGAGCCACTGTGCCCAGCCTGTTTTTACATCTTTAATGGTTACACAAATTTTTTGCATGACATGAATATTATAGGAATTCCAAATCTGAATGCCCATAAATAAGGTTTTATTGGAACACAGTCACACCCATTTGCTTATTGCTACTTTCACAAGTAGTTGCAACAGAGAATACAGAGCTCTAAAGCATAAAATATTTACTTTCTGTCCCTTTACTGAGAAAGTGTGCAGATTCCTGATATAAAAGGTCCCTCCCTATTCCAAAGCCACTCCTCTTGTCCCCACCTCTCCTGCTCCCTCCCTCCAAGCCTTGTTTTTCCAGCTTATGAAGATACAAATGTCCTTTCTTAAGTGGGTAGAGTTGGGAGTGCCAACAGTCTCTGCAAACGCCTGTCATCTTATGTCCACCTATATAGAGTGAACATGGGAGTACAGATTGTGCTAGCAAACCAGAAAGAAAAATAATCTAACTTCCGAAAAATGTTTGCACTGTTCTCAGAGTTTTAGCATAGCTGCTTAAAAAAATCATAGAAAAGTAAAAACTGTTTCATAGCCATCCAAGTCCTGTTCACATAAATGCCAACTTTTAGTAGTCCCTTAAATACAGTTTATTCTCAAGAACACAAAAATACTCCTAAGAAATAAAAACGCATGTGTGGAAGACAGTTACATATAAGTATTCTCTAAGTTTTATTAACTAAACATATTATGATTTTTAAAAAATGAGTACAAATCAGTATCCTTGTCGCATTCATTTTGTAAGTAGCGATCTCTAAGGGGGTCTCTGCGAACTGCTGTGAAGCTGGGACAAACAGTTATTTGCTACACTTATAAAATTCTCTGATGAAAATCCATTAACCTTCTGGTTGTGGTTTACTTGAATTTTATACTTGAGGCTTTTTACTGGATAAGTGCTCTATTAAAACATATTAAAACCATTAATCTTTAATTCTTTGTTCTAATAAAGAATCTCTAATCCTACTTCTGTCTGGAATTAAATAAAACCTAGACGTGCATCAGCATTAAAAACATTTTAATGAACCAGGTGCCTCCCAAGGTGAAAAAACATTTTTGGCCTCCTGCATGAGGACCTGTCAAATTCCTCTGGCAGTAAGAGCCAGGTAACATTTCCCAAATGGTACCGTAACTTCCACTCAAACTCATATAGGCTTTCTCGGTACCCAGGGTGGGTACTGGAGATTTGTGACTGGAGATTTTCAGAGGGCCCCAGAGACATGTTAATCTCATCCTCTGAAATTCTAAGTGCTCTGGACAACATGGAGGCTGCTCTGGTTTTTAAGGGGGTACCAGCAGGCCAGAGCAGTCTGTTGGGGGACAACCACATCCTAAAACACAGCCTCAGGAAAAGAAATGAGTTCCTACGGGCAAAATGGTGGTTATCCTTTGTTTAGGGTAAAATAACCCTGCTGCTCTGTAAGGCTGCCTGCTTACATTTAAGTTATTCATTAAGACATCTAAACATTGCCTAGTTGATGTACTATGTACGATATGCTGTTAACTGAAATGTCACTGAACAAGCTGGCATCTCAAATAAAACCAGGTGGGAAGCCTTGACTTAGTGTGGAGTTTCCCCAGGCCGCCTGCCTACAGAGTTCTTGGGATTTCACAGGAAAGTGATTTCTGGTCTGAGCTGATGACTACTTTGCTTCCATGGTGTCCTTTCCTTATACAGGCTCAGCCTCTCCTCTGTGAGGTCCCCAGGCCCTGCCTGTGGTTCCCGGGGCGGTTAGCTGTGCAAGTGGCAGACTCTGGAGCTGTGGGCAGGTAGCGCTCATTCAGTCACACAGTTGCCACTTGCAAGTTAGCATGATAAAGTGCAGGAGTGCTGGGGAGAAGGCAATGGATTGTTTAAGTTAAAATCCAGTGGGAAATATTACAGAGGGAAAAAGCGATGCCTACAGGGCAGAGCGGAGAGCGTGTGTCGAGCACTCTGCAGAAGCCCCCCACTGCCGCCTCGAGGAACTTCCCAGAGCCTCTGGTACTCACTGAAATGCCACGGAAATGGTTTCAGTCAGCTAGGGATTTCAAATTATTTCACAGATTTATTAGCGTCGCTGACAATATAATCGCAACTCAAAGTGACAGATTATCAACATTATTATTGTAAAGAAAAGGAGAAAGGAAAATCCTCTGATGTGTACTTGGTTTAAATGAAGTATTATGGGAAGGAAGGGAAAAATAAAAGCTGAATGCAAGTGCGTCTGGGTGGAAGCCGTGTGGTGGAGGCCAGGGATGCAGTGGAGCGACTGGCGGGGAGGCAGGAGGAGGAGGAGCCTGCTGACTGGAGAAGTCTGGGGGAGGCGCAGAGCAGGGAGGCCTTGACTCCACCCATGTGACCCACAGGAGGGCTTCCGTTCCTCAGTGCTTCCTGACCCCAGCTCCACTGGGAAGAAGGGGGTAATCAGACAGGACTTGGGAAACTGGGAGAACTGATGTCACCCAAGCTGCTGTGGTTGGAAACCGCAATGAGTAAAATGCCCAGAGCTAGCCTAGAGCCACACTCAGGGCAGAGGCCCTGTGACCTGCTCCTGCCCCAACGTGTCCTCACTGTACCCAGCTCTCACGTGCACTCCCAGTCTCCATTCTGGAAAATGACAGGAACACCCCAGCTTCATCTGACCTTAACCTGCACCAGGAGTCTGGAGGCGATAAACAAAGGACCTTGGAAAAGGTAGCCTCTTTGTATATTTTTTTCAATTTTTAAATTTTTTTTTGAGTTGGAGTCTTACCTTGTCACTGCAGACTAGAGTGCAGTGGCCGCTCCCGGCCACCACAGCCTCGACCTGCTGGGCTCCGGCGATCCTTCTGCCTCAGCCTTCCGAGTAGTTGGAACTACAGGCGCATGCTACCACGCCCAGCTAATTTTTTTTTTTTATTTATTGTAGAGATGAGGTCTCGCCAAGTTGCCCAGGCGGGTCTCAAACCTGCGGGCTCAGGCAATCCACTCACCTCGGCCTCCCAAAGCGCGGGATTACAGGCTGAGCCACCAAGCCCGGCAAAGGCAGCCTCTTGAAGGACAGTCCTTACCCTCTCTCCCAAACTCTAACACTTGTGGAACCCTGTCCTGAACATGAAGCCAGACCCCAGAAGGCCCACTAGCATTACATTTCTGGTGTGCCAAGTGGGAAAAATGTTTGCCTGATTCACATCATGATTTGAAGCCAATTCCCTTAACATGCTTTAGTCTTATTTTCCATGAAGAAGTCAGGTCTGAAATTAGATGCTAATCCTTAAGAGTCACAATCCCTACTGGGAGCACCCACCAAGTCAGCTGTAAAGAGAAGCCAGTTTTAGGTGTAACCTAATGTATCAGAGAACTGCAGGGTGCGGTGCACTTTCTAAAAGACATCAAAAAAACTGAGCAGTGACATTGAAAGCCACCCAGGATAGCTTCAGAACCCCTGAAAAACCTCCACGGAAGGAGCATCCTGCGCTTCACCAGTGAGCTCGTGCCTGGCATCAGCTGGGGATGCTGCAGGCGTGGGGGACCTGCCTGCTGTGTGCCATGTATGAGCCTCGCCCACAGACTCCCTTGTGGTTTTCTGTTGCCAGGAAAAGAGGCCTTTGGCAACTCAAAACAGAGGCTTCTCTGCCGAACCCTTTCTCTCCCCACTTGCCACACTTTGGGGTAAACACCGAGAACACTGAAAAGTCTCCAGGGCACTCACTCTTATGTTGTCATCTGTTTCCACAGTGGCCTGGAGTTTTCCATTCACACTGAATGTACAGAAGAGGCCATTTTCATAGAATATGACGCAATGACCCTCTCTTGAAGCCTGGATGAGTTTTGGTTTCAGGCAGTTTTCAGGACCCTCCAAGGTCCTCAGCAGGTCTCCGTTCATGGAATGTATGAGACATGGTCCTTCTGAGAAGAGAGGAGAAGCAAAAGGCAAAATTAATTTGAAAACAGAAAAATGTGATCTGGATCTTGAGCACAGGTCTGACAGATTACAGTACCACGCCGCAGCTATGGAAAGCCTTAGGAAAGCTGCATATCACGTCACATGGAAGTTATTTTGCAAAATCTCCTCTTTATGTTGGCTACATCTCACCTTCCTCTTAGGAAAGGAATGAAGCCAAGTCATGGAGGTCCAAGCACACTATTCCTCAAGAGATGGGAATGACTTTATGAGATTCATTATGCTAAGAGGCAATACACACTGGAAGGATTCAGAAAGGTACAGGACAAGTGTCAAGTCCTAGTACAGCCTCAAGGAAGCTAGGATGCAAACGAAAATGGGGGGGGTCAAACACTAGGCCTCTCCCCAAACAAACATGGGTGGACCAAACACCATGGCCTCTCCGGGCACCTCTGAAGACCCACGCCTTCTTCCCTCCCACTGCTCACTACTTGACATTGAAAGGCGGTTCCTGCCAGTACGCCCAATCCTCCCAGAGGGCACTTCTGCTGCTTCTTGGCAACTGAAGAGTCTGTCTCCTGCTGCCCCACAGCAGACAGCAGCATCTGCCACTCCCAGTTCCTTGGCTGTCCCCTCAGGCCAAGAGGCTTGAGGAGGTGGGGGATTGCTGACAGCTCATACTGTCAGAGTGGTTTTGTTTCTGTTGGACACCTGCTACAGGCAAAGCAAAGAAGGAACAAGCAGCACAAATTTCTTGTGTGATGAGTAAGTTCTAAGAGATAACTGAGTCAGGCAAGAAGGGGAACTGGACCCTGCTACTCTCCTGGCTAAATCTGTGGCCACATAGAATCACTGCCTGCCCCCCACATGAAACCTTGCCCGTTTAAAAATAAGGTTGTTTGATTTTCCTTGGTCTTTTAGGGAGTTTATAAAGTTTTAGTATACATAAAGTCTCGAACCTAAATACACACGAGGCAGTCTTTGCCCAGTTCCAGCACACATGAAGTTCAGTTATCACTCCTGAAATAACACCAGCCCCCAACAGCACAGTTCAGATTTCAGCTGTCACAGCAACTGCATAACATACACACTGACTGTGTGCTGTGTGTCCAGCTCTCCAGTCCACAAAGCCCTATGTGAATAATAGGCATGCACCTTGGTCAGTGACTTCACTAGCATGCACTTGGTCAGTGGATGTCACTAGGTAGTCACTGTGCATCTGTTATTCAGTTCATGCACAGACAGTAAACTGTAGTTGTGTTACCTCGTTGTCTCCCATTGATAAAGCCATGTAACGTTTCACAAAAAATAATCAAAAAAGGGCACTGGCTAAAACAGATGAAACTGCAGTTAAAAAAAGAAAAATGATAAAGCCGAAAGTGGACTTGAATGGAATATAAATGGAGTTATAGGGGAAAGAGCTCCCTGTGAAGCTGACACTGTGGAGACAACGGAGACATGAAGCCAGGAAGGGTGTGCAGGGAACTTGTCGACATACATTAGGAAGTTAGTTGTAACAAAAATGATGAGGTCTGCAAAGTAATTCCAGCAAAAGCCTCATACTAAAGGAATCCTACAGAATATTTCATGACATTGAAAGCACAAAAGATAAAACATTGGAAGCTGATCCCAGCTTTGAAAGAAGTATGCTATTCCCCAGTGCATAGGGGGAAGAATGCCTGCTCCTCAGGTGTATGCAATGAGAAGGGTAGGCACTGTTCAGGCTACTCTTGATAAGGTTTTCACAAAGAAACAAAATGCTTTAATTCTCCACATTCCTAATGTTTTACATTACAGTGTACTAAGTAAATGAGTTTTACTCTTTTATACTCTTAAATGCTCCTTATATGTATATAACTGAGTAAGAGTTTTTAGTATTTTGGCAAAAAATTTTAAAGACCATGGGATAATCAAATGTTCCACTTATTATGAAGATCACTTTGCATGGTCTCGGCTCACATCTCACTTTTATGGTTCCACACTACTGTACAAAGCAAGGATGGTTTATAATATGACAGGTTCCCTTTACAAGTCTAATTGGATCACACAGCATCCAAGAACTTGTGTTAGCTTATTGGGTATAAGAAGGGGAAAAAAATTCAGTGGTTATAGGATTCTTGATACCATTATTATTTCAATGTTTTGACCAACTAAGTTTTTGAACACAATCCTTTAAATATTTAATATGCTTAGTTGGCTAAACTAAGTATTATAGGGCAGGACACAGACAAGGTGACTCAAATACACTATGCTACCCCAGCAGATAAGCCTGCAAGACATGAGTTTATAGTACTTTTCTGTGTGTTCAGACCTCAGATCAGAGCAGAGTCAGAAAGATGGATAGATGATTACAATGCAGCAGGCAACGGACTGGAAACAGCTCTGTTCCTGGTCAGGTCCAGATTTGTTGCATGTGCTCTTAGAAAGCTCACTCGGTATCTTTGGCCTAAGTATATGATGATGTTACCAGCACAAACCTCCAGGCAAACCAACTTAAGTATCTTTCCACTTTGTGTTCTCAGTGCCTTTCTGGCCTCTGCCTAGTTCTTAGATTTGAACGTTAAAACTGGGTCAGGGGTTTCCATTCAGGTGTCTGATGGAACCCAGCCCACAGTAAGAATTTAGAAGAACAAACAAAAATACACAGATGTTCCTTGCTTGTGCCTCATGGAAACGAGAAAATTAATGGGCTAAGTTTGTAAAAATGTCTTAAGCTCTTTAAAGCAGTGCTATGAAACAGTATTTCCTACAGCAATGGAAATTTTCTGTACCTGTGCTGTCCAGTAATGCAGTCACTAAACATGTGAATGAATACTGAGCACCTGAAATGTGACTAGAGCCACCAAGCAAATTAAATTTTATTTACTTTTAGATAAATTAAATTTAAATAGTCCCATGTGGCTAATGGCTACCATAGCAGACAGACACTTCAGAGAAGAGATACCAAATTAATCTTTGGTAGTTTGTTACTCAAAGACAGCAAGAAATATATTTATGAACACAGGTATACATTCATGCACTTTATAAAGCACCATAGGTTTACCTTGAGAACCACTTAACACCAGGCCTAGTTCAGCACAGACTGCAGCACACGTGATCTCATAGTCGTGGCCTGTCAGAATGGCCCGAGGAGTAGTGGTCTCACCTTTAGGAAAGAAACAGATAAAAAGAACAAGTCAGTTCAAGTTCAGGCAGATTAAATAATCAGCAACTTGTTCCTAATTCCCATGATGCCTAAATCTTTAATTTGTACTTTGGGCATTTGTCCAAAAATCTTATTTTAGGACTAGATCCAAACTATATGCGATCACTTGATTTTGAGGACCATATCCTGCTAAGTTTCAAGTAACCCTTATACGATTATCAAGCAACAATGGCTGAAAACTCAGGGCTAAATATGACAGAATCTGCATTTTAAGATGCTTCAGATACATTCTAAATATAAAAGAAGCCTCTCAGATGATTATAAATGGATTATTATAGAAGTAGGAATTTTGGCTTAATTTATGTTTCAAAAACAGGCATGCCCTTCTCTTGCTCCTTCCCTCTCTCCCTCCCCGCCATCCTCTGTGGGCCACTGAAACCCATCATAATGAAGTCTGAACTAGGATTCCTGCTATCTCAAAGCAGCCCCTCTCTTAAATACCTCTATCTTTACTAAGCTTGTGTATTTTCCTGATATATAAACCTCATGGAGTATACTTCTCCATGGCTCATTCAAAGAATAGAGAGGAGGAAAGAAACAAATGAACGCCTAAAAAACCCCAAACCCTTACATGTAATTCTACTGATAGTGACTGAATATTAGAGAAAGGAGATTAGAGAAGGATGGACAGAGAAAGAATATCCAAATAATAAGAGATGACTCAGAACACTTTCACAATTAGAAAGAACAAGTCACTTGTATCTGTCCTGAACTAAAAAGAAAGCTGCAGGTTGGCTGATAAGAACCCACACCACCAGTGGCCCCAGCACAGATAAGAAAAATAAAGGGCTTGATTTATGCCAAGCCTCAAGGACAAATTGGGTTTGATGTTTAGTCTAAAGAACACTATTTTATTTTATTTTGAGTTGGAGTCTCACTCTGTCGCCCAGACTGGAGTGCAGTGGCCACTCCCGGTCACCGCAGCCTCGACCTGCTGGGCTCTGGCGATCCTTCTGCCTCAGCCTTCTGAGTAGCCGGAATTACAGGCATGTGCTACCACGCCCGGCTGATCTTTTGATTTATTGTAGAGATGAGGTCTCGCCTGCCCAGGCGGGTCTCGAACCCGCGAGCTCAGGCAATCCATTCACCTCAGCCTCCCAAAGGCACGGGATTACAGGCTGAGCCACCAAGCCCGGCAAGAACACTATTTTAAAACTAAACTAGGGCAGGCTTGGTGGCTCAGCCTGTAATCCCAGCACTTTGGGAGGCCAAAGCAAGTGAATTGCCTGAGCCCAGGGGTTTGAGAACAGCCTGGCCAACATGGTGAGAACCACGTCTCTATAATAAATAAAAAATAAGCCAGACGTGGTAGAGCACACCTGTAGTTCCGGCCACCTGGAAGACTGAAGCAGAAGGATTGCCAGAGCCCAACAAGTTGTCGTTGGGGTGGCTGTGAGCATGCTACTGTACTCCAGCCTGGGCAACAGAGTGAGACTCTGACTCAAAAACAACAACAACAACAACAACAAAACTAAACTAGTCCTCTACTTTTATAGTCTCAAAGGACAAAGACAGAGAAAGCCTTTATAAATGGAACTAGAGAGCAGAAGTCTGTTTGCATTTTGATCTGGGTTGATTTTACAGTACAGCTGAGAACTAACACTGTGTAAAGTAGCTTGCCACCACTGGCTATGGAACTCTGTGGAAGAGAAAAACTTGTCATGCTATCCTCAGACACCTGGCCACCCTCAGAGCAGTCACCCACTCTGAGGAAAGAGGTCTGGCTGGTCAGGGAACCGTGTTGGAAACTTACTGTACTTGGAAAGGCCAAGCTGCTGTCAAAAAACCTAAGCTAGCCTCCAAAGCAAGGGCTTTCACCAAGGCAGGTCAATGGTTTCTTTGAGATTTCATGCGAGATGCATGTACTTGCCTGTCTTTCTGGGTGGTGGAGAGGATTTCACCAAATGCACAAGAAACCCATGAACCAGAGAAGGCGAGAGGCCTCTACTTCAAGGCAGCAGTTACTTCTGTTCTAGTGCTACATGTAATAGTTACAACGTGTGTACACAGCTGTGTCGCCACATGGTCCCTCATGGCTTTGGTGACCGTAGGTACTTCTGACTGAGACTTAAGTCAAAGAGGCCTCACACAGAACTTTGCACCACAATGGCAGTGGGATGGGCAGCCAGTGGCTGGAACGGGCCTGTGTGCTTAGTGGCAAAGGGAGACTTACAGGACATCTTAAAAGGCAAGAGGCAAGAGGAACGAGGTGCTTGGCTTCATTTGGTTCCGAGTTTAAAAGCTTCTTTAGGAGATCCACCTTAATTAGAAGGCTTACTTGACATTTTCCAGGCCAGAAATAATTTGTCACAAGAGCAATTTTTTTTTCTTTAGAAGTCTAAACATTTGGGAAACTTTTAAGGGAAACAGGCAAATTTAGAAATTTAGAAATAAATATGCCACATTTTAAAAAGTTACTAAAGCTTTAGCACTGATTCACGGTTTTCCCCTTTTCTAAGAAGCTCTACATTCCAAGAAAATACCATACAATGTTATTTTTGAAATTACTGTCTAATTATATCTATTGGCAACTTTTTTTTAGCCAGCAATTAAAATCATTAAGATCTAAGGAATACATTTTGGGCATGATTGCTTCTTTTGTTGTTTTCATAAGTTACCATTTCACGGGGGTGAAATTTGTGTTTTAACCTGAATTGTCTTGGAATTCCTCAGTGGAAAGCAAAGGTTTGAAGAAAACTGGTGCAAATGAACGCAATCTAAGTATAAGCCAAAGTCAACAAAGGACAGAGGGATCACAGGGTCCCAGCGGACATCGTCACTTAAGCACTTCAATGCTAACTCTTTGTTTTCTATAGCTAAGAATATTTTCTCAAGAGCATGGTGGAGGAGGGGAGAAGATGGCTGTCAATTGTATTTCTTTCTTTAATGTAAAAGTAAAAATACTGAGAGTTTTCTATGATGATAAAATTAGAGTTAGGAAGCCTCATGATAAAGCCCAGAAGGCAGGTTAAGATATAAGAAGTCTTTTTTGGTAAACTTATAATTAAGATTTTTATAAGCATGCTTTACTTACAAAATAACACTAGTTTCCAATAATCCAAACTACATTAATCATTTTTCACCCCACAAATCAGAGGTCACACACACATACAGAGTCATTTCAAAAGTGAAAAAGAGTTTTTCTTTTCCTCAAGCCTGATCTCTACATAAGGGGCTGCTCAGTGCTAGGACGTTGGCTTCAAAGTTTGGCAAAATGTCTGCTAATCCAGGAAGCAGGTTAGACAGTTCAGGAAATAGGGGGGGAAGGAGAGACAGAGAGAAAGAAAAAGAAAAACAACAAATTAAAAGCATAAGGGTAGACTTCTGATTATTAGGTTCTCAGGTAAGTGGTAACATTCACTGGACTTCCAGTTAAAAAGACAGTGCTACTTAACTTCCCTTGCCTACGGGAAGCATACATTCAGGGCCTCTATCAATCCACATCCAACAACAGCAGGAGAGGTATCATGTCATCTCTAAGAAAAGATGCTTTCAGTCTTGTTTGGAGACTGAACTTCGTATGCTGCACACATCGAGCACTTTCCATTTTCTACTTATCAAGAAGTACGTCCAAAATAAATACTTCTTCGATTTTCATAAGTTGCCATGAACTTTAAACATTAAAATTTCACTATGGCTAATATAACTGTATGATGTTGGACTTAAATCAAATAGGACAAAACTGTTTCAATTCAATGGATGTTTTGGGAACTCGGAGTAAAATTACTGAGGGCAGCGGATTTGCTTGGAGGCAGAGTGGAGGCTTTAGACAGGGCTCTTGGAGTCTAATTTAACTTCCCAGTAGTGACACTGTGTACATCATCCTGGATCATAGCAGAGCCCAAGTGACAACATCCCACTGAAAGCAAAGGCAAAACCCCTCTGTATCTGAGTCCATTTCTTTTCAGGAAGCCTAGACACACAATCACAGAACTGTGCAACTCATCCTCCAGGCAGCCCTCGCCTCACTGGCCTCCCAGCTACGCGTCAGCCCACACAGTTAATACCTCAGGGGAAACCATCACCCCAAATAAGATGATTCTGGCCCTGTATTACTTTTCAAAGACTCCAAAGCTATCAACAATCTCTCACTGAAGTCTCTAGACCAAATAAAGAACAGGAAAAAAAGTCTTCTGAAAAATATAGGTTAATTCTTTTGACAAAAATTTGCAGTGGTTAAGGGATACAAAAGTCTTTACCTTTGCTTTCTGAGATAGTGGGATCTACCAAAAGCTGGATCATAAAGCAGAGCAGATTCCCTTAAGAACCTTTAAAGTCTTACTGCTTGAAAGATTGTCATGGCTTTCAATAATGCGGAGAGAAAAATTTATCTTGCTGCTAGTTTAAGGGGCTACACTTCAAACTCTTCTTAAAGAAAAATGAAAAGAGAAAGAAGACAGACTTCTATGACTACTTTGAAAAGCTTGAGCAATTACTTCAAAGGAAAGGGTGTCTTTGTCCAGAGAGCAGGTTTATGACTACTGATGCAAATCCTAACCAAAAGCTGAAAAGGATACTCAGTGCATCTTTATGGATGGCCTTAAAGGAAGATGAACAAGTCAAATGAGATTAAAGACAGTCCAAATCCTGCCACAAACACCAGCACACATCAGCTTTTACAGATGTGCGTTTCTCTTTCTCAGTAGATAACACTGAATATCAGTACTGAGACTATTACAACACCATCTTGCATTCAAACAGCATAAGAACTCTAGAATAGCCACTTACATTTATATTGGACCTCTGTTTTAAAACATTAGGTGATAAATTTTAACACCATTAGACAGAATAGAAAATGGTTTTTAGTAAATGTTTATTTGGTGCCCTCATAACATTAAGCATATTTCTCTCCAAAAACAGACCTTGAACCACTTAAAATTATACCTGAAAAAAGAGGCAACAGTAATTGCTCTAGTATGCTGCTCATAAATATTCAACATGAAAAATATTTCTTAAGGCCTATCTTTATTAAGGCAAAGGGGATTAATAATCTAGGTAAAAAATAGACCTGACCTATATTTCTGGCAAATTTTTAGTTATTTCCTAAAAAATGAATAAAGTTTGTGGTATTTTGGCATCATCCTCATACTCTTAGGAAAACTAAATCACTTTAGAATGTACTATACAGTGCTCACTAGCAGTTTAAATATGCTATTAGCACAGTGCATCCTCTTCATTTATTCACCATTTTTTCAACACCATCTATTAAAAATGAAGTGGGGGGGTTCAACATTTCCCTATTCTTAGTTTTGTAAAAATAAAATATTTCTTCCAACTAATACTTTGCTTATTTTTTTGAGTCGAGGTCTCACTCTGTCACCCAGGCTAAGATGCTCTGGCACAACCATGGCACACCATAGCCTCGGCATTCTGGGATCAAATAATCCTGCCTCAGTCTCCCGAGTAGCTGGGACTACAGGCACGTGCCTCTGTGCCTCGCTGTTTTTAAATAAGGTCTTGCTATGTTGTTTAGGCTGGTCTTGAACTTCTAGGCTCAAGAAATCTTCCTGCCTCGGCTTCCCAAAGTGCTGGGATTATAGTCGTGAGCCACCACACGACTCCTAGGCCAGAAGATGGCATGCTCCATTTGGTCACTCATGTAGTCCTTCACTCTTTCATTCACTTAATAACATTTATTATAAATGAGCATATATTATGTGCAAAGCACTGTGGAAATAAGGAAAGAAATAAAATATGGCCTTTTATTTGAAAATGACTTGATTTTAAATGATCATTGGATCTGGTTTTGTTGACAGTCCTATAAGCCGGCAAATTATAACTATAAATATCTGATTGTGAAGGTCAAAATAATTGTACCGAAGTCCAAACCATTTGTTATAACTAAATTTGTATGCAAAATCAATATTTAACATTCCTTAAGTCCTTATATAAAAACTACTGATATAATTTTCCACATTAGTAAAACCTAGTATCATCTGACCTTTTAGAGAGGTACAACAAAACAGAAAATCTGGTGTTGTTAAAAAAAAATTTAAACAGAGAACTCATTTTGAAATAAAACATGTTTGTTTAAAAAATCTTAAATACATAATAAACTTATTAAATATACATATAGATTTTAAAAAGGACATAAATAGTTTACAGTCATTTCCTAAAGATGGCAACTCTTTTTGCACATGCCTTTTGCCCCATTTAGTTACAGTTGATTACTACAAAACAGTTATGTGAAAACTGAACACATTTCACGTGAAAACAATACTCTGCTTTTGCATGTGGCTCACCATAATGGTAAATCAAGAAAGGAAATGGCTTTGCTGAAGCAGAAATGAGGTTAGCTGTTTCATGCTTCTGAAACCTTTTCCGTTAACTTCCTAATTTTTCAATGAGAATTATATTACCTTTTAATTATGTAAGGAGAAACTATTTGAAATTTGTTTAATTCATTCCATCTTTATCAAACCTCTCTGCTCTCCTCATTCATCATTGTCTCTTTGGTGAAAATCGCTAATCTGATTAAACATACAGACATCATGCCATAGCTGTATTTAAGGTGTGACATCCATCAGATGATAAGTTTTGGTAGCATCCTCTTTTAAATATTATTAAAATTATTAATGCAAGACAAGATAATGTTGGTACAAAAACAACTGTATGTTCTTGGTTTATAACATTTCTCTTCTTTCTCATATATATATGTATACTCTATGACAATGGAATCAGCCTACAGTTGACCCTTGAACAACACAGGGTTGAACTAAATCACTTTAGAATGTACTATACAGTGCTCACTAGCAGTTTAAATATGCGTGGGTCCACTTATAACAGACTTTCTTCCCCTTCTGACACCCGAGACAGCACACCCGATTCCTCCCCCTCCTCTCCCTCCTCAGCCTACTCAACATGAAGACAACAAAGTTGAAGGCCTTGTGACACTCTACTTCCACCTAATGAATACTAAATATATTTTCTCTACCTATGATTTTCTTAATAACATCTCCTTTTCTCTAGATTATTTTCTTGTAAGAATATAGTATATAATACACAAAACATGCAAAATATGTATTCATTGACTTTATGTTATTTTGGTAATGGTAGGCACTCTGATGAACAGTAGGCTATTAACAGTTAAGTTTTGGGGGAGTCCAAACTTAACTATGGATTTCTGATTATGTGAGCGGTCAGCATTCATAGCTCCCATGTTGTTCAAGGATCAGCTATACATTAGAAAATGGGTTTGTATGAGTGTGTGCCTATAACTGTGTACTTAAAGTATACTCCTTAAATGAGCAATATTTTAAAAATATAAAATCCTGCCAGTATAATAAGTCCTTTGCAAATACTAAAAGTGCCTTCACGATAGGATTGTATCAAATTCTCTACAGCTGATAATAATCCAATTAGATCCAGTAGAAAAAAACAAACCAAAACGCATTGTAGTTTAGTGACTTGGAATGTGGCCTCTGACAGAGAGTGCCTGAGTTTGAATCTAGGCTCCACCACTTGCTAGTCACGTGAGCTCCCTCGAGCAAGTTCCCATAGTTCTGGTAAGAGATGCAGGAGCATCAAAACCCAGAGTAGAAAGTAAAGGCTTATTTATAACTTCCCCGTGTCTCACCTATAAGACCAGGATACTAACAGTAGTGACCCACAAGGCTACTCTGCAGATTAATGAGTTAATATGTAAAATGCTTGGGCATGGTGGCATGTAGTGAGCACCCATTAAGGACCACCTAGAAGTAGTAGCAGCAATAGTGGAGTAATGTTTTTTCTCACCCTCTGTTAAAACAGTCCTTTTAGTGAAAGTATAACATCTGATCCATGTGATATAAATGTGAACTAGAGATGGCTCTCTCCCTCACAAGTCATATAAATTCCGATATAACTGCTAATATCTAGCAGCCTAGAGATCAAGAGCAGGGAGAGAATGTACATTATCATAATTAGGTGCTTTTCCCAAATACAAATATCTTTATTGTCTTTGATTATCAAAGTAATACATCTCATTATAAAACATTCAGATAATTTAGTAAATTGTGAAGCAGAAAATGAAAACTTGCTTCCAAATTCCACTACCTATAAATAAACACTGCTAACATTTGTCTGGCTATAATTTACACTTAGCAATACAGAGAGCATATCCCTTCATGTCAGCATGACAAATGTATAATATCTTTGTTAATGGCTGTGTAGGACTTCATTGTGTGAACACATCATACTTAACTCATGTGCTTCTTTTTTCCTACTTTTTTGAGACTTTTCATTTGTTAATTTCCCTCAGAGGGGCTTGGTTTTTGGTTCTAATTCATCCATGGCTCTTGTAACTCAATATGAGGGTCCGGTAACATAAAATTCTACCTCCAAAAAAGAATACAAATAGGTAGAAAATTTACTGAAACGGAATCTTTTTCAGATTTGTTGATATGCAACATTAAGAATATAAATTGAAATAGAAAAATTTGATCTATTTATCCTAAGTACCCCCAAATCCTTATAATTCTTTATAATATATCCTCCTTAACACTTTTAAGGTTCCTTTGTAAAAATGCATAAAGCACTGTGAAAACTATAGAGGGGTTTCACATCTTTAGCTATTAAAAACATCTTGACCCCACTCACCCCAAGGAAATAAAGCAATCTCTTAGATGTGGAAAGTTACAAGCTTCAGGGATAAAGCCTAAAAAGCTCAACAGCCATGTAGCCTTAAGCCACAAAAGGTGGAAAGAATTCTAAGGAATTTTTTTTTCCTACGTAAAAACATTTCAAATCCTAAATCCAAAATCTTACCAAACATTTGTCTTCTCACTTGAACATGGGAAAAATTACTTTAAAAAATTAACTGGTAAATGAAATGCAATGATATACTTAATTAGGTAATGGTACCACTAGTAGACCGAGAAAATACATTTGAAAAAATCTGTTAATGACACTTGTAAACGTCTGCTCTGAACAATGGCCATAACACATGAAAACTGAGGTAACTAGAAAAAATAGGGTAAGTTTTGTTTTGTAAAAGAACTAATCAGAAGTATTTAAGTACTGAATTTCATATTAAAATCTCTTTTCACAAATTCTCAGGAACATCTAAAGTACAACATAAAGTACATATGCACAAAGCTGTCATACAATTTCTCTAATGAAATGAACTTTTTGGAAGGTGGTAAAGTTGGTCTAATATTCTATTTCAGGAAGTCTTACCTAAATACATCTATGGAAATTCTACAATAATGTCACGGACATACATACATACACATGCACAGAGTTATGCAATATTCTAAAAGCAGAAGAATCCCACTTTTAGTTGACTAGGGAAAATCTGTACCTTAGATTCATTTCAGCAATCATTTGAAATTAAATTTCCCATCTGAGCATAAAGTATTAGACAATTTCTTAGGTATGACACTATTAAAGTCTACATATGAAGATACTTGGTTTCAATCTGAGGGCATAACTCATCAGTTCTTCTGTTCTCATATTTATATGACTATAGCCTACAGGCTGAATGGTATAGTAATTTTTCTCTGCAACCAAACAAGGTAAATAAATGTGATATATTGGCATATCACCCTGCCACTCTGCATATGGTGCACATTAAGGTTGTATTCATTTGCCATATGAATATAATTCCTTTCTACCACATCTACTATTAGTTACAAGCAGTAAATACAGAGTTGTTTTGCTGGAACTTGAGGGCCTGCATTACATCATGGAGCACTAAACATCCTGGACCTTCTGGAGAATTTCATAGACATACTTTTAATTGTCACCTGAACTTGAACACTGTCAACATACGACTTCCAAACCCTACTTGATAAATTCTTCGAGGAAAAATGAAAAATATAAGATAGTCTTAGTGCAACAGTACACTCCAACAGCAGGCCCAAGAGGGAAGTTCTAGATGAGATACCTAAAAGAACTTAAGTTCTTGACAAAGGATCACATCAAGTATCATATCCCAAAAACATACAAAAAAGGCTACTCATTTCACACACTGCTTTCATATCTAGTGGACATAACCTAAATTTAAAATATCATCCAAATAATTTTCCCCCTATATATCTTAATGAAGACCTATGATTGATAAGCAAAGAGTTTATTTCATGACAAACGGCGGTGCTTTGTTGTATTTGGCATATACTCTGTTTACTTTTTCCTTAAACAAGGCATTTGTTGTAAAGTTTCAAATCCAGGTTATGGTGGGGCAGGAGAGGGAAGAAAGTGGTTTCTTTTTTAAAACTCTTATGGTTCAACACAAAGGGACATATCTTGACATTTGTGACCCTTAAGTAATATATCACAGGCAATTAAAAACAAAGCACACCTGTCTTATCAAGTACCAGTTTTCATGTTTCCTAATTCTAAGTCCCCAAGTGCATCCAGCAGATGGTGCTCTAGGACACCTCCTCACAGAGAGTAATACTGTTTGTATTGCATCCACCTATGTTTTGTCAAGACAAAGAATAAGGATTTATCGGTAGCTTCAGTAAAACATATCAGGCTTTACAATAAACAGGACATAATTCCTAAATGTGTGCACAAAAATATGCATATGCATAAGCATATATGCACAGAGGCAACCAGTAAATAATTCACACCTGGACATATTATGATACTACTTTTCTTACAGACTTGATGAGTAGTCCATGTGTATATCAGTAGTATTTATAGTCATATGGCAACATCATTCTAAATTCATTAAAAAAAAATTTAGAATGCCTTAAAGTTAGAATTCATTTTTAATTATAGCAGGAATGTCTCATTAGGGTGATACTAGTAAAATTAACAACAGTAGGATTTACGGTAATGACTTAAGTGATTGATGAGAGTAGAACAAAATGAAGTTTTAGACAGAGAAAAAGCAGGGCAGCTATGGCATACAGTACTTTAGAAAACAGCCCTGCAGTCTGTTAGTACTAGCCTTATGGTTAATAAAACCTTCTTTCTAATTAACGGTGCTGAAATATTCTTAAAGAACAGAATCTTGTTGTTATGAAAAAAACATAGTTTTTTTTTTTTTTCAGTAGACGCCATTCTCATAAAGGAGAAAGCTGACATAGATTAGCATGTCTGATTGCAATGAGGAAAAAAATGCCACCTTTCAATCAAATCAAAACCAGAATGCACGAATGGTAAACTACTTTACTGAAATACTACACACACAAATCTATGCAACACCCTCACAGTCAGCAACCATTTGCTTCTGAAGCTGATTGACTGTGGCTCTAAAAAAATTAGTCAGACACCTAAAAATACCTAATAAGTGCTTAATTTTAAAAAAATCCAAGCTCATGATTTATTAATATAAAAATAGTGACTGAATAAACTATTTTGTATATTTTCATCTTGCTTATCTAAATAAGATTATGTCAAAATTTAAAGTATTTAAATATAAATTCAATGCACTGGGGAACATTTTCTCCAAAATCTGGAAATGTGCAGTCTGGATAGCATTATTCTGAAGGAAAGATGGGTATCTCAGGAAAAGTACTTTGGTGGACAAGATTCAATGCTAAAACACAAAGAGGACTAAGGCAAGGAGAGATGTGATGCTTCCATATAGAAAACGCTTTTCATTGAAATATTCTGTTAATAGCATTTTAAAAATCCACAACTTAATGGAATCTTATTTTAATTCTTCTCATTGAGAAAACTTCATTCCACAGAAAATAACTATCACTAGACAATAGACTCAAAGACGAACAACCACCTGGCATACAGGAAAACAGGCCTTTAGCTATGTAATCTAGGCTGGTTTCATAAAAGGTTTGCAGCTTTCTAAAGTTCCAAATTATCCTATTTACAGATTTTATCCAGTTTGAATTAGCCTGATTTTGCCAAAGCAATATGCGTATCAATATTGGATAACATACCTTTAAAAATTAGTTGGCAATCCCCTCAGGTCCCCTCCCTTTCTGGGAGCTTTTCTGTCTTCCCAACAAACTCCCCTCTAAAAAAATAGTTATGCAGTAATCAACTTTACATATGACATCAATATTAGTTTTGGAGAAAATGCTGTATATAGGCTTATGACCCTAAGAAGTAAAATGACTATTTTCATAATTGTTAAAATAAAAAATCTAAATACCTGAATAAGACCTGTAAAATGCTGAAAAAAGCAATAGCCTAATTTTCTTTCATTTATCTACTTTTCCTTTGAGAAAGAAAAAGCCTACAATTAAAAATGTAGAGTTGACATTATGTGCATTTATAGAAAATATTGCAGGTATGTGTGTAGAAAAGCTCGACACTTCTCAAAGGTCATTTATATTGCATCTAAGAGGAACGATGCAGGAATAAGCATCACCTAAAACCCCTCATCTGAAAAGGTATGACTTCGGCAGCTGCATTGTGGAATCATCAGTAAGCCAGAGGCTTACAATATCCGAACCAGCTTGTGTGAATGTTTGAAACAGTTCACACACGGTACAAATGTCTTTGTTTTTGTTTGTCATTATCTTTTGAAAAAGCTTGAGCTGGCTTTTTCATTTTTCTATTCTAATGTGTGTAAATTCTCATTATAAGGAAAAGTGCCTATTTGTCTTTCTTCCAGATTCATCTTTCAAAGCTAAAGCAAAATTAAATCGGGACATCAGATATTTTAAAAGGGCCAGAAAGGATGAGGTTCACTTTGATTAAGGTAATTTAATTTAGCCAGGATACATTAACATTTTCTAAATTTTTTTTAACCATGCTGTTATATTATTCTTTTATTTTTTATTTTCATTACCAGCATTACTAGGAGTTAATGTCCACCATACTGCAGACAACAGATGAAGTGCTTTATGAAAAATATAACATTATAATGTGTACTCTAATGCCAACAAGATGGTGTTTTGTGATGATTTATTTGCCCTAAGCATCCTGTGCTCCTGATAATACCTTAAGTCAGTTAGTACTGTTGTTGCTCTCATTTCACAGACAAGATAGAAAGACCACAGCAAAGCTTGAAACTTAGACTCTTTTTACTACAAACCCCAGGATTTGTTCACTCCTACTTGATTCACTTTTTAGAGGACATGCATGTAAAAACCATCTCTGGGGTGAATTATAAAATACACCAAAATATATTTAAATACACTAAAATATATTTAAACATATACAGATATCATGATATATACCATATTTTCTTTCTTCTGGAAAAACTGAAAATCCTAATTTTAGAATATACTTAGGTTTCTGAAATGCCACCCACATACAAGAGTAGCTAATAAGCCTTTAGCTACTTCTCAAGTATATATTGGTAATAACTACGAATAACATATAGAATATGATTAAGTCAAACAAGCAAAAAACAAACCAAACCAAATACCTTTGTGTTTGTGTTCAGATTTCTGTATGTGCCTGAAACATCTTACATTATTTTAAGGTAAGAAAAAGTTCTTCCTAAATATTTTGAGATGAATAGCAAAACTGTAGATTTATTATCTATGTCAAATGTAGGTTTGCCTGAGATAATTTAATGAATCTCTGAAGCTTGGTAACTGATTTATAAGAACAGGAAAAAAGAAATTGAAAGTAGTCAGTCGTTCATTCTAAAAGGCCAGAAAGGAAGACGGACCAGAATGTTGTAGTACAAGATGAAAAAACATGAAGTTATTTTCAAAAGAATATGAAAAACAAAATCCCTGAAATGTACATCTTTAAAATTTTTATTGTAATTACATGTCTAAGTATGTGAAATACATGCGCACACGCTATCCCCCTATGCTACAGTATATGATCACAATTTGATCTGTATTATCCATAGCATCAGAGTGTTAAAATTATTTTTTATGTTCTATTTATGTAGTGAATCAGCCTTTTTTATTAAAGTAATATCTATTAGAGGTTCATTGAATAAAAATTATGTTCACCCACCACATCAAAGGCTATAATGTACATAATAAGAAATAGCTTTGAAAACTATTTTGCATATGCTTCTTTTAATATAGTACTAGCATTTGACTAGATTTTTGGGGAAAAAGGTTTTGCTGCCATACAGATATTATACATTTAGGCACAGCTTCGCAAAACTGATTCATTAATCCGAAATCTGATGGACTCAAACCTGTTCAGATTGTTTCACAATTTGGGATGACATGACAGATGCAAGGACTGGCGCATTCAGGTAAAATAATTAGGAACAACATGATCCTTCCTAAGCACATATACTGCAACTTGCCTTAAATTAATAAACTGTAAATATTTAAGAGCAATTAAAACGCTCTACCTTATGAAGTAAAAATCTAAAACCATTCTTTCAGGAATTCTTCAGTATTATCATAATCATTTTAATTAAATTCTCATTTTTCAGGTGGTCCCTTTAATTGTTTTTTTCCTACTTCTTAATGTGTTTTTCTAAAGTCATTTCTTTTCTGCAGCTGTGTGCGATTGGTTTTAATGGTAGCTGCTTCCTTTTTTGCCTTCTGTGAATTACAATTTTAAATGGTTACACATTTTTTGTTTTACTGCCTTCAGCATAGTTTCATAAAGATGTTTAAGGCTGTTGGTGAACATTTCCCATCTGAAAAACCAAGTGCCAATTTGAATATTCCATATTGGCCTTTTATGACCTGTTTTATCTTTTAATATGTAAATGAAAGCATAATTTTATAAAGACTGGTTTTCATGAAATTATAATTTTTATTTGTTCTTTTAAAATATGAATTCAATAAGCAAGATAATATGTGATTGCTCTTTTATGCTATATCTTATTGTTCATGAATAAAAAACACTTCTATTTATTTGATGACAGTCATTTTCAATGAAGAACTGGCATTTTTGGTTCGTAAGAATAACCTATAACATGAAAAATGAGATTCTGTGCTTGGATTTTAATCATCAGTGGTCTCAAAATATTAATAATGAGACCTTCTAGATCTTTCTTAAATTAAAATTAAAAATACTTAATAGTTCAGTTTCACTCTCACCATAACAAAAAGGTAGCCACTGCAAAATGTTATTCTGCATCACTTGTAAAAGTTTACTTAAAAAGAAGTCGTACTTACTGCCAGGATTATCTCCAATCCCACTGCTTTTTCCATTCCAGTACCATAGCAGAAGGGTTGCATCACGTGACCCTGAGAGAATGTAGCAATTTCCCCCAATATACGACTCAGAGCGAGTGAGGCAAGTGACGACATCCCAATGGCCAAACACTACTTGGATCAATTTTCCTGAAATACAAAGACATTTTCTTTAAAACTGCTATTAAAATTTTTTTCTAGCAATCTGATAATTTGTAAGACAATGAAGTAATAATATTAGCTCGGATTCTCATAATTCAGATTTTGTAATAATTTGACTTGCGCCAACCTAAAAGTTTCCTTTAAATACTAATAGTAGCAACAAAGAAACAACAGAATGGTGATAACATTTCTGAAAGGAAGACATATGTTAAAACTATTTCGAAGAATAATATTTGAGGACCATGACACCTTATCATTAAAAACGGCTACTATAAATTACAAATGAATCATGTTTACTGATTAAAGCAGGCCCAGGAGGAAACTTTGGAACCATTTAAACACTTTTGAGTTACTCTATGAGATTCAAAATAAAACTTTGTTGCATTAATTCAGACTTCACTAATAAAAACCTATCTCTGAATTAGTGAAGATTTAATGTATTGCCTCTTTTTAAAAAAAGTGACCTACACTAGGACAGTAAGAGTCACTTTGGAGAGCTTTTGCTTTTTAAAATCAGGATTATGTGGAAATTTTGATGCAAAGTATGAATGAATTGTGACTGCAGTGTAGGCCATGCCATTTTTTCTTTGTTTTAATAGTCTGAATGATGAAAATTCCTTTGGGGTGAAATCAAGATTATGGTGGTTTAATGGTCATGACTAGGACAGTGGAAAAGAACCCAGTAAACTTACTATATATTTAGGCCTTCAAACACATGAAGAGTCGTTCACATAAAGGTGTCAGAAAAAGAGTAAAGCTTTCACCTTTTAGAATTTTTGCCTAATCAGGTACTGTGGTAATAATTCACACAGGCAAGTCTAAAGAATTAAATATCTGCAGTAGTCCCTGCTTCCATCCCTATAATTTTTAGCTAACATTTCCCTTTGAAATGTCTACAGAATCTACAAATAAATGTCACAGAATGTCTACCCATAATATTCAGCATGGCTTTCTTTTTTTTTGAATAAGTGTTTCAGTGGGATCATAAAAATATAACTCAGATGTTCAAGAAAAAAGACTACTAAGCTGCGAATAAAATTAATATGCCTAAAACATTTATGTGTTTAATTTGGAATACATTATAAACTTTTAAAGTTTAAGGTCTCAATTAAGTATTGGCATCTCAGTGTATTTAACTTCTCAAGATAAATATAACTAAGAGAGTATTTACATTAAATTTTTAAAATTCTTGATTTTAATAAACCTGAGGCTTATTATGAAGGCTGAACATTTAGAAATAAAATCCTGAAACATTATCTAAATCAGATGGAAAGTCAAATACATATTTTCATCATTAGTGGCAGTCTTGCACAGGGCCTACTTCCAGCAAATTTAAAATCAGATTCATTTCAATCTTAAATTGCAAAATCCATGAAGTACATTTTTTTCTCCTATGATTAAGGGGAAGCAAAGACTTCAGTCAAAGCAGGTGTTTTGACGGCTCAATGTTCAAGATGTTCACTTCTGAATTTCTTCAGCCTTTTACATTAACACCAAAACATTTCATTTAAAAAAATTAGCTTATATCAACAAGAATATTGTAAGAGGGGCTGGGTGCAGTGGCTCACACCTATAATCTCGGCGCTTTAGGAGGTCGAGTTGAAAAGACTGCCTGAGTCTGCAGGTTTGAGACCAACCTGGGAAACTTTGTGAGATCTCATCTCTATAATAAATCAAAAAATTAGCCGGGTGTGGTGGTGCATGCCTGTAGTTCCAGTTACTTGGAAGGCTAAGGTGGCAGGATCGCCTGAGCCCAGCAGGTCGAGGCTGCGGTGGTTGTGAGTGTGTCACTGCACTCCAGCCTGGTTGACAGAGTGAGACTCCAACTCCAAATATATGTGTGTGTGTGTGTGTGTGTGTGTGTGTGTGTGTGTGTGTGTGTGTGTGTATGTATGTATTCTTATCATACATATATGGTAAGAAGAATTCAAGACTTTCTAAAATAAAAAAATTTAAGGCACATTAAAAATGAAAAATACAATTATTTTTACTTCATTTCCAATTTATATAAAGAACAGAGGGGGGAGGCTTAGCAGTAAAATTACAGGGGTTAGATTAAAGGCAGGCCTTATATAAAATAAGACAACAAGGTTAGGTAGCTGAATGCACTTTAATTAGAAAACTGAAAGTAAAATCAATGTATTTTTAACTTCTGTAGGGAACTGAATACATCATATTGTGATGTTTTGATCACAGAGTACGTACAGTGAATTCTACTTTAGTCTATACCTAAATGCTGAGAGAATGTAAACTATAGGAGTGACTTACATAGGTTATTTGGGGATAGGCTTAATTGGAATTTGAAATCCCACAACTCAGTGGGTTGTAGGAGTAAGGATGAGTAAAGCAACTGCATGCAACCAACCAGATACTTGAGGGAGATGGCACAGAGGAAACCCAGGTGTTCCTTCAGCACCAAGAGGCTTACAAAGAACAGCTACTCACTTGGTAACTTCCTTACTTTCCAATTCATGTGAGGACAAAAATGTAAAGATACAGATGTAAAAGTGGATGGGTTAAAGATAGAGGCAAAATTTTCAAAAATTCACATGTTAATTCTCATTAGTTAAAGTCATTGTTCTGCTCCTCCAACATCACTGGGAGGAAAATGTACACTCAGTCATTGTGGTTTTTTTTTTTTAATTTATTTTATTTGTATTAATTTTAAAATATTTTATTTTAGAGACAGGGTTTTGCTATATTGCCCAGGCTGGTCTCAAACTCCTGAACTCAAGCAATTCTCCTGCCTTGGTCTCCTAAAGTGCTGGGATTACAGGCATGAGTCATGTGCCTGGCTATGGTTTCTTTTTCAACTAAAATTTTCTAGTGTCTTAATTATTAGCACAATTAATTTTATTTCAACACATATTTATTTAGCACCTATTAAGTGCCAAGTATTAGGCCTTCTTACCTGTATACAGTGGTAAAAAAAATAGACATTGTCCCTCTCCTCAGAGCATTTACTCTCTAGTGGGGCAAACACCACAAACCGATGTATAATTATCAACAGGGATAAGTATTAGAAAAGAACAGAGTAGGATCAGTGAAAATAACAAGGTAGAACAAATGTAGACTAGGTGTCAGGGAAGATCTACACGAGAGAGTGACATTTGTTACTTTTAAACGATTTTATATATTAATACAAATTAACTTTATTCTCTACATTTATACTTTGGGCTCAACTCTAAAAAACATTATTTTTTAAAGTTTACTTTTTCCTGTTCTGGCAGCCTTCCTCAGCAATATTTGTTATTGCCATGAGGTTGGGGTTCACTCCTCCTAAATAAATCACAGCATTTAAATACGTGCTGCTCTTTTTGGTAAATTATTTTCTGATAATCTCATAAGCGTTCCTCAACCTTTATTTTTTGTTTCCTTTAATACCAGTCCACCTCTCCACACACTAATATCAAATATTACCACAAGCACTAGAATATCCCTTTTTTGACAGAACAAATTTTCTAGTTAATGTTTTATTTGACAGCTGTGCTACAAATAAAAAAAATTCCAAGCACAGGACTCTGCACCACTGAATCTAAAATGTGGCCTGAAAATAATTCCGACTGCCGGGGAAGGTTTTATTGTTGCCTCTGCTGTTCTGGTTGTGCCCCGAAAACATGATTTATGTTTAAAGAATTTCCTGTTACAACCCATGTTTCTCCTCCCCCCGCAAAACCTAATAAGAGAAGGATTTTTTTTTGCTTGTGTGCTAAAATATAATTGAAATCAACACTTGTGATAGCTTTGCCATTATATATTACTGATCACAAAATTTTTCCCTTGTTTCTCTGCTAAATTTAGGAGAAAATATTTAATATTCTTATTTTCATAAAACACAAATACATATTTACCCTAACTGAAATTATTTTAAATAAAAATAGTATCAGAGTTTCTATACACGATATTAAGAAAGACACCAGGACTATAATTTGAGGATTTTCCTGCAACTTTCTGGCAAGTATAAATATTTTCATTCCACAAGCTAAGTCAGTCTCAGTTTCTCTGAAATGAAATTTAAAATAAGGCTATTCCTTATGAATATATATACATATTTTTTGAGACATGGTCTCACTCTGTCTCCCAGGCTGGAGTGCAGTGGTGCCAACATAGCTTACTGCAGCCTCAACCTCCTGGGGTCAAGCAATCCTCCCTCCTCAGCAACCCTGGTAGCTGGGACTACAGGTGTGCACTATCACACCTGGCTAATTTTTTGTTTTTTACTTTTTGTAGAGACAGGGTCTTGCTATGTTGTTTAGGCTAGTCTCAGACTCCTGGGCTCAAGCAATCCTTCTGCTTTGCCTCCCAAAGTGCTGGGATTACAGATATGAGCCACAGTGCCAGGCCATGAATATATTTTACACACACACACACACACACCACACACACACACACACACACACACATTAAAAAACTACACATTAAAAGATTTTTGGAGAGGGGGAAGAATGATATCTGGCTTATTAAGTCTAATGTAACATGGTAGATATATTAGAGACTTAGTGCTACAAAATTACAGCATTTTCCAAATTAACCAGCAATTGGCTGGTAACACCTGGATGAGACAACATGGTATAATCACAAAGAATGCTACATTTAAAATTAGAAGAACTAGGTCTAAGGTCCAGTTCTGTCACCATGAGCTACAGAAATTTCAACAAGTTACTCAATCTCTTTTTTTTTTTTTTGAGTTGCCTTCTTACTCTGTTGCCCAGGCTGGAGTGCAGTAGCACACTCATGGCCACCACAGCCTTGCCCTGCTGGGCTCAGGCAATCCTTCCACCTCGGCCTTCCAAGTAGCCAGAACCACAGGCATGCACCACCACACCCGGCTAATTTTTTGATTTATTGTAGAGACGAGGTCTCGCCATGTTGCTCAGACTGGTCTTGAACCCCTGATCTCAGGCAATCCTCTCGCCTCCGCCTCCCAAAGTGCTGGGATTATAGGCTTGAGCCACCACGCCTGCCTTGGTTACTTAACCTCTTTAAACCTCAGTTTCATCATCTGAAAAATGGGGAAAAAACACTTGTCTACCTCACAGGATTATTCTGACGTAATGTGAAGTATGTGAAAGAATTCTGAAAAATCTAAAAAACTGTGTGAATATAAAGATTATTTTAAATATTACTATTCTATGGAAGTGACGTTAGCTTTACTTTATAAATATTAATATTCAGTGTCTTTAAAAAACAATAATATGGAATGTCAACAAACTAAAAAAGTTCAAATGTTAATACCAAGGATTGACATGGTTTATGCTTTGATTCATATGACATTCTGGAAAAGGCAAAACTAGAGATGAGGAATAGATCAGTGGTTGCCAGGAGGCTGAGGGAGGGTGAAATGCTGACTTCTAGCAGACAGCCCAGGGGGTCTGGGGCCACAGAGCTACTCTGCACTGTGAGTATGGTGGTGAATTACTCTATGCAAATCCAAAAAGATAGAACTGTGAACTGAAAAGAGTGAATTGTACACAGTAAAATTAATCTTTACATTAAAAAAATTTAATAACTTTAAATATGTTTAAAAAGACACTGTGAAATCTAAAAGAATACTTATGAAAATCTCCTGAAAGGATGAACAGATTTAACCAGAAAGTTACTGAAAAAGAGCAAAATTTGAGGTCAAATAATGTTAAGGCTGTAATTATAAAGGCTACAATTTGAATTTGATGATTAAATCAGTGAAATTATACTATAATAATAAATAGGTATTAGGAAAATAAATCGATTCCCATTGCATTTTTAGAAAATGTTAAAGTAGTTTTAGGTTCAACAGTAATCTACCTCATAGACTTAAACATCTAGTAAAAACCCAGATAATCAGAAAGACTTGAACTGATGATGCTTTCTTTCCTGGACCTACAGAATAAAGATGCAAATTATAAGAAAACTGGATCATCAATTCCATAAAACAAAGATACAAAGAATCAGGCCTAAAAAACAACTTCTAAAGTTTACTCTATATATACCACATATTCAACTCCTTTTCCCTACTCTTAGTTGTGTTATAATACTATCATAAAAATACACAAACAAGTTACATCCTTATACAAGGACAATCTCCTTGAATAACCAAAAATTAACTGATCAATATACAATATTTACTAAGACAAAGCATGGACTCATACATTTTCTGATAAATTCTTTTTATTTATTTATTTATTTTGAGTTGGAGTCTCACTCTGTTGCCCAGACTGGAGTGCAGTGGCCGCTCCTGGCCACTGCAGCCTCGACCTGCTGGGCGCTGGCGATCCTTCTACTTCAGCCTTCCGAGTAGCCAGAACTACAGGCACGTGCTACCACGTCTGGCTAATTTTTGATCTATTGTAGAGATGAGGTATTGCCAAGTTGCCCAGGCGGGTCTCAAACCTGCGGGTTCAGGCAATCCACTCACCTCAGCCTCTCAAAGGCGCGGGATTACAGGCTGAGCCACCGAGCCCGGCTTATGATAAATTCTTAACCACAAAGCTGAAAGATGATTTACTGTAAAGCTAGACATTAACTAGACATTTTAATTAAATTAATTAACAATAATTTTTCACTTCTTAAATTAAATTTTTATTAATTAAAAAGAGTTTTTCTTTCTCACAACGTTTTATAAAGATACATGTAGGTCTTTGTTTCAGTTGAGATATCTGCTTTCATCATATAAAGTCATGTTCTGCATAACAACTTTTGGTCAACAATAGAGCACTTACACAATGTGGTCCCATGAGACTGAGATCATAACAAAGTTGCAAAATTCCTATCACCTAATGACATCATAGCCATCAATAATGCCATAGTGTAATGCATTACTCCTGTATTTGTGGTGATGCTTGTGTAAACAAATGTGCTGTGCTGCTAGTCTTATATAAAAGTGTAGCACATACAATTATATACAGTACAAAATACCTGATAACAATAAATGACTGTATTACTGGTTTATGTATTTACTATCCTATACCTTTTTTTTTTTGAGTCAGTCTCACTCCCCTTGCCCAGGCTGGAATGTAGTGGCACAATCATGGCCACTGCAGCCTTGACCTACTGTGCTCAGGCAGATCCTTCCACCTTAGTCTTCTAAGTAGCTGGCATTACAGGCACGCACCACCATGCCTGGCTAATTTTTTATTTATTGTAGAGATGAGGTCTTGCCAAGTTGCTCAGACTGGTCTCTAACCCCTGGGCTCGGCAATCTTCTCACCTATGCATCCCCAAGTGCTAGAATTACAGTAGTGGGCCACTGTACCCAGCCTATCCTATACATTTTTTTTTTTTTTTTTGAGTTGGAGTCTCACTCTGTCGCCCAGACTGGAGTGCAGTGGCTGCTCCCGGCCACCGCAGCCTCGACCTGCTGGGCTCTGGCGATCCTTCCGCCTCAGCCTTCAGAGTAGCTGGAATTACAGGTATGCGCTACCACGCCCAGCTGATTTTTTGATTTATTGTAGAGATGAGGTCTTGCCTGCCCAGGCGGGTCTCGAACCCGCGGGCTCAGGTAATCCACTCGCCTCAGTCTCCCAAAGGCACGCAATTACAGGCTGAGCCACCGAGCCCAGCTTATTCTATACTTTTTAACTGTAATTTTGGAGTATACACTTTCCACTTATAAAAACTTTGATTCTAAAATAGCGTCAGGCAGGTCCTTCAGAAGGTATCCCAGAAGGCGGTGGTATTACCAAAGGAGATGACGGCTCTGTGTTACTGCCCTTCCAGTGGGACAAGATGTAGAAATAAGCCAGGCTTGGTGACTCGCCTGTAATCCCGCGCCTTTGGGAGGCTGAGGTGAGTGGATTGCCTGAGCCCGCGGGTTCGATACCCGCCTGGGCAACTTGGCGAGACCTCATCTCTACAATAAATCAAAAAATTAGCCGGGCATGGTAGCGCATGCCTGTAGTTCCAGCTTCTTGGAAGGCTGAGGCGGAAGGATCACCGGAGCCCAGCAGGTTGAGGCTGCGGTAGCCGGGACCGGCCACTGCACTCCAGTCTGGGTGACAGACTGAGACTCCAACTCAAAAAAAAAAAAAAAGAAAAAAAAAATGATGTAGACATAGAAGACTGACATTGATGATCCTGACCCTGAGTAGGCCTAGGCTAATATGCTTGTGTCTTCATTTTATTAAAAAAAAATTTTAAATAGGAAAAAACTTATAGAGTAAGTAGATAAAAATATTTTTGTGTAACTGTACGTGTTAGTGTTCTAAGCTGTTATTTACAAAATAGTCACAAAGTTTAAAAACAGCAGAATTTTATAAAGTAAAAAAGTTACAGTAAGCTAAGGTTAATTTATTATTGAAGAAAGAAAAGCTTTAAAAATAAATTTAGTGTGGCCTCAGTGTCCAGTGTTTATGAAGCCTACAGTGGTGTACAGTGATGTCCCAGGCCTTCACATTCACTCACCACTCATATGATCCACTCTCACTGACTCGTCCAGAGCAACTTCCATTCTGCAAGCTCCATTTGTGATAAGTACCCAATGCAGGTATGTCATTTTTTACCTCTTAAACCATTTATTTACTGTACCTTTTCTATGTTTAGATATGTTTAGACATATAAGTACTTACTGCTGTGGTACAATTGCTTACAGTGTTCAGCACAGTCCCATGCTGTACAGGCATGAGCCCAGAAGCAGCAGGCTATGCCCTAGAGCCTAGGTGTGTAGCAAGATCTAGCATCTAGGTTTGCATAAGTGCACTCTATGTTTGCACAATAATAAAATCACCTAACAGTACATTTCCCAGAATATATGTCCATTGTTAAGTAATACATGAATGTATATCAGTTTGTTCTACTGCATTAATATCTATTTTTAATTATTTTAAATATTCAACCACATATTTACTCTAAGTTTATTGCATCCTCTAAAAGTTTCTAAAATATTTTAAGGGACATCACTAAGTTTCTCAATTTCCAATATGTAAAATTTTATAAACATTTACTGGATTGGATCTCCTGTAATAATACTGTTGAGTTTGGTTTGTCCCTTAGAAAGATATATGCAAATGAATCTGTAGAGTTAAACTTTTATATTTTAACAAGAGTTCCTGTCATACATAAAATCAAGAGTCAGCTACTTTTCTTCATGACGGTATAGCTTTCAGCAAGACTCTATGCAGAATTGAGTGGAGGTAAGATATCTACTGCCAAGACATACACTTAATGAGTCTTTCTAGTAAGAAAATAAATTTAATATCTTTAAATATCTTTAAATAATATAAAAGTGAGAAAGCACCCCTATATGTATGTGCACTTGCCACAAGGTTATGCATATACTTGTGTATGGATACCAGGATTTGCCTTCAATATGAATTGTAAGAACGAGCTTGGGGCACAAACCTAACATGAAAAACTGCCTCTACAAATATGCTGAAGCGAATTTAATAGAGGACTATATGGTAGGTTTCTCCTTGAAAGGGAAAACAATGTCCTCTTTTGCTTTGTAAATTTTAGAATTCTGTAATTTTTAGAAGGAAGAAGATAGGTCCCAGCATTCTAAGTCTTTCAATATTACTTGTGATAAGCTTTAGTTCACTAACAAAGAGAATAACAATTACCTGTATCTGTAGAATAAACTCGGAAACTCTTATCCCAGAAGCCACAGACGAGAATGTAGCGGTTGTCTGAAGTGATGACAAAGCACTGGGAATGCACTTGAATACTCTGGTCTAACAGGTCAGTGATTTGCCTCCTGTGCATTCCTGTATTGCTGGCTGTGAGAATAGAGGGGGAGAAACCTCATTAAATCCACAGAGGGGGAGAAACCTCATTAAATCCACAGGGACAAAGTAATCCTATAGTCTGTCATATTGGGAGTTGGGGGGTAAAGAAAGAGAGGAGACATGTTCCAAGATAAAAATGCTTTGTCTTTAATTTTAAGTATAATAATATTTGAAAAACCAAACAGGAAAATATATCCGACTGCTGGAAGAATGTAGGTAGCTAAATTCAATGTCTCAGTTAAAAAGTTTTGCTTTGAGGAAAGAAATAATAACATACTATAATTTAAACATAGTATACAATTCACAGAACATGCTGTCTAGCTCTTGGGAAGAACCAAACTAGATTACAATTTCCAGACTGTATCACAGTTAGGTTTGTGTTTCTGACAATCTCATTACATCTATTGTCATGAGAATGGTTCATGTTGTGACAATCTATTACCTTTAACATTTTGTCACCAGGAAGAGATATTAGGATTTAAATGTCATATATTTGAAATATTGTAGCATCTTGTACTACTTTGGCTTTAACAGGTCTTTAATTTGACTAGATGGGAACTCCCATTTCCTCTGTTTACAGCTGCACTTGCATGTAAGGAAAGGGTAGAATGACTATTAAAGATTCTTGTAATTGAAAAAGTCAAAGCACAGCAGACTGCCACTTTCTTACTCCTTATTTAAGCAATAAAACAAGACAGGCTGGCAGTGTGTTTTCCAAGTGCTACGGAGCACCTGAGATGGGGTTTGTCACAAGGCAAAAGGTCAGACATAGAGCAAGACCAAGCACATGGGCAACAATCATCTAGAAATACACTATCGAGGGTGCCATTAACAGAAAAAGAATTTTCACTGAGATGCCTTTTTGGCATTGAGGCCAACCACACAGAAAGCTTTGTTTCTAGTGATCAAAGGGTTACTTTACCATCATCTTTCCAGTACAAATAAGGGTATTTATACAAAATACATGTCTGCATCTGATTAAGTTCTTTTTACCACAATTTTTAATTTTAAAAACCATCTATACATGATTGATAAAAATTAAAATAGAAAAATATCTGTATTACATTCATTTTATGTGATAACTAAGTTAATGTGAATAGTTTAACAGAAAGCTCAGAAAGTAAAACAGAAGAAAAAATGTGTTCCAAATACTCTCCAGTGCTGAGCTGGGAATCAGTGGGGACAGAGGACTGAAGTAGCCCCTGCCCTCATGGCATACAAAACATAGCAAACATGTACATAATTGTGCAATAAGGCAAAATTCTGCTAATGTTTGTAGGCACAACTTTACCACTTAAGACTATTAGATAACTGCTTGATCATGTAGGCTTCATATGCTTTTGGAGGATTAATGGACCAGCAAGCAATAGCAGTAGTAAAAAGGGCAGAATCCTAGTTGGGAATCATTTTTTACACAAAGGGAGGTTGCTGGCAAAAGAGAAAAGCCTTCATGGATATCACAGTGTATCACAAAGACACAGAATCCCACTGCAATAAAGCCGTGTGATACAATTATTTATTTATTTTTAAAATTTTTATTTCCAAGAAACCTAGTGATTAAAAACAAGGAATGTGGTACTTTCTACACTGTTTACTAGAATACTTCGTTCCACATGAGAACTGTAAAAATATTTATGTTTAAATAGGATTTTTGTTTCTATGATATAAACTTTCACTGGTCACTTTTTTGAGAGGGGGGAGTAATCTCTCAGGAAGACCCCAACAGTTCTGGGTATGTGTACAATTTTGAAGTGAGTGACCACAAAGTACCCATGGGCAAAGGCTGATGCTCCCTCAGCCTTCAGTCTGTTTTCAAGCAAGTGCTTACTTGTAATTTGACGCTGCCAAGTCTCCTATTCATCTGAGGTAGATTTATCTAGATAAGTAGGCTCCAAACTGGGGAATGTATACACCCTTATGAGTATTAGACATCCCAAAAAGACAGACAGGTTCAGATGGTTTTAAGGAAATACATTTCTGGTTCCTCAACATTCATATATTCTCTCGTCTGAAATTGATTTACATGAGAACTCTACTATGAATTTTCCTTTCTCATCTCTCCCTTCTCATGGCCTTCTTTCACTATATAAAATAAAGGCATTATTTCCCTTCCATGCAGAATCTTACTGTGGTGCTTTACATCTCTTGGGAGCCAAATAAAGGGACAATTCAAAATACCAATATGATACTAAAAAGTGAATATCTAGGTATCAAATCAATCTGCAGTTCAGGTGGTTTCCAATTCATTGCTTTCAATAAAATGAAATGAGGATCTAATTGTGCTATCAATTGGCAGATCATTAAAAATAAGTTGTAATGATAGATTGTTAAAATGAAAATTTAATAATAGACCATAAAATAATTCTTAATAATACATTGCTATATGAATTTTTCCACTAACTCAGAAAGAGTTCAAAGATTTGAGTGGCATGGTTAAAACAAAACTCTTTCCTTTCCCATTTATTTTTTTATGTGAGTAACACTGCTTGGAGCTTCCATCTATAAACACAAACAAAGAGGATAGATCTATTGACAAATTCTGTCTTACTTAGAAATAGGTAATGTCTACCCATGAATGAGCTCATTAGAAGGAAAGCCCCATCCATTTCAGTAAAGATGCATTTCCAATTAATATTCATTTTTTAATGTTTGATGTTTATTAAATTTTGCAATACAATTATAATAAGTATACATTAATATTTGTAATAATCACAATATAAATTAATTTTTCTAATGCTGAGCCTTGTAGTTGGGGGCATTTTAAAATTTAAATTTAGATACATATGTTAAATTTTCTATACATATTTTTATTGCTGAAAAGTATAATAAGGTAATCAATTTTTAAAAATTAAGATAAAATTATGTGGAGGAAGTAGAATGAAAATATAAATTCAAGGTGAAATAGAAATAATGTGAAATTTCCAACTGTGAAATGTTTTGTCATTTTTATCGTGATTCCATTTAATACATTAAAACATTTTTACACTGTGCCAGATATGATAACCTTTACAACTATTTAAACTTGAGATGAAAACTTTTAGTTGTCAACTGAGAAGATACATGGTTTAAAACAATTATTTTAGGGGTAGAGGAGCAAACACTCTGATGACCAGTGACCTAGAGCAAGGATGGCAGAACGATGGCCCAAGGGCCAAATCCGTCCATGCCTGGTTTTGTATATAAAGTTTTACTGGAAAACAGCCATGTTTTTTTGTTTGTATTTTATCTATGGTGGCTTCTGTGCTATAGTGGGAGAGTTAAATAAGGTTGAGTATCCCTTATCTGAAATGCCTGGGACCAGAAGTGTTTTGGATTTCAGAGATTTTCAAATTTCGGAATATTTGCATATACTGAGATATCTTGGGGAAAGGACCCAAGGATAAATATGAAATTCATTTATGCTTCAAATGAACCTTACACATATAGCCTGAAAATACTTTTATATAATATTTTAAATAATTTTGTGCCTGCAACAAAGTTTTGACTGTATTTTGACTGTGACCCAGCACCTGAGGTTCCAATTTTTAAAAAGTTTCAAAATGTGAAGGATTTGGATTTCAGATTTTCAGATTAGGAATGCTCAACCTGCAAGGTGACCTTCTGGACCACATAGCCTGAAGTATTTATTACTACATGGCCCTTTACTGAAAATGTTTACTCATGCTTGGTTTAAAGGATTACAACTAGATTTTAATACTACAGAATATTCATTGTCAAGTTGTAATGCAAACAATAAGTCTATAATTCAGAAATAATGCTTTGACTGACTTAGCAAATGGACTTTATTGTTTTCCAGACTTTTAAAACTACCCAAGTGAGCATTTTGTTTTTTTCTAATATATGGCAAGTCACATCTACTCAAAACAAAACAAGATTTAGGCACCAGAGTAATATTTATCTTTCATATAGATAATTACATCTTAGATTTCTGCTTATACTTGGGGAAATGGAGCTTAAGGTTATTTTTGTTCATCTTGATAGTATCTGTGAATGGTAGCCATTTAGCTCTCTATTGAAACAATGGTTTTAAAGACAAAAACTGTAGCTACACATAGGCAACAGCTTGGATTTTAAATAAATCTGCTCATTCGTGTGCTTTCTTTAAAAACTTTAAAATTCCAACAAATTTATTTGTGTCAGGCAGATATGGCAAGATTACAAAGTCAAATATCCATGCTGGTAGCATACCCCTACAGCTAGGCAATTAAGTTTTTACTCCAAAAGTTATTGAATATCATCTTCAAAATCAAGGCTTCACATTCTTACTGATGCCATATTTGAAATCCCCACCCATAGGAATGAAACATGCAAAACTAAAGAGTTCATCTAATCTACTCGAAAAGCAAAACAGCAATTAAATATTCCAAGTCATGTGCTGCAGATGCTCATTTCATCCCAATGGCTCTTTTTCTGGTCTCCTCCCTATTTTTTTCTTTCCTGAACAAATTTAACCTCCGATGGCAATTTATTGGGCTGTAGGACCCTTGGAAAATGAATACAAATATCTTAACACTACCATTGGCTGGGCAATATATTTCAACTTTGAAACTGCTCCGCAATTGCACATTAATTCCCTCGACTGAACAGAGGGTCCAGGAAGAAAGGATTGATCTCCGTTAATGATGAAACCCTGGCACTACAGTTTTATTTTTCACAACACAGCACTGCTAAGAACCCCACTGTTATTATGAAAATTTTCCTAGCAAAGGAGCTCCATCACATTACTGGTGCACCAATTCATCATAACGTGCCTCGCTCCTGCTCATCAACAAGTCTGAGTGATGAAAAGATCCAATATTATCCTGACAGTACTTCATGCGCATTCTCAATCACACATTATTACAGCATCCATATTAATTTTCAGTGACATGCGTCCTAGGCCTGTTCAAATTAGGCAAACCAACGAGGGGGAGTTGATGAAATACCAGCATAGCCACAGCTCATTGCATTCCAATTTGCATGCAAATGGTTTATCAGGAAAATTCCATTCCCAGCAACCAGCAAGTGAAAAACAACTGTAATCTACACTTCAGGGCCACCATACAGAGCTTAATGAATCGCAAAGAGAGAAGGAAGTGACAGACCTATGAGAGGATCGATTTCCACTGGCAGCTGGTATGGCTGGTCTTGTACAGCACCTTGATGAGCTGGAATTCACAAAAGATTTTAAAAAATGGCATTATTTTTAATATAATAAACTACATAAAAATGCATAAGCCAAACCTTATATAGAATTGTTTCCAACCTCCAATTCTCTCATGCAGTTCTGAAAAATTTAAAGAACAAAAATCCAGGTGCTTTTACGGCTAGCTTATTAAACATTTATTTTAGATGAGTGCTGCTCTGAACATGTGCCATCCGCCAGTGGCTCCAGTCCTAGGCCATAAGCTATAGCAGATGCTTGACTGGCAACCTCTGATGCTGCAACAAAACAAAATTAAGTGGTAAAGTGCACTGAAAACAAAATGTGACAACCATCTGCTGACTGTAGCAAATACTATTTTTTCGTTACTTCTTAAACAGGCAGTTTTGAATGCTGCAGCACAAAGGATTCACAAAAATGTCAATTTATGATGAAGAAAGGGAAAGCTCTAAGTCAGGGAACATTTAATGTTTCATCCATCACTTAAAATCAATCAATTGAAAGTTTGAATAAAAATAAAGAAAGCTATCCATAGATAAACGTTTTAGTTAAATGCATTTGGCTGAAATATTTTCTTAAAGATTGGATTGGAGGTTTTAAAAAGTTTTATTAAATATTTAATATTTCCATGGTTTCAATTTAAAAATACTCTGAGAAGCAAATGAGTAACAGAAATCAATCTATACTAAGAATAGTTTGGTGAAGTCTCAAAATGGTTTTACAGATTCAGGAACACTTATTTTGTAATTGAAAAGAACAGGCTGCCTCCCTGTGAAAAGTAGGAGGACTCTAGGTAGCAAAATGTATACTAGGAATCAGGGGCTGCCACTGGCTAGCTATGCAACCTGAGGTAAGTTATAAACACCAAAATGAAGTGTCTGGAATAAATGATCTTTTCAGCTTCATAGTTCTAGTTGTTAAAAAGTGTGGGTCCTGCTGGGCTCGGTGCTCAGCCTGTAATCCCGCGCCTTTGGGAGGCTGAGGTGAGTGGATTGCCTGAGCCCGTGGGTTCGAGACCCACCTGGGCAACTTGGCGAGACCTCATCTCTACAATAAATAAAAAATTAGCTAGGCGTGGTAGCATGCGCCTGTAGTTCCAGCTACTTGGAAGGCTGAGGCGGAAGGATCGCCAGAGCCCAGCAGGTCGAGGTTGCGGTGGCTGGGAGCGGCCACTGCACTCCAGTCTGGGTGACAGAGTAAGACTCCAACTCAAAAAAAAAAAAAAAAAGTCTGGGTCCCTTTCTAAACTCTTCCCCAAATGACTCAGTCATTCACACTGGTCAGTATCTACCTTTTATAGACTCACAAGCATTTATATTACTGTTTGGTTAACATTAGAGCTTTGCTTAATGCCATCAGATTTTAGGACATCTTTATGACTATCTTTGAGGGGCTGAAAATAAAAATGGGGTACATTTCAATGAGTTCATTATATTATTTTTAAATATTTTATGTCATAACTTCCCCAGTCAGTAAATGCCAACATTTTAAGGTGGTTTGGAAGATCATTAATATTGATAAAATACCTAAGTACAACATTAGCGCTAAAAATTATAGTTGAGTATGCATAAGAAACCAAAGTAGCCGAAGAAAGGGAGCCACAATGACTCAATTTACTTATTTTTATTTTTACTGAAGGTATTTGTCTTTGCTGATTACTGGTTCTGCTGTTAAAGGAATCACAGGATGCTTACAGGAGATGATCAGGGAAAATGCACCATAGCCTCTGGTCTACCCAACAGTGCCATTTATTTCTAGTAATACCAGTGTCAACAAATACTAATATCTTCAGAATTTTTCCCTACTTCTCTGAGAATCTGGGATCTAGAAACGTTAACACCAAACTGTGAGCGAAAGAGGTTTAAGGTTTGGTCATGCCTCAAATCCCAGTTTAGCCACTGACTGCCTGTATGACCTTGGACAAGTTATGTAATCTCTTTGTTTCAGTTTCCTGATCTATAAAATAGGTTAGTTGTATTAGGATGTGCCACATGAAATTCCCAATACCTGATTGTTTTGACCTATAAAAAAAGGCAATTTCTTATGGTTTAAACTAAATATAGAACTTACATCCTAAGGATGTTGAAGGGATTGTGTTAATACATATAAAATAATTAAAACAGTTCCTAGAAACTAGAAAATGCTCCATAACTTTAGCTGCTGTTATTTTAATTTTTTGGCAGTCCTTTGAAAGAGAAGGGAGGGTAAAGATTATTTCTTTTCTAAATCAGGACCTGATTAGAGCTACCTGTCTAATGAATGAGTTATGGAAATCATAGAGGCTCAGCAAAGAAACAGAACCTAAATTTAAAAAAAAATACTGTAACATGAATTTGATATTTACTAAAGAAGAACTGTTAGAGATTGTTCATGTTTGTTTTAAATCAAGGCGTACTGACAGGTAATGGTAGCATGAGTATAGGAAGAAAGAACAGATTTATGTAAACATACCTAAAATCTGGCATAGATTCAACAGAATGGAGGCCTCACATTCTTAGGTGTAGGTATAGCTCAAATTAAAGATCATGTTCTAGAATGATAACTGCCTGTGGTATATTCCCATATGTTATCATTCTTTGTGTTTATCTGGTAAAGAGTTGCCGTGTCATAAGGGGGACTCCAAAACAACCAGAATTTATCTATTAAAAATTGTGCATTTATTCTTACATGTTTAAACTTCAGTCAGTTACCTTCAATGCACTCTCCATTTGATGCAATAAACCCATCAAGATGCCTTTTTCACTGCTCAAGACAGTTTTAGAACTTGTCAATTTTGATGCCTTTTAGTGCTTCTGCTGTGTTTTGTTTCACCTCTTCCACATAACCAAAATGTTTTCTTTGAGGACTTTTTTCATCCAGGGAAACAAAAATAAAGTCATCTGGGGCAAAATCGGGTGAATAGGGAGGGTGGGGCACGGGGGTCATGCCGTTTTTGGTCAAAAACTGCTGAACACTCAGCGTGGTGTGAGCAGGTGCACTTTTAAATTACCCATCATGAAATGGGCAAATGTGCTGGATCTCCAAAAAAAAAATTCACTGAAGCCGAATGCAGCTTCTCACAACAATGCCAGCTGGTACACTGATGCTGATGGGTTCCTAGAACACTTACCTAGTGGGGGAAGCCTGTATTGCAAGGGACCAGCTCTCCAAAAAATAATTCCATTTTTTTGAGTCCTCCATAAAGACAGTATGCAAGTAAAGGGTGGGGACAGATACCACTAATGACACAGGGGCAGACACAGTGAGGGCTCACTGAGGGGAATTACAAGCAAAGAATCTGCAAAATGATGCAGTCCTCTAAGTTCTTCTCTTGTAGAAAGGTGAGCTTGTGCTGGGAACAGTAGGATGCACCATAAATGCTACTTCAGCAGAGGGACAACACCCTTAGATCCCCTTATATATTTACAGAAAAACTGGAAGAGAAGAAAATACTTGACCATGTAAAAAGGGAAGCAAGCGCTTTGGTCAGGAACATGGGCTTGCTGGAGAGGGGAAAGTCAGAAGCTTGATCATCACTACTCGGGAAGTGTGCCTGACAACTTGACATCAGCTGGAGACACTGCAGCCCTGTGGTTGAGTCAGCTCAGTTCCTGCAGAGCTGGCTCCTCCCAGGTGAAAGTAAACATAGGGCCAGAGAGCAGGGCTTTCCAGCAGTTGAAAGGTCTGTCTCCTCACATGTGCTGTCACTGTGTTTCAACTGAAGTTCTCAGGGCTGCTACAGATAGCCGCCCAGGGTAAGCATCATTTGTGGAGATCCTGATGTCACCACACACTGGTGCATTTGCAAGGCCCTAAGTGTAACTGCACAGACAATCGGTAAATCCTCCAGTGTATTTGAAAGAACATTCAATCAGCATGCTTTTCTTCTAAGAAGAGTATTATTTAGAGGAAACAAAAATCACATTTCTTAAATAAATGACAATATTTAGTCTCAAAATATAAGTATGCCATTTGCATACACATTTACCTCCACAAGAGAAATTCACTTAAAGAAAAAGGAATACAAGGATATAATAATGAAGGCATTAGATGCCCTGTCTCAGTTTTTACTGTTTCCACCTTTTCTAAAACCTATTCTCCAATCAAACAGTGGCATTTCTTTTCACTGTTCCATTTCCAACAGCCAGAAAAATGGCTATATTTAATCAATTCTGATACCAATTACAGTTCTTTATAATAGGTACATCTAATTGAGCTTAGTCAATGTACCAAGTTTTGGTTTGAATGTCAATTTTGTTTCACTCTGAAAGCTCCTGTGTTCTAATTTGGCATGGCATCCTTGTCTGAGAATTTTTATTTTTGCAAGCATTTCAGGTATTCTAATGAGCAGTCTTTATGTACATTTTACAGGTTTAATGACAAGTTAATGAACTGCTCAAATTCATCTTTTAAAATTTCCTATTAAAACAATGGCTTGGGAAAAATGCCTACAATCTTCAGACCTTTAAAAGTTTTCCTTCTTCTTAAAAAAAATTGTTCAACTAATGGCCAAAAAGAACAGTGCTAAATCCAGGTCCCAACATTTCTGCTCTAATGAGAGACAAGAAATCACAATGAGGTGCTCATAAAATCTGAATCAGAAAACTTGGTTTCAAACACTGCCATTGCCTGTGCATCTGTGAGACTCATGAGTCAAGCTCCCTGAGGCTCAGTGTCCACACTGGTAAAACACAAACTGGAGTAGACAAATGCTAATATCCCTTCAGACTTGGATGGCTTATTATTTAATGGTTACTATTTCAGTTGAGCATGACTATTCAGCATTCCATGGAAGAATACTCATGTGGATGCAGTATTTTGGCTGTGTAATTTAAATGTTCTTTTCTCTATCATTCACAACAAATACTAACATGCCATGCACGAAAAGTCACAGTTTCTGGCACATAGTAGATAACTCAAAGTGTTCATTGAGTAAATGAATGAGTTTTTAAAAAGGAGAACATCTGATATATACTATTTATGGACAGATGTAGAGTATCACTATATAAAAATATTATATTTAAAATAATATCTGTCTCCAAAGATAAAAATAAACCACCAGATGCTAAAGAATTAACATTTACACTATATGTCTCAGGTGGGATTTCTAAAAGTCTCTCAAACTATTCAACATTTTGATTCAGACTAATACTTGAGAATTAAAAGTTTAGGTGATGTGATATATTTAAGTGGATATTATACAGTGTTCAGCAGTTACTCTGTCTTATGGGGATATTTATTTACTTACCAGGAAGGTTGTGCCACTTGTTCACGGCAAATAATCTGTTAGCAGTGACTGTTATCACAGCAGGAGTTGCCAAACCAGGCTGGGTGTTGGCTGCCACATGAGTGACGGGGGAGTTGGAGGGAAACTTGAGGACCATGATAACATCCTGCTGGGCTTGGTCTGTGAACATCAATGGACTCTGCAGGAGGAGATACTGTTGAGTGGGCATGACAAGTCCCAAATATACAAGAAGGAAAAGACAAAGAAAGACAAGAGAGAGGGCGCAGGAAAAGAAGAGGAAGACCATGTTAACACAAATTGCAAGAGAACGTGCAATGAGCAGAAAGCCTTGTAGAAGTAGCAATTAGCAATCTGCTTGTATATGTACCTGTGTATGTACCTGACCCTGAATTGTACCTCACAACTTTAAAATTAAAAAAAAAAAATTTGCTTGTGTTTCACATACATCATTAGTTAACATTTTTGGTGACTGAAGCAGAATACATAAGCAGAAACACTTTAAAAATCTATAAATATTGTTAGCTTCCCTTCCCTCCTCACCACCATGAAAAACTAAAAGAATGATTTTATTTAGATTCTAATTAGGCAAACTATTGGGGACTGCATCAAACCATTCCAGTTCCTATTATGTGTCACATAGGATATTTTAGTACTTAAAAAAAATTAAGAATAGACAATAGGCATAAAAGCAAGCCAAGGTAATTTCAAAAGTTGTGTTTTGTTAGCATAAGGACTTTGACAACTAATTAAAGAGACAAAACCAGTATATCTGGCCGGGAGTGGTGGCTCAAGCCTGTAATCCCAGCACTTTGGGAGGCCGAGGCAAGAGGACTACCTGAGCCCATGGATTCGAGACCAGCCTGGGTAACATGGTGAGACCTAGTCTCTACAATAAATAAAAAAATTAGCCGGTCGTGGTATCATGTGCCAGTAGTTCTGGTTACTTGGAAGGCTGAGGCGGAAGGATCACTGGAGCCCAGCAGATTGACGCTGGGGTGGCTGTTAGTGTGCCATTACATTCCAGCCTGGGCAATACGGAGTGAAACTCCAACTCAACCCAAAAAACAACAACAAAAAGCAAGTATATTTATAAGCAATAGTTAGACTATATGCATATATTATTACAGTAGAGAAATAGCTTATGAATGTAATACATGAACTTAATTTTAAAGGTTTTCAAAGCAATGCATAATTAAGTGGACTTGCAAAAACAATGTACTTATATAGTATACCAACTCAGAAATACTGCCTATTGTAATGCAAATGCAACTGCCTTCTGCTGTGGGTAGGAATAAAGAGAAATACCTAGATGTCCCTCCTCCCTGCTGGTAGGAAAAAAACCCCCGAAAACTCAAGACTTTTTTTGATTTCTCCTTTGAAAAGCAGAGAGTAATTGAAAATGTTAAATGAAACACTGTCGACTCTAATAACCAGTAACCAAATAAATCTTGAAGACTACTAAGGATTTGGAACATTCCTACAACCCATATGTCATAATCCGAGACATATATAACATTGCCCTGATTTACTGGCTTTATTTATACTTTGCGGTAGTATGCTATCATACAGTAATTGCACTGTACATTTTCAGCAATTCTGTCCTACCATGTCTATTTTCTAATAGCTGATTAGTATCATTCAGAATCGAAACACTGATGAAATGCTTCTGGCTGTTTTCCTACTGCCATATTTCAAAACACCAGGTATATGTAAATGTGTAGGCACAAATATTTAACACATATTTATTCAGAACTGGTAATAAAAAATTAAATACATTTGCATTTTTATTATCAGTCCTTTTAAAAAAGTTATTAAGAGTACTTAGAAAAACATATTGCACTAAGAATTCCTATTTGCACTCTTTGCATAAAGGTGTAAATAAAGGCAACTAATAAGCTACCCAGACACCCTTCTGAGCAAGTGGCTAAAAGCCAATCAATATTATGAGTTAATCCTCCCTGGATGCTCATTCAATTAAAGGTGTCAGTAATGCCTCATCTGATGTGGCCTCAATTAAATCCAACTATCTGATGGTGTGAAAACACAGGGGGATACAGCAACAGCAGCAAAACCATACAAATAGTCAGCCTTCGTGTGCCTGCTAATTACTACACCTGGTGTATATTATGGCTCATGCACTTAACACAGCACGAGGTGGCTTTAATTTCTGCTATATTCATGTGTGTGTGTGGTGGGGAACATTGATGGTTGATGGGGAAACTCATCTGAATGTGAGTAAAAACAATCAATAAACATGTGGGCCTTTGCTTTTTAAAACCCTAGTATCATCAAGTAATTTCTGTCATAGAAAGAACCTTTTATATAGTTTTTAAGGAATTCTGTGAAATTAGGTAAAAATGAGAAATGAGGAGCAGCAACAAGGAAAATATCCTACAAGCTAATTTTAGTGAAGTTCCAGGAAAAGAAAATGAACATCATTTTGAAGTACCAAGTCTTATTTTTCAACTACTTAGCTTTGTAATAATATTTACTAAAGTCAATTTATAAACTCGGAGAAAATCAGAGTACAACATAATCATAAAGCCTCACCAAAAGGAAGTTCATACATATTTCTGAGTTTAACAGCTCCTATTGTAAATATAATTAGGCTTAAATTGATTAACTCCAATGTTTATACCCTTAAAAAAGAATGTCTTGTTTACATAGTGACTCTAGTGAGCCGACTCTTAGCCACATGGCAAGGACAAGCCACTTTCTGCAGTAAGAAGCAGACCCCATGTCCAGCCCTGTCCCCTGCACTCTTAGCATGAGCTGCCCCTGCAGTCGTCCCAGCATACCTGTCCTGACAGGAGCTCCTCAACCAGGCAAGTGGCAGGAAACTCTCTGGGGAATGCTATCATATCCTCTACTAAAAAGTAAGAATTTCTAGAGCACTAGCTATAAGAAAAAGCACTCCCCGTCCTACTGGGCTGGATGAGCAGAGCATCTGGTAAACTAGTGACATGGGAGCAAACCCTCTTCTATGCGGGCGCCTGTGAGCTAAGGCTGAGAGGCACGAGTAGGGAACTGTGGGCCAAATTCCATTCAGTATTCCCAGAGTAGGTGTGTGTTTGTTGACAACTCTGTTCTTTTCCAAAAGCCTTTCTTTCCCATATATCTATGTGAAAAACAAAATACACGATTTGTACAAGTCTGAAAGTTGTTCAGGTATTCAAATCAGAGGACACAGATCAGGGAAGGATGGTCTCCTGTCCTCACGTGAGTATATGCCTTCCCAGTCAGTGCACCCTGGAGACAGTCAAGCGGACTTGCCTCAAAGAGCCAGGAATCCGATTGCCGTGGAGGAGGGCCGGCAGTGGGAAGCTCCCACGCTGCCCCAGTGACCAAGGCTGTGCACTGACCCCGGCAGAAAGTCAATGGAGCAGGGAAGGCACTCCCATTAGCCAGCACCAAAGCAGCCTGAGTCTTGATGACAAGCTATTACTAGAAGCCCAAACGTAAATCATTCCTACTATTTTTATGGCGTTATCTTCCATTGTTCTTGCTAAATGTTCGCTCTTTGTGTAGTCTTCTCTATCCACTAAAGTCATCCTTTATGGTCATCTAAATCTGATTTCACTCATTTAAGAAAGCTTGGGGAAAAGTGATGCAAATAATTTTTAGTTGTAGTTTATTATTATGGCCAATTTACATTAATAGAGAAAGAAAAGGAAAAAAACCTTAGAAGAAGAAAGAATATGACAAAGAAAAAGGGGAAAAGACACAGAGAAGAAGGTGATGTAGAAAGAGAAAGGAGAAAAGTAAAGGAAAGAAAAGAAAAGAGAGCCCAAGGTCACAGGGCATTGTCTCCCTTTCTTGCTGTCTTGGCTGCTCCTCTCTCCTTCCCAGGATCTGTCAAAATTCTGCCATCATTAAGTTACAATATGAAATTTGGATTTGTTTAAATTGTTCATTATATTTATGGAAATGTTTTATTTTTTATTTGTTTTTATAAGGGGCAATTCAAGGAACTAATAATAACTACAGTCTAGTCCTTAAAAAAATTATGTCCGTCATGCAATTCAATTGGTTTCCGTGCCAATTTTTTTTTCCTCATTGAAGAATTTCCCCCCTAAAGTTTCAGGAACTATAAAGGTAGAAGGGCCACATTATATTTAGCAGCTTAAGTCTATTTCCCTACCCCTGATTTGGAGCTGGCTTCTGAAGTGCTTTGACCAACAGGACATGGCATAAGTGATGTGTTAGTTCAAAAGCAAGACTCAAGAAAACTGGCCGCTTCTGTCTCCATTCTCTTGGGACACTGCTCCTATAACAGGAGGGGCCTGGTCTAACTTGCTTGAGGATGAAAGACCACATGGAAAGAGAAGCCCAGCCACCTCAACCCAAACCCCAGCAGTGTGTGAGTGAGCAAGACGAACCTTCAGAATCATGAGAAAGAAAATAAATCATTGTTTTAAGACACAAAGCTTAGGGTGGTTTGTTTTACCAAGCTATCACTTCCAGCCCTGTGGTCCCTGACCTTCAGCAACAATATTCTTTGTGTTAGAATTAGTTTTAAGATTCCTGAACTGAAAAGCATATTGAATGTAAACAATAAAACACAATAGCAAAACTGATCTAGAAACTCACAGAATCAAACCAGAAAACGTATTAACCCTGTATCTGGAGTCCTTTCTCCTGCAGTGAGGATATATGACTAGTATGGACCTTGCAGTTCTGTAACAAAACACAAACTGAGGAAACACTCGAACACTGGAGTGATGTTCACCTTCTCAAAGACTCCAGGAGAGAATGCAATAACATTTGCTAGCCGTTAGCAGGCTAACAAACACGGCAAAGGAAGGACAGGTCCAGATGTGGTGGAGACTAACAAGCACAAGGAAGACCACTGTGAACATCAAGCATAGTCTGCAGGAGAGGCAAGAACCAGGGAGTGAAAGCAGCACTTACCACCTGCATGGCAGAGCCTCTGGGAGGATGGGGTTCTATGAGTAGCTGAGAAGGCGTCTGTCCAAAACTTCGGATTTGAGCTTCGACAGCCTGAAAAAGGCACAGGCAAGTTCGAGGGTTAAGAGGTGCTAATTACAGGCAATAGAACCACAACTGTCACCTGAAAATGTCAGTCGTACTCTGGCTCTTTTCAGGTTGAAAAATCAAACAGTGTTTTCACAATGAGGCTGAGCACCTGGCAAGGGCATTGAGGGTGAGGTCATCCTTTAGTACCAGGGAAGCTGTTCCTATGAAACTGCAAAACTTTCTCATCTTGCTCAGTGATATGAAACAGAAACCAGCTATCACGATCAGAAATGGTCTTTTTTGGCTTCATCTCTGTTTTCTTGCATTTGGTTTTCCTGCTTGCATCATTCCCGATGACAAAAAGCTAATCTTTTACAGGTATAGAGAAAAACTATTGCTTCTTTGATTCTAGGCCCCATTTCATTCTGGGAAGTAGAAAGGAGGAAAAAAGAAACATAGCACCTGTGGAAATGGCTTGATGCTATATTAATTTTGCCATAGGAAGAACATTATTATTGACAGTCCCTTTGAAGCTAGATAACAAAATAACAAAGTAAAAGCCATATGTTGCGTCTAAGCATGAGACAGTTAAACTAGGGACCAACTAAACATAAGAAACATGTGTATGTGTGCCCTTTTGAAAAGATGTGTTCGTGTTCCTTTTGCAAGGCACACTCCCACTATGGCTCTTGCTACAAACCTAGCACAGATGCCCACTTCCCAATCACCAACAACTCCCTCAGCATGGGAAACTACTAACTGCTAGGTGCTATCACTGTCTATACTTGTTTGATTTACTTGTTTATGTCCGTCTCCTCTCACACAAATATAAGGTTCACAAAAGCAAGGGCCTTAAGGATCTTCACTTCAGATCCCTAGACTGGCTAAATGAATAAATGCTGAAGGATGAATGAGGGGAGAGAAAGAGGCAAAGCTATTCGAATGCTTCTTCAGCACTCCCTCGACAGTCAGTATTCTTAACTCCCAGGTTAAATGGTGAAGAAAAGTCCTGGAATTCATGCGCATATATGTGTGCCAATTTTTTTTACTCTCTAAGAAAATAGGTCTTCAATTTTTATATGCTATGCAGGACCTTCACAGTATAGGCAATTAATAAGTCATAAGCAAGGAAATATAATCATTATCCAGTAATAATTTCCTTTTTTATTTGCTGAGGATACCACTAACAGTCTTTCACAAGGACCTCTGTAAAGAAACAATGATAGCATTTATTCAGGTATGCATTCAATGATCATGAACTATGTACACAGCACTATCTTAGTATCTCTGCCCTTGAAGAATGCATTTCTAATATAGGAAGCAAGGCAAATGTACTTGGAAGGTTGAATAATAGTTTGATGCAATCTATCAGATAAGTTTCAGAAATATTTTGTGCTTTATGAACTACAGAATCTACAGCAAGTTACTTCTCCACATTTCATTTTCTCTCCTGTAAAATGTGGATAATAATAGTCCCCACCTCTTCGTGTTATTTCAAGGATAAAATTATATGTATGTAAAAACATAGCAAAATGCTTTGCATAGATCACACCCTCAATATGCAGTCCACAAAAATTAATTCAGGACCATTAACAACAACAAATATTTATTTAGTAGTCACTATTTGCCAGGAACTTTTCTAAGTGATTCACTGTCTTATTACCATATCCTTTAATCTTCAAGTTTATATCCATTATAGCTAAAAGGAATAATGCACCAAGAATTTAAATATCTTGCCCAAGATTACACGGTAATTAAGCAGCAGGCTCAAAATCTGCACCCCAGCAGCTAGACTCGAGAGCTCATACTCTTAACCATTAAGCCATTCTGCCTCCTTATCTGTTAGTTATTCTGCCAGGCACTAGAGAGGATTGAACATAAGAACATCAAGTCCACCAAATCTTCACTGGAGGAGTAAAACCTCTGCAGGGCACTGCTGAGGACCAGAGTGTCTACCTGCAGCTCCATGTGTGTCAACCTGAGCACCAGACATTTTAACTGTGTAAACTCTGAAGGTCTCAGGGCTGCTCATGAACTAACATTTGGTCTGCAGTGCCCTGTGACTATTCAGCTTAGGTGCTGTATCAGCTTTGCTTGTGTTTAGGTTTTAGTTTTAAGTTTGATTTATGTATAATGTCTTCTCTACTCACCAGTGGGATAGCTTAGAACTTGATATCTAGGAATAAGTGTAAAACATAAAAAACCTATTGGAATAAAAAGAATGAGCACAAGAAAAACACAAGTTTACAAACTAATGAATAAATTAATAAAGTATATTATGTCATCCTCACCCTTATTATTACAATGAACAAAGTATATTCAGACACAAGTAGTACAGAGCAGTATGACTGGACAACGGCAGATTGTAAATAGTGGGAGATAAGGCTGGCCCTAGACTGGTAATAAGAAGTCAACAGGGAGTGAGAAAGGGGATGAGGATCATTTTCGGTACAGTATCTAAAATATTTTTGATAGAGCAAAATTAATTTGATTAAATATCAAGGACAATCTTGAGGAAAAAAAGGCAACCTGAAGCCTAAAGGTAGTCACAAAGAAGGAGGCACTGTTATTTTAGGCTACATGGATTTATGGACTGAGTGTATGAATGAGAACCTAAGCCTCTTAGAAGAACAGCTACCCTTACCCTTGACTGCTGCCTTCTATGGTCCCTGCCCAGCAGCCCACATGCCTTTCCCCCCATTAGTAAGGGAGGGGAGGTGGTGGAGAAGAAACTACTTCAGCACTTGGCCTAAAGTGTCAGATGGCTCACAGTGCTAATCCTGGCTCTGCCACTTACCTGCTGTTTGACTTGGGGCAAGCACCTCATTTCTGTTTTCCAGTTATAAAATGAAGATAATATACCTAGCTCATAGACTTGTTTGGAAAATGAAGTAAGATAATTGTATATAAAGTGCACAGCACAGTATCTAGCACACACAAAGCACCGCATTCAATGCTGCGTTATTATTAGGTATGAGACTCGGTGTGATCCCCATTTCACACAGCTAAAATAGGGAAGGAAGAGATGCTTTGGGAGTTTATGCAGGAAGAGAATGATAAACACATTATTTTAGGAAACTGAAATCTGGCTCAGGATTTCAAAATGTACTACAGGGTTAAGAGCCCAGAGACAGAGAGATCTCTTTGGAGGTTCTGAGAGCAGTTCAAAATATAAGGAATTTTGTACACCTCAACTCTGTGGAAGTTATGCTAACAGAAAGAAAGAGGTGAATGTGTGACCCACGGCCAAATGAAAAAAAATCAATAGATCTTAGCTGAGCAATGAAGACAAAAGAGAAAAGACAAAACTAATTCCTTTTTTTTTTTTTTTTAAACTTGCATGTCTCAGAGACTAGTAAAATAAGCAGAAATAAGAGTTTCCGTTAGGGTGACTCAGTTTGGCAGGAGAAAGACATTACATTTTATGTCACACACATGAAATCTAAAGTAGTAGTGATAGCCACTTATGTAGGTCAAGATGTCCAATGAGCAAAAGAAGGCCCAAGAATGGCTCTGGCATGAGAGATCAGAGGTGTTGATTTGGGCATCATTCATACACAAGAGAAGTGTTTTCATTTTTTAAAAAAAATCTTTCCTTCTTGCTGGGTGTGTGTGTGTGTGTGTGTGTGTGTGTGTGTGTGTGTGTGTGTGTAGAAATGGCTTCCTGTTTAAAATGAAATATGTGAATCTTCAATATGAATATAAACACATGGAACTAGGGTTATTCCCCTTTGTTTCAAGTTCCACCTTGTTGGTGTAATATTTCCCAAATCTTTTTTTTTTTTTGAGTTGGAGTCCCACTCTGTTGCCCAGACTGGAATGCAGTGGCCGCTCCTGACCACCGCAGCCTCGACCTGCTGGGCTCCGGAGATCCTTCCACCTCAGCCTTCCAAGTAGCTGGAACTACAGGCGTGCACTACCACGCCCGGCTCATTTTTGATTTATTGTAGATATGAGGTCTCACCAAGTTGCCCAAGCGGGTCTCGAACCCGCGGTCTCAGGCAATCCACTCACCTCAGCCTCCCAAAGGTGCGGGATTACAGGCTGAGCCACGGAGCCCGGCTAACTTTTTTTTTTTTGAGTTGGAGTCTCAATCTGTTGCCCAGGCTGTAGCGCAGGGGCATACTCACGGCCACCTCAGAGACCTGCTGGGTTCAGGCGATCCATCTGCCTCAACCTTCTAAGTAGCTGGAACTACAGGCGTGTGCTACTACACCCGGCTAACTTTTTGATTTATTGTAGAGATGAGGTCTTGCCAAGTTGCCCAGGCTGTTCTCGAACCCATGGGCTCAGGCAGTTCCCTCACTTCGGCCTCCCAAAGTGCTGGGATTACAGGCTTGAGCCACCATGCCTGGTCAACTGTTTTTGAATGAATGCTCCTTCTCCTAGAGAGTTTGGTGTTAGATGACCTCTCTTAAAAATCCATTTTCTATGTAAAATTTTTATTATGAAATGGTATAATGAATATCCATATACCTATCAGCTTATTTCAATAATTATTAAGATATATGGCTTTAAGGCATCATAAAGGGGGCTCAGTCGACAATGTGTTAGATTCATTGAAAAATAAGAGTTTCTGACTTTAAGCAATTTGTTTTTAAAACTTCTAATGCAAGACTACACTGAGAATGAAAGTATCTTACAGATACAAAAACACCAGCATTAGCTGGCAGCCTTCCTATTTCTTCTGAGGGGTTGAACACATCCAGACTTGCAAGGAAAGGTTCAATCCTTAAGTTGCAACTTTTGATTGTGTGACTTCTCTAATCAAAGTCCTTTCATTCTGAATCCTTACCATGGGTAGCAGCATAGTACAGGGTTAAGTATGCAGGCACTGGAATCAGACAGTCTCATTTCAAATCTTAGCACTATCACATATTAGCTGAATCACTTTAATTAAGTTACTTCACCGTCTGTGCCTTAATTTCCTCATCTAAGAATTGTGATAATAATTGTCAGCATTGCACTAGGTTGTTGTGAGGGTTACATGAGATAAAATACTTAGAACAGTTCTTACTTCACAGAATGAACTATCACTAAGTGTGTGATGTTATTACAGCATATGTGAAGACAGTGCCTGGCCAGGGTTAAGTAAGCACTCAATAAATGTTGCCAACTACTTATCATTAACATTAATAATAAGAGTAATGTAGTTCCTACCACTGTCCATCTCACACTCTATATAATGTGACATTTAGTGTGTCATATTGCCTTTAAATCTTTGCATATATTTTCTTTTCCTATTTTTTCTATTCCCCTTCTCTGTGTGGTTTTCACCTTCTCATTCTTGAAGGTTTCGCTTCTTGGAGTAACGTGCACAAACCTCTACTACCTATTTATTTAATATTCTAATTACTGTCAATTTAATTCCTATCTTATGGGTTAGGCTGTAAGTCTCCTTCAAATCAGAGATTGTCAAGTATTTCGATGCTTCTAGGGCTTGGCACATAGTAGGCACTCAATAAATACTGACTGACTGAATGGCTATGCAAGTCAACTTAATTCAGCAAGGATGCAGCTAAGAGATACACTACCACCATAATTGCTGAGCAGCCTAGTATTGAATAAAATATTCTATTAAACATTTCTATGAAAAAACTCACTTTATTATTTAACATTCTTATTCATCAATTCCCAATTATTTCTGTAAATAGCCTGTTACTACTTTCTATAATAAAACCTGAATTCAGCAGGCAACATTCCAGATGTTGAAATATATAGCAATAAAAAAGACTATACAAATATTTCAAGACATTCCAGTAAAACCACATATTTATATTTTATAAACAGCATCTCAAATATTACCTTGAGAATTTATTAATGGATTTTCAAATGGAAATATTATGAAGAGATTTTCAACAAGCTGTGCATTCTATTGTTTTTTTGTGCCCACTATTGCATACTTGCATGATTTTATAGCTATATATAGAAAAAGAGACAATATATATAAAGAGAATACAGATATACATACAACAGAGAATGAAAGGAAGAAATAAATAAAATTAAAGGAAAATAGATTTGGCTTAGTGACAACATAATATTTGGCTTCAACTTAACAAAGACTATTTTAGTCTCTCGGAACTGGCTTTTTCATCTAACTGAGGAAAAAAGTTAACTCAGTACGGCACTTAGTAACCAACAATAAATGTAAAATTTTATTTAAGATGGAGGTTGGGGGAGAAATAACATAAACATATGGATGCAATTAATATGTACACTGCTTTTTTTAACACACAACTCCGAAATTGCGCTTTACTCCTTAAATATATACATCTAAAAGCACTATATAACTGGAATAGGGAATTAGAAACAAAATAATTTATGTAGAAAATATATGCCATTTATTAATACATTAAAATTTTCTGACATTACCAAAATTAAATCCTAGAAAGTTGTCTTAAGATTCTAGTCTAAGTCAGGCTCGGTGGCTCAGCCTGTAATCCCGTGCCTTTGGGAGGCTGAGGTGAGTGGATTGCCTGAGCCCGCGGGTTCGAGACCCGCCTGGGCAGCGAGACCTCATCTCTACAATAAATCAAAAAATCAGCCGGGCGTGGTAGCGCATGCCTGTAATTCTGGCTACTTGGAAGGCTGAGGTGGAAGGATTGCCGGAGCCCAGCAGGCGAGGTTGCGGTGGCCAGAAGCGGCCACTGCACTCCAGTCTGGGCAACCGAGTGAGACTCCAACCCAAAAAAAAAAAAAAAAAATTCTAGTCTACCTCTTTACCAAGATGCGTTGAAGAATTCAAACAAGACTCCATATTTTAAATTTAATTTTTTCAATATTTAAAAAGAGTCACATTAAGACCATCTGGTGATTTCTACTGTGTTACATATCAAGTCATGACTTTTCCTCTTTCCAAGATATTTGAACTTCAACTGGAGAACAACTTGCTGGATGTTTGACAGGTTTCCACTCAAAGCTTACTGTTCAGCTGATGAGCCTCAGTGTTCTTTGGAGCCACTGTTCAATCTGAGGTTTGCTATCAGCAAGTGTAAAAAGCATACTAATGAAATGACTACTTAATCATCCTATGTTTGCGTTTGTATTTTAATTCCTAAAGGACAAAGATTCTGATAGTATCATAACTGCTAAGGCCAAAAGACAACCATAACAAGTAAATGTACCTGATAAAAATGGGATGAAAATCCCCAAAGAGAAAATTATCTATGTAATACATATGGTCTTATTTGGATAACACCTCCAGCTGGTTTTGTTTTGTTTTTTTTTTTAAGGCAAAGCATCATTTAGAAACGTTTAGAAACCAGACTCCCTCTTAGCCTTAGGAAAGAAATAGTTACTTTTTAATTGTCAGTGCAATACATTCATAAAATTAAAAAATGAACCTAACTCAAATTATTTAAAAGGAATCTTTTAAGATTGAAATGTAAATATTTAAAGTACCCTAGAAATAAAAAATACACAATTCAAACTATAACTTTAATGTAAAATATAAATAGCCTTTCAGGAAAAAATGCAATGGATATACCAGGATATGGAATCTTTAAAACTCAATCAAATAAATGTTCAAAATACAGACCAGAGGATAATTAATCAATAAATTATACAAGATAATCCACATTGAAGAGGCATATGGTGAATAACTGAGATTCAACAGAAATGATTCTATGTAAATTTGGCTTGAAAGACTTCATTTGTTTTTCTAATTTTAAAAAATTAGACATAGAGAAAACTAATAATTTATATGAGTCAACTTTTTATGTTTTCAAGTAAAGATTGAGCTATTGATTCCACTTCTATACATTTTCATAAGGACTCAGATGAATGCAAAAAGATGTAGGTACAAAAACAGTTATTACAGCAGTCTCTATGACAGTAAAAATTTGGAGAAAAATACTTAAATTATGATAATGGAATACCGTGCCGACATTAAAATGAGCAAGCTGAAGTGAATGTACTTGACAACAAAATTAGTCTATATTTAGGAAAGAAACATTTCTAATTACCAAAGTATTCAGAATGTTTATTTTGTATATATATAGTATATAAACCTCATTAAGTGAAAGAAAGTATATAAATATACACACATATAACACACATTTATACTTACATGTGTCATATGAGTACACATAAACACTGCATGTAAAATGTGCAAAGGTATGTACCAAACTATTATCAGCTGTTTTCTCTGGTGGAAGAAGGATAACAAGATTGGCAGAATAAGAATTTATACTTTCCTCACTTTTGTGCCATTTTACATCTTACACAAAGCATATATTACTTTTGAAAAAAGAATAACAAAAATTTTCCATTTTGAAAAAAATCTAAAAAAAAATGTTCATATACCCCTAAAAAATTCTGCAAATATTTGGTGTAACTTTATGATGTTTAATTTGCCAATGAACATAATACCCAAACATATTTTTTCACCATCTAAGAACAACTCCAGTTGATAAACTGGTCAAAAACTGTTAAATCAACGACTTTGCTACAAAGTTAATTTTGTTATACTTAGCTTACTTCCCAACTTATTTCTGACTCCAAGGATCTCTTAGTTTTAACAATATTTTACTATCATTTAATATTAATTAAACATAAATTTGTTTAAGTAAATAATATATTTCCTTCCAAAAGTCACTCAAAATGCATCATGTGACTGGAAGCATATATGTATTATGATAGTGCATAGTACATAAAAGAGTAGCTTTCTAAATAAAGTAAAACATATTAAAAAATCAGAATACAGTCATAGAAGTCAGGGGAGAAGGAAAATTAGGGAGAGAAAGGAGTATTTTTACCGACATATATACTAAAATAACATTATGAAAATTACTAAGGTAAAACAGGAGGTAATTATAATTTGTGAAAATATGCATAGATTTTCCCATTAGTGCCTTGTGACTGAGTCTGTACATTCCAGGCACATTAAACTGAGGCCCAGCCCAGCCTCACTACAATCTCCAGTTCTTGTAACTGTCCATCTACTACAGCATAATCCCAGCTGCCAATCTGAAAGAAACCAGCTAGTCAGAGCAGACACAACCAACAGAAACAAACGTCACTCAATAATGTTCAGCAGCACTGTGCTCATGGATAATTTCAAACAGTATCTCTGTCTAGAACATTGATGTGCTCATTCAAAACACCTCCATCTCTGGCTACTGGAAATGAGTAGATAAAGCAGCCTGCCTAGAAAAATAAGTGGAAAGTCTACAAAGAGGTTGACAATGCTAAGAAGCAAATGTAGAGAAAACAGTACGTTCTTAAAAAAAAAAAACACAACAAAAAAAACTAAACACAAAACTGAAGAGCTAATTTTTGCATTCACAAGGTTAAATTATTTCTCAAAACTAGACAAATATGCTTAAACTGTATCATGAGAAGCAGCAGTTATTAGTCATTCATTTGGTAACAACCACTCAGTCTATTTTCTCAAAGCTACTTGTGAGCATCAACTGTGAAAGAACACTGAAATGAGACACAGTGAGGAATAAGATGACATGCTCCCTAACTTTAAGGAACTTGGAGCCTGAAAGACCACACACACACACACACACACACACACACACACACACACAACATTCCAACTATGTTAGAACATAGTTTAATTTCCTGAATATTTAAAAAATTTGTATTTGACTCAAGTGTTTCCCAAATACTAATAAAATTTCAGCTGCTTCTTTGCACCAATAATGAGAACTAAGGGCAGTGATTAAATTCTAAGTAAACTTCATCATCTTTGTTAGAAATAAATCAAAGTTATTATTCTGCACATTTAGAAATCTTTTCAAACTTTTAAATAATTTTATATATGTATATTTCAAGTCCATGCATTTAAAAAATCTTAACCTTCCCAGAAACGTATATTCAGTTTAAAAACTAGAGAACAAAATTCAGTCACTTTCTACTATACTTCATTCCGGATTTAAAGTGAACATTGTACCTGAGGAAACCAGGGATTTGACTGGTCATCAGCATAACACAATGGCTAGGAACTTCTTCAGCAGTTGGTAGGTGTAAAAAATCATAAAAGTAGTAGTATTTTGCCTTATGGCCTTGGATGTATACTACAGCTACACGCAATTAACTATTACGTGTGCGGTTAGGCAAAACAAGCAAAATACTAAGATTAGTTTTACTGACAACTTTGATGCTCATTTGGTTGAAAAAGAGAAACTGTCTGATTGTTGTGGTTTTGATATGAGAGTCTAGCATAATTTTATAGTATTTTTTAATGTAGGTTTTCAATTAAAATTTGACTAATCCTTACTGTTTATTTGGTTTTTCCTTGTATAGTTCCTGTCCTGCACTGTGTCAAATATGCCATCTGTGTAACACACTTCTGACCAGAGAAGTTTCAGGATTATTTCTATAGTACTTTGACTTGTGGCTGCAAAAAATCTTAACTTACTATATTCAACTTCTAATGCACTAGATTGTTTCAAACATGCTGTCTTACCGAAATCTCACTACAGTCACAACAAAGATCCAGCCCCACCTGCTTAAAACAGGCTTACAGACCACTCCCCCAACTATTTAACAAATGTTAACGATGCTATAAATACTAATTGTGTTTATGCTTTCTGAAAGATTCACTGCAGCCAATGTTCTGCAGCAGTGTTGGAGCTGAAATGAGCTGTTGACTCCCACCCTGAGAGTGATGGAATTCTAAGCCAAAAATGCTTTTCCAGGGATAAGATATCTGATTTGCTACTGCTGTCATGAAACCGGGGTCATGTAAACTTAAACACTGCTGCTGCTTCTTTTGGAAAACAGACCTTCTCAGAGTGATTACACATTGCTTAAACAGCAGTTGGAGGGATAAATTTGGAAGAGGGAAAACCAACCACTGATACAAAACACAACTCAGGGAAAATGTTCAGGTTTTACTTTCATGTTATGAGACAGAATGTATATAGTAATTTTTCAAATTGAGCAATAGCATGGCTTTCCCTCCCATTTTCTTTTCCATCTATGTAAATAGAGCTGAGTTCAATTTTCAAAACAAAATGAAAATCTTTAACTTCTGAACTCACGTAAACATAAAATAAGAATGTACTTGCAATGAAAAAGATACTTTTAGAGGAAATGCAGCAAGTACTTATGGCAAAGTGCAAGATGGAAAAGCACAGGCAATATTGTTCATATTGAGGGAGTTTCACAGCAACATCACTACAGTATATCTTTCAGTCTTTGAACCTCATCCCTTCTCCCAACCTCCAGGCATACCCCAGGATCAGCCCTGGCATGTCCTATACAACTGCTGCTCCAGACTCTGCTCTGCTTGTACTTTTCCTTCTATCAAAATCTACTGTCCAGTCCTGCTCACAGACAGCTGAGAGACTAGAAAGGATTGTTTTTTAAAAAAGACTTCAGGTTGGGTATGGTGGCTCACGCCTTTAATTCCAGCACTTTGGGAGGCTAATGCAGGAGAATTGCTTGAGCCTAGGAGTTCGAGATCAGCCCAGGCAACTCAGCAAGACCTTTCCTCTACAAAAAAATCAAAATGTTAGTTGAGTGTGGTGGTGTACACCTTTAGTCCCAGCTTCTTGAGAGGCTGAGGTGGGAGGATCGCTTAAACCCAGGAGTTGGAGGTTGAAGTGAGTCATGATTGTGCCATTAGACTCCAGCATGGGTGACACAGTGAGACCCTAATGGGGGAATGTCAAGCATTAGTAAGGGTGATGACGACTGCAGCAGCAACATATACAATGGGTGGCAAAAAAAAAATGTTATCTATGTATTACTTTTTGAAGTTGAATCAAATTACGGTAGCAAGTATGACATTCGCTCAACTGTGCTTCTGTCATTTACTTTGATTGTCCTGCCTGTTGCATGGTGATGCTAGCATTCATTTGATTAACACTATCTTCTGAGCGAGTGTCATACTTAAAATGTCTATACATTTTGGGGACACACCCTGTGTGAGAGTGTGTGTCAAATTAAATAGAAACCATTATAGCTTGGCATTTGTATGTGACTCCGGCATTAGTCAATAAAGTCCAAATTTGAAGATGAGGGTTTTCCGTTTTTCACCTACTTTTGTACTATTTGAACTTTTTATAGTTAACATGCATTACTTTGATAAATAAATTTCTAAAGCCCTTTGCATAATTATCTAATTACACACACACAAATATGCAGTGAACCCAGAGTTCTACAATACATGAATCTTAGACCAAATATCTTCTTGCTTTTAGATAATGATGACAAGAACTACAATTGACAGTGAAATATCTAAGGTATTTCTCCTAAAAGCAGAGGTACTCTTTCTGTTCCCCCTGAATTATGATGGGAAAAATAAACTCAAACTGCTAAAAAGTATGAAAAAAAGTCATACAGCTCAGTAGGTTAAAGACAAAAAGCTAAAATACTGAGGTGCTCTGATTTGAGTGAGATGAAAGTTAAGAGACTGTAAATTCCTTGATCCCTGTCAAAGTTTTACAAAGATCTTTATACAGAGCCACACCACCCTAGCAGCACTGAGTGTTGAAAAGAAGGTCCCAAATTAGAAAGATCACCAAGTTGCCAAAAAACAAAGTATCCATATCCTCATATTAAAATATACTGCTGGCCGGGCTTGGTGACTCAGTCTGTAATCCCAACACTTTGGGAGGCCGAGGTGAGTGGATTGCCTGAGCCCGGGTTCAAGACCTGCCTGGGCAACTTGGTGAGACCTCATCTCCACTGTAAATCAACAATAGCCGGTCGTGGTAGCGCGCACCTGTAGTTCCAGCTACTTGGAAGGCTGAGGCGGAAGGATCGCCGGAGCTCAGCAGGTCGAGGCTGCGGTGGCCGGGAGCGGCCACTGCACTCCAGTCTGGGTGACAGAGTGAGACTCCAACTCAAAAAAATAAAATAAAATTTTAAAAAAATAAAAAATAAAATATACTGCTTGTTCAGATTTTCAAGCAGAAGCTTTTTACCCCCCCAAAAGAGAAAAGAGGAGCAGTGATTGGCTCCCTCCCGGATTTTAAATAGATACAATTTTCAGAATACAGAAAGAGGCAAATAAAAGAATTCCATGATCTCATTAACCAAAGATAATGACCATAAACATTTTGGGGTCCATAATTCCAGACTTGCCCTTATGCATTTGTATTGTATATGTTATGTTCCATAACATAATCTGTTTTTTTGTTTGTTTGGGTTTTTTTTTTTGAGTCAAAGTCTCACTCTGTCACCCAGGCTGGAGTGTAGTGGGATGCTCACGGCCACTGCAGCCTCGACCTGCTGGGCTCAGGTAATCCTTCTGCTTCAGCCTTCCAAGGAGCTGGAACCACAGGCAAATGCTATGACGCCTGGCTAAATTTTTTGATATATTGTAGAGATGAGGTCTTGCCAAGTTGCCAAGGTAGGTCTCAAACCCTTGGACTCAAGCAATCCTCTTGCTTCCACCTCCCAAAGTGCTGGGATTACAGGTGTGAGCCACCGCTCCTGGCTCAACATGATCTGTTATTCACTATAATATGACAAAATATACTTCCATGGCAATACATATAGATCTGCATAGCAATATTTTTGATGATGAATATATAACCAGTTCTCCATTGTTGGACTTTTTTTTGCTATTATGAACAACTATGTAATTGAACTTTTTATTGCACACTTGATCAATCATTCCTCTTGATTAAATTTCTAAGTAAATAGTGCATAAACATGAGATTGACAGATTGCTATAAAGAGTCAACCTATTTTCATCCTCACCAAATATATAACAGTGCCTGTTTTCTCATACTTTCACCAATACTAGAAATTTTCATTATTTTTAATATTAGCTAATCTAATAGACAAACATGCTATTGTATTTTTAATTCAATATCATTGATTACTATTGAGGATGAACTACTTTTTAAATATGGCTTGTATTTTATCTTTTGTGAATTATCTATTCCGGTCTGTGTTTTTTTTTCTTTTTTTTAATGTACAGAAACTTCATTTTTATGTAGACATAACCTTAAGGATTTTTAGTTTTGATATCAGACTTACAAAGGACTTCCTTTCACAAATCATCAACAGAAAGGTCAGTGTGACAGGACACACGAATGAGGGAAAGAATGCATGATATGAGATCAGAGAGGTAGGCAGGGCCAGACCACAAGGTTCAAAAGTAGGGTTTTACCCTATGTTTAATGTGAAGTAGGAAAAGTTTAAGTAAGGGAGTGAACTGATCCGGGATAGAAGTTTCTGTACATTAAAAAAAAAGAAAAAAAAACACAGACCGGAATAGATTGAAATGTCACTTTGGCAGCTCTGTGGAGAGGGAATTGTAGATAAGTAGGACAGAAACAGATGACCAGTCTGCTAGTGTTAGTCCAGGAGGGAGATGATGATGATAGCTAGGATAATGATGGAAGACATGAATGATTTCCAAATCTAGAGATGTCATCAGCCTAAATGCTCTTTATCATCAACTTCTTCTTTTTTTATTTTTTATTTTTAGAGACGAAGTCTTGCCAAATTGCCCAGGCTGGTCTCGAACCTGTGGGCTCAGGCAGTTCACTCGCCTCAGCCTCCCAAAGTGCTAGGATTACAGGCTGAGCCACCGAACCTGGCCTATCACCAACTTCTTATGCTTTTAACCACCACACGGTTTATCCCAGTCATAGAGCCATACCATTCTCCTTTCTACATGCAATACTCTGAGCTTCTAATGGTTCTTCCATTTCTTTTATTTCATCTACTTAACTCTTTAATTCTTTTTTATTTTTTTTGAGTTGGGAGTTGGGGTGGCTCTCAGCCTATCGTCCAGGCTGGCACAATCACGGCTCACTGCAACCTCAAACTCTTGGGTTTAAGTGATCCTCTAGCCTTAGCCTTCCAAGGAGCTAGGACTACAGGCATACGCCACCACATCTGGCTAACTTTTTGATTTTTTTTGTAGAGACAAGGTCTTGCTATGTTACCCAGGTTGGCCTCGAACTCCTGGGCTCAAGTAATCCTCCCACCTCAGCCTCCCAAAGTGCTGGGATTACAGGCATGAGCCACTGGGCCCAGCCCTTACTTCTTAAGGATTATGTTGAGGCAGTTAACAATTTCTTAAACTGGGTTGGAAATTCTTTCTTTGTACTCCCATATTCAGTGACTGTCATATTATTTTATTTATACACGTGCACACATATGTGTATATAGACACATATTTTAAAATTTCTTTTTTTTTTTAAGTGAGAAAGCAGGATTTATTGAGAGGACAGAAAAGTTCCCACAGTGGGAGGGAACCCAAGGGGGTTGCCCTAAAACTTATTTTTCAACTATTAGATTCCATCAGTAAACTATTTCATACTAAGGACTAGATAATGAGCTTTCAACCTTTGGATATAATAAATATCACTTATTGAGAATTAATAGGTGAATTCTAGATAAGTAAGGATATAGAATTGTTTTAGAAACCATGTCTGTAAATGCAATTATATTCTAAATATATTAATTATTTATGGAAAATGCTTATGTTAAATCTTTTAGAAAAGGGAAAATTGTTTTGCAAAATAAATATTCGGCAAGTCATGTATTTATTTTGTGAATTTGGCTCTTAAGAGGCTTTTTTCTTAGTAAAAATATTCATTCTTACTGATATCTGATCCTGAAGTTAAATACTCTAATTTTTCTCACATTTAAAAATTTCCTCTTTCCTTGGTCTTTTGTTTTGTTTTGTTTTTGAGTAGGAGCCTTACTCTGTTATCCAGGCTGGAGTGCAGTGGCATGATCACGGCTCATGGCAGCCTTGATCTCCTGGGGCTCAGGCAAACTGGCTGGTCTTTTTTTTTTTTTTTTTTGAGTTGGAGTCTCACTCTGTCACCCAGACTGGAGTGCAGTGGCCGCTCCCAGCCACCGCAGCCTCGACTTGCTGGGCTCTGGCGATCCTTCCGCCTCAGCCTTCCAAGTAGCTGGAACTACAGGCGTGCGCTGCTACGCCCGGCTAATTTTTTGATTTATTGTAGAGATGAGGCCTCGCCAAGTTGCCCAGGCGGGTCTCGAACCTGCTGGCTCAGGCAATCCACTCACCTCAACCTCCCAAAGCGCGGGATTACAGGCTGAGCCACATAGCCCGGCTACCTTTTTTTTTTTTTTTTAAATAGTGTCATAAAGGCTTAATAAGATTATGTTTGAAGAAGCCATGCATGGTGGCTCATGCCTATAATCTCGGCACTCTGGGAGGTGGAGGCGAGAGACTGCCTGAGCCCAAGGGTTCAAGACCAGCCTAGGCAACTTGGTGAGACTTCATCTCAACAATAAACAAAAAAATTAGTCGATGTGGTGATGCACGCCTGTAGTTCCAGTTACTTGGAAGGCTGAGGTGGAAGGATCACACCTGAGTCCAGCAGGACGAGGCTTTGGTGGCCGTGCCACTGCACTCTAGCCTGGGCGACAGAGTGAGACTGAGTCAAAAATAAAAAAGACTATGTTTGAAGGAAAAGATGTGAATGAGCCAAACCTAATTCAGCAAAATTAAATATCAGAAAATGACCACCTCATTTATTTGTCCCATATCTACATAAGAATATAGGTAATATTGGAATAGAGATTATAAAGTACTAAAGGCATGAAAAAAAAGGAAAAAATAGTACCAAAGGGATAGAGAAATAAAGAAGAGTAAACAGGTAAAGATAAGAATAGATCCTTAAGTTGGGGTCATAGATATTTTTTAAAAGATTAGCATATTTGTCTGAAAAAATCCTTCCTTGTATGTGATATATGTAAATACACACATAGTTGTATATTGATAACCCAGCTGTTTTCTAAAAATTAAAAACAACATAAAAGTTTAATGTGCTTCAGGCTGTTTCTCTGATTACTCTTTCTCCTCTTATGGTTATTATTTCTATTGTTTAGTGCTCTTTTTATAGCGAGATTATTTTTATGATCACTTACTATGCCATATGTATTAACCATTCACTCCAGAATAGACATTTTCTCAAAAGGAATGGCACTGTTTCCAAATAGTAGGTGAATACACGACTTGTATGTAGACAGCTTGCCTCTGTGGATGGCTGTGTGAATATAAATGTTCTGGACTGAACTAAGTGCACAGTAGTGAACAGAAATAGGTACAGTTATAGCTACTGAACAGAAACTAATCTCCCTTTCATATTGGAAAGGTACAAATCTATCCTGGTGCCATTGCTTTTGAAAAGGTAATGCTTTAATATAAGTCAAGTGGATATGCAAATGCACAAATATTACTGATGTGAAAGCATCCTAGAGGAACAAGATTCTAAAGAAAAGATAGGTGTGGCCTGCAGGTAAGGGTAGGGAGCCAATTAGTAGACGGCAATAGTGAATGGTTTCCAACAGCTGTGACAAGACTTGACCTGGAGACATTATCAGCCCAGGGGTTATAGCACAGGCTTGGCAATGAGCAGGGTAGTGGCAGCTGCCTCCCTAGATGCCCTTGTTTCATTTGACTCCAGTCTCAGAGTTCTGAAGGAAACAGTTTTATGAAGACAGAGAGGCATCTGTGGCCATCCTCTCTAAAATAGTGCCCTAGCCCAAGTCATTCTGTACTACCATACCCATCCTTTTTTGTTTTACAGTATTTATCATAACAAATTATAGTCTTTAAAATTTATTCTTTGGGCAACCCATTAGAATGTGAGCTCCATGAAAGAAAGGACTTTGCAGTCTTGCTCATTTCCATATGTACGGTACCGTGAAAAAAATATCTACTTAATGAGTGAATAATGAGTAAGAATAAACGCTCCTAAACCAACAGCTCCTTCCCTGTCCTCTGCAGTCTAGCTTAGGATCATGGTATAACAGTCTCATCAGCCACCCTTCCACTCTCCACACCCTTTCTCACACAGTTTACCATGCTTCCGGGGCAAACCTCACCTGTGTCTGTCAGGTTCTCTCCCCTTCCCCATACCCTTCTCTTTTCAACCTTTTTCTATACCTACTCTTTCCTGATGTTGGAAACACAGAAAACAACACTGAACATAAATGATCATTATTGAGCAGCACCTACTAAGCACTCATCAGCATGTCAGGCGTTTCTACGAATAATATCCAGTCTTTACTGCAAACCCTCACAAAGAGAATCTTGTTGCCTTTGCACCTCATTCATACACATTTCCTTCTACAAGTCCCCATGCTACCCTTCCAATCTCCAATCTCAGACGAGACGGTATCACTCCTTCCTGTCCCATGCTTATCTCTGTCTGTGCTCTGGGTTTTGTTCCTTTCCACTTTCTCACAGAGCTTGATAGTCTATTACAGGCTTTCTCTCTTGTGTGTCTGAAATGCTTTTCCTTTTTTTGGATTTTTTTCAATTAACTCAGAAACATGGTCAAATATCTACCTATTAAAAAAAGACTCCCTTATAGAGTAACTGCCATGGGTACAAGGATTTCTCTTTTGTGGTGACAAAATGCTCTTAAATTAGATTGTAGTGATACTCATATTACTCTGTGACTATACTAAAAACCTTTTTTTTTGAGTCTCACTCTGTCACCGGGGCTAGAGCACAATCACAGCTCACTACCTCACTAAGCCTCAAGTCCCTGGGCTCAAGCAATCCTCTTGCCTCAGCCTCCTCATTGGCTGGGACTACAGCTTCACACCACCACACCTAGCTTTTCTTTTTCTTCAAGAGATGGAATCCTACTGTGTTGCCCAGAAAGGACTCAAACTCTTGGCCTCAAGTAATCCTCCTACTTTGGCCTCCCAAAGTGCTGGGATTACAGGCATGAGTCACCACACCTGGCCTCAAATAACTATATTACATATACTTTAGGTGTGGGTGAATTATATCACATGTGAATATCTCGATAAAGCTGTTAAAAATTTCTTCTGTAAGTTATTTTCTCTATTCACTGTGTTTATATTATCACTCTCCCATTCACAGCACAATTTCTACCTTCGGTTTTCTTTTTTTTTTTTGAGTTGGAGTCTCACTCTATCGCCCAGGCTGGAAAGCACTGGCATGCTCACAACCACCCCCACATCGACCTGATGGGTTCCAGTGATCCTTTCATCTCAGTCTTCCAAGTAGCTGGAACTACAGGCACATGCTAAAACACCTGGCTAATTTTTTGATTTATTGTAGAGATGAGGTCTTACCAAGTTGCCCAGGCTATTCTCGAACCCGTGGGCTCAGGCAATCCCCTCACCCTGGCCTCCCAAAGTGCTAGGACTACAGGCTTGAGCTACCACACCTGGCCACAATTTCTACCTTCTAAGCTACTTTCTCTAAGATCATCAATGACCTCTTAGAAACATCCAATTGGCACTTTTCTTTCTTTTTTTTTTTTTTTTTTTTGAGTTGGAATCTCACTCTGTTGCCCAGGCTGGAGTGCAGTGGCATGCTGATGGCCACCCCAGCCTTGACCTGCTGGACTCAGGTGATCCTTCCACCTCAGCTTTCCAAGTAGTTGGAACTACAGGTACCCACTACCACGCCCTGCTTATTTTTTCATTTATTGTTGAGATGAGGTCTCACCAAGTTGCCCAGGCTGGTCTCGAACCCCTGAGCTCAGGCAATCCTTTTCACCTTGGCCTCCCAAAGTGTTGGGATTACAGGCTTGAGTCACCACACCCAAATTGGCACTTTTTAGTTCTTATTTGTTCAATCTTTTTCCAGACATACTCTAAAACATAAAACAGATTCTGAAACATGCACATGGTCATGCCACCACTCTTCAATGGTTCTCTGTTGCCTTGCAATGTAGTTAAAATTATTTTTTGTATCATTGAAGGCTCTTTATGATATGGGTCCTATCTCTGTCTCTCTCTGTCTCTCTCTCTCTCTCTCTCTCACACACACAACACACACACACACACACACACACACACACACACACCCCTATCACCTTTAGTTCATTCTCATCCACCATGTTCTCTAGCCATGTCTCTTCTATTGATGCAGGAAGACTCTGTGTTGGTAGCCTTTGGTTAGGACTCTGCCCAACGCTCCTATTCATCCTTCAGTATGCAACCCCAGCCTCTCACTCCCCAGAAAACAAGCCTGGATTCTGTCAGCATGTGTTTAGTACCTATTCTATGCTTGTGCATACATACATATATATTTATATCTACACTGAGTTTATCACAGTGTATTACAATTGTTTACTTGCCCTATTTTCTCATTAACAATGAACACTAGCTGAGTGAGAGCAGGGACTTGCCTTTCAACTCGTTAGCCTTATTGCATGATTTGGGTTTAGTAAAAGGTTGTTGAAAAAATGAATAAATTAATGGCCTGTTCATGTTTTTTGCTTTCTTCTTTCCTCACTTAACACTGAACTCAGCATGTATCCTCTAGGAAATGGTCTCTAACAACTTCTTTAGTGTTAACATTTTATGATTCTTTCTATGATCTAATCAGTAGTTCATATTCCTTTTATAGTTGTGTTTTCTAACCCAGGAATTTAACTGTGAACAACATAAGGGAAGGAACTAACACTTGCTGAGTACTTATGAGGGGATAGGCACCGTGCCAGGCACTTCACATGCATTATATGTCATCTGATCCTCTATGGAGTTAGCATTCTCACACCAATTCTAGATATGAGGAAACAGAGTCTGAGGAAGATCCAAGTCACACAAGCAGGCATCAGAGCTAGGGAGCAAATCCACTTTTATTTATTTATTTGTTCTCTTGTATCATTCTACGTTGTAGACTTAACACTGATAACTGGCATGAAAGAGCTATAATTAAAGATTATCACATTTATTTTAATAGCATTCATAAGGCTTTGTGAATTGAGCATGTATATTTAATACTGCTAAGCAACAATGCAATATATTCTCACTTCAAGAATATCAGTATGTAATATGTAACTATATTATATAAAAATTAGGGTGTGATGAGTTAAAAATTTTTCAGTTAAGGCTTAATTTTCTGATAATAAACTACTTGGGGTTGTGCAGAAACAAAGGGAGTCAAAGGAACCTAAAGCAAAAGTTTTAATCATCTTTAGCAAATGATGATCTTGAAAAATAAATATCAAAAACTCATCTGGTATGGTGATTTCTGAAAAAGTTAGACATGGAATTATCATATACTCCAGAAATTCCATTTTGGGGCATATAGCCCAAATAATTGAAACCAGGGACCTGAACAGATACTTGTATACCCACATTCTTAGGAGCATTATTCACAATAGGTAAAAGGTGAAAATAACCCAAGTGCCCATTGATGGATGAATGGATAAACAAAATGTGGTAAGCTTTAAAAAGAGGGAAGATATTATGCTAAGATATTAAGCCAGACACAAAAGGACAAAAACTGTATCATTCACTTATATGAAATATCTACAGTAGTAAAATTCATAAAGATAGGCTGGGTGTGGAGGCTAATGCCTGTAATCCCAACACTTTGGGAGGCCGGGGCAGGAGGACTGCTTGAGTTCAGGAGTGCGAGACCAGCCTAGGCAAAATAACGAGAACTTGTCTCCAAAAAAAAAAAAAAATTAGCCAGCAGGCATTGTGGTGCATGTCTGTAGATCCAGCTATTTGGAAGGTTGAGGCAGGAGGATCACCTGAGCCAAGGAGGTCGAGACTGCAGTGACCTGTGATCATGCCACTGCACTCCAGCCTGGGCAACAGAGTAAAACCTTGACTCAAAAAAAAAAAATCATAAAGATAGAACATAGAATTGTATTTTTCAGGGACTTCGAAGAGGAGAAAATGGGGAATTATTGTTTAATGCATAGAGAGTTTCAGTTTGGGAACATGAAACACTTCTGGAGATGGATGGTGGTGATGGTTAAACAACAATGTGAATGTCCTTTGTTTTTTTCACCCTAATTCTTACAACTTATGAATATAATGTGAATCTTCTTAATGTCACTGAACTGCACACTCAAAAATGATATAAATGGTTCATTTTATTTCCTATGTTTATTTTACCACAATTAAAAAAAAACCCTTTATTTGAAGTCATAATGCCCTACCTAGTTTAGGTGAAAGAAAAAATATAACTTAATTTACACCTCTATTTCAATGTCTAAATGGAGTATGTCCTCTTTCAAACATCCTGCCAAGATAATTTAACATACATTAGTGACCCACTGTCTGATCACATATCCTGAACCTGGAGTTGGAAAATAGTCACCAAAGACATAGTAACCTATGAAGAAGAAAATTCTAGACCTCTGCTGTCCAATACTGTAACCATTAGTCATATCTGTCTATTTGAATTTAAATTAAGGGTGAGGTGGCTCAAGCCTGTAATCCCAGCACTTTGGGAGGCTGAGGTGAAAGGATTGCCTGAGTCAAGGGGTTTGAGACCAGCCTGGGCAATTTGGTGAGACTTTGTTTCTATAAAATAAAAAAAAAAAAATTAGCTGGGCGTGGTCGCATACACGCCTGTAGTTCCAGCTGCTTGGAAGGCTAAAGCAGAAGGATCACCTGAGCCCAGCAGGTCGAGGCGCAGTGACCGTGAGTGTGCCACTGCATTCCAGCCTAGGCAAAAGAGTAAGACTCTGATTCAAAAGTAAACATTTTTTAATTAAATAAAATTAAACATTCAGGTCCCCAGTTATACTAGTCACATTTCAAATGCACAATAACAACATGTGGACAGTGTGGATACAAAATATTTCCATCACTGCAGTGCTCTTCTAGACTCTAGTCTAGTGTACAGTAAATGTTTTTGGCAACCATCAGTGTATATGTGAGGACAGAGGTCAATTCAGAATAAAAATAAAGAGCCAGCCATGAAGAGTGACCTACAGAGGAAATGATCAGCTAATTAAATGTTTTACTTTATAACTGGCCATAACAGACACAAGGGGGACCCTCCCCCTAAATGGAACTGATTCATAAAAAATTGTATATTCTTACTTGTTTAATTACAAGGTTATTTTAGTAATCTTCAAAGTACTCTTGGTACACCTATTGAGACACATTTTCTACTGCTCAAAGCAGTTTTGGAACTTGTCAATTTGGATGCCTTTTAGTGCTTTTGCTGCGTTTTGTTTCACTTCTTCCACGTAAGCAAAATATTTTTCTTTGAGGACTTTTTGGATCCGGGGGAACAAAAAAAATTTGCGTGGGGTGAGATTGGTTGAATGGGGAGGGGACATGGGGTCATGCTGTTTTGGTCAAAAACTGGAACACACAGCTCAGTGTGGGCAGGTGAGCTTGCAAAGGGGCAACCTTTCAAAAAAATTTTTTTTAAAATTTACAGAAGCTGAACACAGCCTCTCACAACAACTCTAGCTGGTACATTGATCCCAATGGGTTCCCAGAACACTCACCTGGTGGGGAAAGCCTGTACTACAAGGGGCCTGTGCTCCGAAAAATAATTCTGATTTTTTTTTTGTTCCGCCCTGGTATAAGCTGAGTGCCATCTTTATCATAACAATGTTGCATAAACTTTAATGAAGAGAAAGGTAGAACTAGTTATATCATCTTGGACACACCAAAAGATCCCACATGGATCTTATGGGAGAAATATTGTTAAGTACATTTTCACAGCCACTCTACAGAGTACTACGGAATTTCAAAATTAAAAATGCAGAGATTATACATAACAACATAAAAATATGCTGGTATATTAAGAAAAACGAGGTTATAAAATCAGTTCTATAGTCTGAATTTTGTTATGTACTACGTATGTAGAGATATGGATAACTGCTACAAGGAAACATAAAAAAAGAAAAACAGGGCAACCCCTTCGGGTCCCCCTCCCACTGTGGGAGCTTTTCTGTCCTCTCAATAAATCCTTCTTTAAAAAAAAAAAAAAAAGAAAAAAGTGAAATAGGTGGCAGATTTGCTGAAGAATTATGGGTATTTAATAAAGTAGCACTGTTAAAGTACTGCAAAACAAACAAAAAATGTAAACAAGCGTATGCTATTTCATTCTAACAATGGAATTATGCACTGTTTTGTAATACTACTTGCATGTTCACAAATCTCAATTCCATATACAGAATCCTATGCATATTCTGGGATATGCAGTCACTTGGTGTTCTAGTAAAATAAAATCTCCCCAGAAAAAAATATTTTCAAAGAACTGAAAACTGGAAGAGTCTTTAAGAGTTTATCCTATCTAGTTCTCTGTCTGCATAGTTTTTAAACTAAAAAATAGCAATTTTTTGTACAACTTATGACATATCAACATCTAGCACACAGGGCTTTTGTTTGTGTACTAAGAACGTTTATCTAGCAGATAAGCCAGGTGATAATACAGTAATTTATTTAAATATCTACCTACATACACTTTCCACATGATCACGTCATAGTGGAACTATAAAAGAATGTATCAAGTGCTGGAAAGAAGACAAATCTTACACATTACAAATAATGTTCCCTTCAAAATGACATATAATTTTCTCTATAAATCAAAGCTCCTAGTTTCTTAAATATATTTCTGATGCAAAATTGTATAAATTAAGGTGGGATCTAGTCAATTCTATAATTTTTCATATGAGTTATGTTAGAGTAAGGAGGATACATAATTCGTTTAGAAATACTTTAAACAAGGCCTTCTACATACTTTTTGGAGAATATTCTATTTGTCAAAACCATGTTTTGAGTGTTTTACCTTAGAAAAATGCCAAGCCGGGCTCGGTGGCTCAGCCTGTAATCCCGCGCCTTTGGGAGTCTGAGGTGAGTGGAATGCCTGAGCCCGTGGGTTCGAGACCCGCCTGGGCAACTTGGCGAGACTTCATGTCCACAATAAATAAAAAAAATTAGCCGGGTGTAGTAGCGCGTGCCTGTAGTTCCAGCTACTTGGAAGGCTGAGGCGGAAGGATCGCTGGAGCCCAGCAGGTCGAGGCTGCGGTGGCCGGGGGCGGCCACTGCACTCCAGTTTGGGGGACAGTGAGACTCCAACTCAAAAAAAAAAAAAAAGAAAAGAAATGCCAAGAATAAAACAAGTTCAATAACATCTAACACCAAGTTTGATGACAGGAAAGTATAAGACTTCAATTTCATTAAATTTTTATATGGTTATATTTGTACTTACGCATTTCATATAAATATGTGCTTTATCACATTTAATAAATGTATGCTCATAATTATACTTCTTTAGTCAATTACTGTTTTCCTCATATTTTAAATCATGTGTGTAGTCTCCAAAGTTATAAAAATTATAAACATGATTGTGGATATCTTAATGGGTTTAAATTGAAAAAGCTCTCAGCCGGGCTCGGTGGCTCAGCCTGTAATCCCGCGCCTTTGGGAGGCAGAGGTGAGTGGACTGCCTGAGCCCGCAGGTTCGAGACCCGCCTGGGCAGCGAGACCTCATCTCTACAATAAGTCAAAAAATCAGCCGGGCGTGGTAGCGCATGCCTGTAATTCCCGCTACTTGGAAGCTGAGGCGGAAGGATGGCCGGAGCCCAGCAGGTCGAGGCTGCGGTGGCCGGGAGCGGCCACTGCACTCCAGTCTGGGCGAAAGAGTGAGACTCCAACTCAAAAAAAAAAAAAAAAAAAAAAAGAAAAAGCTCTCATTTTATATCGAGTCAAACATTTTGCTGCAGGGAAGCCCTGAGTCCAAGTCCCAACTAGTTCACTCATTGATAAGCTGTCCTGATTAAGTCACTTTACTCATTTGGTTTCAGTTTCTTCACTATAAAATGAAAGAATAAGGAAGACGATATCTAGTGCCTTCTAACTTAAAGATACTACCTCATCGTAAGTCGTCATCTGAGTCAAATAACTTACCTCTCTTAACACAGGATCGGCTATTGAATTCAGATTGACAGCTCCTTCATAGGTCAGGTAATAGAATACATTGAGGGCTCGGACAGCCTCTGGTCCTTGCTGCTTATAGCCAAAAATGAGATCAATCCATTGGTGAAGCTGGCAGGAAACAAATTCACTCTCCAGGGCCTGAAAAGTGGTATAGATCATATTATGATGCTGTATTCCTTTTTTTTTTTAGTATAGAAAGATATTTATAATAAGCAGTAAAGTTTAACACTAAATTTACTGTGAATAGTCTTTAAAATAACAAAACCTACTCTGATGTCCAATCTTCCACCAAAAAGTGTTCTCCTTTGTTTACAACTAGAGACTTTCTGGCACTTGGCATGCTGAATTGTAATAAATGCTTAAGTTGCAGTATTCTTCTAGTGTACTATAAGTACTGTGAGGACCAGGACTGGGCCTATCTTGGTCACATTTGTAAATCACAGTCTGATAGGTACTTAATTTATGCCTCAAAGAAAGGAGATCATATGATGCAGAGACTACTCTGGGAAAGCACAAGTGAAACAATAAAAAATTACTATTGACTTGAGATATTTATAATTTTTCTAGAATTAAAATATTTTGTAGTCTTACTACAACAAATTATTAACCAAATTATTTAGCTATTTTGACTGATTTTTATGCTAACAAATTAGATCTTATGGGGGATATTTATAATTACTGAATTATTATTCTAGGTGTTACTATCAAACCAGATCAAATATTTAATGCCATTAACATAACAGTATCCAGTAAATAACGAATGAGCATAATCAAGTATTCAAGTTGAAATACTGGGCATTAAGATCCATATTCTATTCCCCATGATATTCCCAGTTACTAGCATTGTGTTGAAAACACAATAGATATCAATAAATGTTTGGTGAATTTAATAAAGTTAGGAATACTAAAATGTTTTAAGAACTGGAGACATGTTTTGGGAGGATATTCATCTTTCTACTACTAAATGTTGCTCAAAATTATTCCAGTATCAAAGTTTAGTGTGATTGACAAGTTTACCAACAAATAAATACTTCTACTAAAATCAAAGAGTTCACAAACTTAAACTCTGCAGTTGAATTAAGAGTACACAGTAGTTGCTGTTTATTCCCAGGGGAAGCCTGAAACTGTGGCTTGCACCAAGCCCTATACATACCATGTCTTTTCCTATACATGCATATCTATGATAAAGTTTAATTTATAAATAAGGCACAGTAAGAGGTTAATGACAAAATAGAACAATTAAAATATACTATAAAATATATTTATATTTTATATATTAAATATATTTATATAAATATATTTATATGTATATACTGTAATAAAAGTTATGTGAATGTGGTCTCTCTATTGCCAAGTTTCCTACTTTACTGTACTCTCCATTTCTGGACGTTGGTTAACCACAGGTAACTGAAACTGTCAAAAGAGAAACCACCAATAAGGGGGACTACTGTACCATGTTACATCTGGTCATATATCTCATTGAAATTAATTATTATTTTTAGAGTAATAAGTGTATGACTATGATGTATTTCTCATAGGGTTTGCTGCTACAGTATCAATATTATAAGAGATTTGTTGGTTTCAAAATAAAACTAACCAACTTCTACAGCAAGCAACCAATGAGATATAAACCATCTTGCAACAAAAGATGTTCCTATTAGTTCACAGGTGTACACATGTGTAAATATGTGCTTTATTAAAATAAGTGTCTATGAAAAAGAAAGATGTTTAGGGCTAAATACAAGTAATACATTTATTTTAACTAATATCATTTAACATGGTTTCACGATACATCACATACTATAAAATGTAAAATATAATTCTGTATAAAACTAGGCAAATTCTTACATTCTAAAGTATACTTGAAATAAAAATATGCCTAAAATGTATTTAGCTAGTTTCAATTGAGAAAGTTATGGTTTTAGACACATTTAATAAAATGCATTACATTTATAAATTTAGTAAACAAAAAAGATAGCACAAAACTACTTCATACTTTACTTGAGATAAGAAGAAAAAGGTTTGTAATACTTTTAAGTAAATTTCTATTTTAAGTACATGAATTTAAAAATCTATGGATAACTAATGCAAATTATACACAAAAATGATACGTTTGTTTCATTAACTTAGGCCTTGGATAGAGCTGGCGGTGGGGTGGGGTGGGGTGGGGGACACATTTAAAATGACACATAAAAACAGCAATTGTCTTAATTTGTGTGCAGTATACTCCACACAAAAGCCCTAAATATGTTCAAATTAGAGCAAGCTGCTTGATTGTCACTGCAGTCTCATGTCACATTAATGCATGACAAACATTAAACCATACACTTAAATGGCAATTTATATCATTTAAATGTTTACTGCCAGACTAGCTCATCATTCATTTAAATGTGACTTTCTGACAGCTAATTTCAGTTAATTTTCTCCAATTCACTTAATTAGAACTTTCAATCAGGGAAGGACCTATACATATCTTCAAACTTACATCCTTTTTGGTTATTGTTCAAAATCTGAGTTCATAAGCTGCCAGAAAGCTCTCCTATAGTAGACAAACATGTAATATCTCCGAATCTACAAAAAGCATTACTATATGAAGCAAACTCACAGTATGTATTCTTAGAAAGAGCCTACACTTATTTATATAAATAATATTCTCACCAGTTGTTTAAATAAAAAATGTTTGGTTCATATACACACACGATTGAAACAATAAAAAAAAAACCTGCATCCAAGCTAATTAAAAATTAATGACTTCAAAATTGTTTAATAAGATAAAACAGCCAGGAGTCTCCCAAGTGTCCATGGTGTTGCGATTTGAGACTATAAAATTCTAGAAGGCCCAGCAAATGATGAACTACAAATGAATTTTCTCAATATTAAAGCTCTAAAAGCTGGGGCAATTTTATTTTGTGTCAACAAAGAATTGTTGAGAATTCCTTACGGTTGACTACTTTACGCACATTCAAAATGATAAAGTTGGTTAGATTTAGATGGTTAAGGTTTTACACCTTGACACTGCATCAGAATTTTAAGCAAAAATGCTAAAAGGAAAGGTACTGTACACTCATATGATGCCACAAACACACATGCAGAGATAACCATAATGCCATTGCTCAGCCCTCCCCTTACGTTGTAATACGTCACTCCTTAAGGGGTTGACCAGTAATTCATGGAACTATGGCAAAATCTTTTCAGGAAGTTGATACACACATTACCTTCATGAATAAACTTAAAATAGTTTTTTAAAAACTAAACTAAAAATTTCATTAGTCACCTTCAGGCATTTCTTGATTGAAGGGACCTAAAAGAACAACTACAATGATTATAAGAGAATTCCAAGATGTTCTGAAATCATTTCAGTATAAAGTCAGTTCAGAAGATGTAATACCCTTTTGATACCAGTGAATGACAGCTGCCTAATCAAAAGTACATATTAATGAAAATGTGCACTTAAGACTTGAGGGAAGAGGAAAGGACAAGCAGGAGGAAATTAAGAAAAAAACACAAACAGAAAATAATTCAAAATGGAATACCCTGAGATTGCATTTTATAACTTTTGTTTTGAGATTCAGGAATGTAAATCAAAAGTTCTACATTAAGATTCTTTCAAATCCCTTTCTTATACATTAATATTTTAAAAAATACTCTTTATATATATACAATTCTTATTTAGACCCACATTTTTAGTTACAAAAAATACCTAAAAACATGCCAGTGGAATGCTAGCCATTTGAAATTTTTCAAAGCTTTCAGAAGAGACAGTCCTCATTAAGACTGGAGTTAAATACGGTTTGCAGCTAGGGGACAGTAACATTCTTACCATGCTGCTTTCAAACCTAACCAATCAATTGTTAGTACTCCCCTAGCAGGCTGGATCCATCATTTACATCCAATGTGTGCTCTGAGTAAAATTTGTAAAAAAGAAAATCCACTAAAATGTCCAACACAGTACAATAATATTCAACTCATCTGAGTTATTATAAAATAAATCTGACTAATGCCCAATTGTTAGGGATCAAATCAGACTGTGAAAAGACTATCATATGAAGCCTCACACAAATTGTCAATCCAATCCAAGGGGACTCATATTAGTCTTGACAAACTGTCTTGGGGCTGATATCTGTTTTTTTTAATGAGATCTATTAGGCAGAGACTAAAACACTTGAGACATGCTAAAAAGTACAGTATACAGATGTCAAACACAAATACTAATAACTTTCATTTGGTTTATACACAGAATATCAACAAATCAAAGCTTTACTATTATAAAGATAATAGTAAATTATTCATAAATAACTGGTTTGTATAACCCAGTGTCAGAAATAATTACAACATATATGAATATGTGTCTAACAAATCTCACTGAAAGAACACAATCTATGTTTTTTTAAAACTAACCCACTGGAGAAATAGATTATTTATTTATAAAAAATGTTATATAAAATTATTCTTGTTTTCTATAGGAGTCAAATAATATTACATATAGAAATAGTTAGCTTTTCCCAAGAAACTCTCAGTTGAGAATAAAAATTCTAAAATAAAGCGCATTAATCAGGCAGTTAATCTATTGTGATACCTAGCAGTTTCCTTTTGTTTTCAAAAAAATTAAATTTTGCTAATGTAAAAATTATGTAAAGTCAAAAATCCAATTTTAATTAACAACATAAATTATTAGATAATTGTTTACCTCAAGACCAAGAAATTTTGTTGTTTCTCACACTTGTCATTCCCAGTTAATGCTAATATTTACTTATTCTTTTGCTAAATGTTCTCATACCATTCCAAATTTAAAAAGCAACTAAACAAAAACTAGTGATATCTATATAGGAAAAATGGTTTTTATTTAAAAAATGGAGATATCAAATATTATTTACAAACTTTTAAGTATAGAAATAATTATATAACCAGAAGGAAATGGGCCCATGCAGCCCAGACACACATTTCTGTATACCTCACTACTTCTACTCCCAGGCTTCTAGAAGGTCTGATTCAGTTCCGACAGACCATAGCTGTAAGTTTCAAATAAGAAAATAAAAATCACTGATTAGCCCTCCTGACTTGAGATACATTTAATTATAATATGTATTTATAATATAATATTTATAATGAAAGAATGAAAACTTAGTTTGTAAATTTTTAATTGAACTTATAATTAAGGCTCTTAATTAATTTGTTTTCATATTGTATACAGCAATATGTTTTAAAGGAGTTGATGTTTGGATTGGCAAGAAATTAAAAATTTGGAATTTTAAGTATTTTTTATTTTAAATACATGTAATACTGCCTTCTTCATATACACGCACATACACCAAAATTTAAAATGAACTGGTCTGTTATGTTTGCATGTGCTGGATTTCAAACACTAGTGGTAATGTTTCCTTAACATTGATATATGACCTTTGTAATTTACATTGAAGAAAGCTGTTTTTTTCAGCCTAATTAGAACTGTTTCAAATTTTCCTGCTAAATATATGATATAAAGTCCTTTCAACTTTTTTATTCTAAAGTTTCTTTCCATGTCAACTTTGTTCCAATCAAAATATGCTTTGAATTAAATGATTTTGATTGAATATGTGGATCACATTTCACCTCTAAGATTTAAAGTCCAAAAAGGAAAAGTTTAGCCTGTTCAAACAAAGCAAGAGCAGCCACTTTGCGGAAAGCTATTCACATTTAAGAAGACTGACAAATTGTTTGTGTGCACCATTAGGTCTAGTTTCTGCAATAGTTGCCAGATTTCCTGTCCCCCTAATAAGATACATTAACTCCTTAAATGCTGGCTCTGAATCTGGAGTGAATTTGAGTAACTACAGCAAATTTTTAGTTTACCTATAGGTAAACTGCCTTCTTTGAAATAAATCTAAACATAAGAACATTTGCTGTTAACTATGCTGTATCAAAACTATCAAACAAAGGTCACAGAAAAATCAACATTTTTCAATATAAATTCAGAATGCAAATATGTTTTTGCAAATGGCACTTGCCAGAAGTGACAAACTCACATCAATCCTCATTTTTTAAATAAATTAAAGTTTCAATTTAACCTATTTAAGGATTACTTCTTTAGGTAAAAAACAACAGTAGAAATACTGAACTATTTAATGAACTGTAATTTACTAACACGAGTTTTACCTTCTCCCGATTACATATATATATCACAATGCTTCTGAGTTCAGATATTTACCTTTATACTTACAGAACAAAAACATGAAACATGTTTTATACTATTTACAAAGAAAAATTTAATTTGGGGAGTTTAGAAATATGTGTGAAGCTGTAACATGAATATCAATGTCATGAAGCCAAAGGGGTAAAAATGGAGGATTCAAAGATCTAGGGGAAAAAAATTGTAGGAGGCTGTAAATAAAACTTATGACAGTTATAAAGGATGAAATTCAGTCAACAACATATTGAAGCTCTGCTTGAAAAACAGATAGAGAAAACACTAAAAGGGGTTCTGTACTACTAAACTGCCCTTGAACTGTTGGGCAGAAGAGAGATTTTGAGCCAGCAGTACACAGCTCATTTCTACATTTGTATCATTACTAAAGAAAAGTGTGAGTCAGTATCATATCTTGATATAACCATCAAGCACTCGTGCATCCTTTGGCAGGAGAATCATTCTGTCTACGATTGTTATTGTGTAGTTTTAAATGGACTAGTCAACCAGCTGTTATATATTTTACACACTGAAGGCCATGTTTCCTTTGAAATTCATAGTTTTAATCTCAACTGAAGTCTGTATTGCTGTGTGCCAAGATCAAAAGGATTAGGCAAACTTGTACAATTACCTTCCTTTTTAGAGAGATGCTTTTTTAAAAAAAATGTTTAAAATACTCCTATATGCTGACATTTTATCCAACTATTTTCTTTAGAACCACAGAACATTAAAACATTTAATTAACATTTCAACCTTAGGTCACTCTTAATCTAAAATCTAGGAATTCATAATATACAGATATGTTAAACTAGTTATATACAACACACATAGGGATAATAGAGCACTTAAAAAAAATCCTAGTTTACTAAGAATGGATGGGGAATGAACAACTATACCTGTCTACTTCTATTTGTTTGCCTTTTGTGGGCCTTTGTTCAGACAATTCACAGAGCTTACAACGATGTATATGCAGCAAGAAAAAAGAGAAGTGAGGCAATGCAAAAATAAGGATAAGACAGGGATATCAACTAAAAATCATGCCATGAAATTCCATAAACTTGTTAGAGGTGAGCCATGTATTCAGTGCTAAGCTTTCTAGCAGGCAACATAAAGAAAGAAACTTGAACAATTACAAAAGTCAAAAATGACCACAATGTAAAAACAAACCAGATGGCCTGGAAAAACACATTATTTCTATTTCTTAGATAAGAAACTCCTCCCTTGGCAATATGATGGAATCCAGGTATGAGCCTCTCAGAGGGACTGACTTAATCCTGGGATAGATTTAAAGAACAGACAAATGGTGAGACGACATATTCCTCAGGCAATCCTGCATAAACATTATTTCTCTTAGGGAGGTTTTGAATGGTAGGTTCTAGATTGCACTTCAAGACAAACATCTGAAACACAGTCATTTTATTTTGTAAGTTACATGCAGAGCCAATAAATTTCAACAACAGGCAAACTGAGGCCTAGGACAAATAACCTCTTAAGAATGTGAGAAATATAAGGAGAAATATACAAGCCTGTATGGAAAACAGGCTCCTCTTCACTTGGAAGGGGTAATGGCCTACCTTAAAACAGGTCCAAAATTCTCCTTAGAAAGTAATTTGGGGTAACTGTACTTACACAGATAAATACACAATAAAATGCTGAACATGATACGCTAATGCTTATAAGCTTTAAAACAGTGTACTAAATGCTCAACTCTTTAAAAAATCAGTAAAGTATCCTTAGAAAATCAATTTTGAGGATTGTAAATTCCTGTTACATGATAAACTTGTTATTAAAATATATACTTAAGTAATTAAAATATTAATCTACAATTCTCAATTGTCCATCTAGGTACAGAAAAATGAATATTTCCTCTTGGGCAGTCATAAAAAATGTATTAATCTGCTGTATTAACTCCTGAAGGTTTTATTTTACAGTCAATTACAAAAGGAAGGAGAACAACAACAAAAATTAAGCCCTTCCCATTTTCTTATTCAAATAGATCTGAAAATACTAGTAGTCTTTTGCCTTTGAAGATGACCAGACCAGAATCTCTATTTATTGGCAGATATAGTTTAATCCCATGGGGACTCCAGACAAAAACAAGGAGCTGTCTGCATGGCACCAATGATCCCCTGGACTGAGTGCCATAAACTTATACTGGCAAATCAAAATCCTTGGCAAAATAGAACTTTTATTATGTCATTACTCCTAAGAATATTCATTAAATAAAATGAGTTAAACAATATGAATGTCAAAGTTGCTGAATACAAATCTCTGATTAGTTCAGAGAATCAAGTTATATCTGGACTTATTTTGTGTGTGCAATTATATACATGTACACTATATAGGACTACAGGTCTTTTCCAGTCTGCAACTTTGATTAATAGGAGCAGCTGTCTCACCTGTTCACTCAACAAGCATGTATTGAGTGCCTATTATGGGTCTTGCTCTGTGCTAGATTTGGGGGATACTGGGATGAGATGTCCCTATGGAGGGATGGGAGGGGGCAAAAGTCAGCTCTAACTCCACTATAATAGTCTAGGTGAGAGATATTGAGATCCAAAGTCTTTGTTTAGGATCTAAGGCTGAGCATTACAATAGAAGTTTGCATACTATTTAAATACAAAAACAGAATTAAAATCTGCTCATGTTTAATAGTGGGATGTTCAAGCCACAAAAGTTCTGGGTAACAAAATTACCACCAGGACTTTATACCACTGCTGTATAACAGAAATATACACAAGCCACATATGTAATTTAAAATTTTGGGATCAGATGTGGTATCTCACACCTGTAATTCCAGAACTTTGGGAGGCTGAGGAGGGGGGATAGATTGAGACTAGGAATTAAAAGACCAGCCTAGGCAACATAGTGAGTAGTGAGACCTTGCCCCCCCCAGCCCCCCCCAAATAACCAGGTGTGGTGGCATGCATCTGTAGTCCCAGCTATTTAGGAGGTTGAGGCAAATGACCACCTGAGCCCAGGAAGTCAAGGCTGCAGTGAGCCGTGATCGTGCCAATGCACTCCGTCCTGAGTGACAGAATGAGACCCGCAACACTAAATAAATAAATAAAATTTCCCAGTAGCCACATTTTTAAAAGTAAAAAGGAACAAGTAAAATATTAATAATATGTCATGTTTAATCAAGAATATAAGAATGTCATTTCAACATGTAAATATAGAAATTATTTTGTATTAAATCCTATAAATTTGGTATGCATTTTATACTTACAATATACAGAACATGTCAATTCAAACTAGCCACATTTCAAGTTAAATGCAGAGCCAACACGTTTCAACAACAGGCAAATTGAGTCCTAGGACAAATAACCACTTAAGAAAATGAAAAATATAAGGAGAAATATACAAGCCTGTATGGAAGGCAGGCTTCTCTTCTCTTTGGACCTTAAAATAGGTCCAAAATTCTCCTTAGAAAGTAATTTGGGGTAACTGCTTTCATATAGATAAATATGCAACAAAATGCTGAACATGATACTCTAAGGCTTATAGGCATTCAAAAGTTGTTGTTGTTTTTTATTTTTGAGTTGGAGTCTCATTCCATCGCCCAGGTTGGAGTGCAGTGGTATACTCACAGTCACCCCAGCACCGACCTGCTGGGTTCAGGCAATCCTTTCGCCTCAGCCTTCCAAACAGTCAGAACTACAGGTGTACACTACCACACCTGGCTAATTATTTATTTACTTATTGTAGAGATAAGGTCTTGCCAAGATGCCCAGGCTGTTCTTGAACCTGTGGGCTCAGGCAGTTCCCTCATCTTGGCCTCCCAAAGTGCTGGGATTACAGGCTTGAGCCACCATACCTGGCCAGCATTCAAAAGTTTAAAGCAGCATACTATAAATGTTCAACTCTTTAAAAAATTAGTAAAGTATCCTTAGAAAATTAATTTTGAGGATTGCAAATTCCTGTTACACTATAAACTGGTTATCAAAATATATACTTAAGTAATTAAAATATTAATCTAAAATTCTCAATTAATCACCTGTGTATATTGAATATTTTCAATATCTCAAGTGGTCAATAGCCATATGTGACTTAGTGGTTATAAATCGAACAGTGAAGCTTTATTTAATTCTAATTACTGAATCTGCATCTAGATTTTGATACAAAATAGAATGCACAAGTTAACAATATTTAATACTTTTAAGATACAGCTTATCCTACTGAAAATAAAGATAAACCTTACAAACACAAAGTACCTGCTAGACTAAAATGACCTTCAGTGCAGTTTTGAAGAGGTCATTACAATTCTCAGTGCCATGAAGAATAGCTATCACTTAGGGCAATAGAAATACAGTATCTTCAAGTGTGAAATAGACATAATGTTCTACATTGTATATTCTTCAGCCACTTCTAGATTTCTGCAGAACTGTGGCAGAGTTTGAAAGATGGCACTATGACTACCCTCTAAACAATAAGGGTAAAAGGGCTAATGCTACTAAGTTATCATCTGTAAACTTTCCATCCTGAAAGGTCTTTGGTTAGAATTCTTACATGTTGGTTACTCAGCTTTTCAGCTGTGTACTTTAAGAACTACAAATAGTCACAGACTACAACTTAGCATAGGGGACATAATCTTTGCTGAAAGTCAGATATACGAAATCTGCAGATGATGTAGATGTATTCATAAACCTCATAAAAATCACCTCATTTTAACAGCAGATAAACAAGTCTCTGTCCACTCCTAGAAATTTTTTAACATCTGTAATAGCACTTTATAATTCCCCAAGTCACAAAAAATTGGGGGTTTTATTTTTTCTGAATTATCAGTAGAAAAATGACTAGTTAATAGGTTCTGGGTTATTTAATTATTTTTATGAAGCCATGAATGCATAGGCAATAGGAGATCAATAATATAAACTTCTTGAAAGAATTAGTACTTTCAAAATTTATGTTTCCTCACCTCCCTTTCACTTTTTAGCTAGTATCTCCTCTTTGTTATAAGCACACTACTGAAGACGTTTTTGCAAAGATATCTGTCTGACTCCAATGGATGCTTCTGTCTTCTCACTTCACCTCTCTGCATTATGCTTTCTTTCCTTTATTTTATTTTAAAGATGCTGGGTACAATTCAGGGTGAGGTACATAAGTGGTCATCATACAGGTAAAGTTTGCGTCTTCCGTTGAAATCAGGTACCCTTATTGATGTTCTTTCTAACTTTCTCTTCTAGTTTGACATCCTCTCTCAGATTCTCTTTCCACATTTCTGATTCTCCATCTCACTTCCTTAATATACTTCCTTTTCACCTATCTACCTCTTCAGTGTTCATTCTCCTCACGATTTGGTCTCAGGTTCTCTGCTTCTGATATACCCACCCTAGAAAAGACAGACTTCAATTACTTCAACTGACAATTATTACCCTCTCCAGAATTTCAATTTTTAAATGTCAACTGCCCTTAGACTACTTCTTTTGGTGTGCTCAAACTTAGCATACGAAAAATGGAATGAATAGCTTTTCCTCTCACATTTGCTTCCTTTCTTGCTTTTTTGGTGAGGGCTGGGTCCTTCACCCAGTCAGCCAACTCAGAAATGTGTCTGTCCTCTTCTTTTTCCTCTCCTCCCAAAACCTATCTAATCAGATAGTAAGCCTCCTAATTATCTTCCAAATTCACTTTTTATTTTCCTTCTACTTTGACTACTTTTGTTTCCATGCTGCATTATATCTTGGTTCAATTATATTACTCTAACTGTATCCAAACTGTTCTCTTTATCTCTAAAATTTCCTCCTTCAATCCCTCCTCCATACTAATTGCTATCCAAAACTGGACAAGTCACTGCTTTCCTTAAAACTCTTCAACAGCTCCCCTTTCCCTAAAGCAGTAGATCTTCAGCTTTAACATACACCAAAATCACCCTGAAAAACTTGGTAAAACATGGATTGCTGGTCTCTTACCCACAGAGTTTCTTTTGCAGTGGAACAGGGGCACAGTCCAAGGATTTGATTTTATAACAGATCTCAGGTGATACTGATGTTGCTGGTTCAGGAATCACCTTCTGAGCACCACTTCCCCAAAGAAATACTACTCACAAGGTATTCAAGATTTTTCACATAATCTTCCTCCAGCCCTATCTCTCCATATGCGTGAGTCACAGTTCTCTCTCACATACACACCGCACTCTACCATCTCAACTGAGTTTAGCTCATGTACTGTACTGGAGCATCAATATTTGTGTTCACACTGCTTCTTACATCTGTCATGCCTTTCTACCATGTTCCTCCCTGGCAAACTCCTACTCATTCTTAAAAGACTTAGACCAAATGTGGGTTCCTCAGTTAAGCCTTTCTCAACTTTCCCAAGAACCAGAAAGAGGCATTCTCCTTTTTTGGTCTTGGAATATATATTTATTAATATATAAAATGTTAATGTTTTCATGGTAGCCTTGCTACCTTTACTCCTTCATGGTATTTGTTACATAACATTACATATTGTCACAAATGTATATAATTGCTTAGTTTTTTTAAAACTTATTGTCCATCTTCCCCATTAAACAATACATCTCAAAAGGGCAGGTACTATGTACCATCTTTCTCACTGCTGTAATGATTAGTATGATGTAGGCACTCACAAAATATTTCTTGAATGAATTACTATATCACTTAATCTATTTCTCTAATTAGTTACTGTCATGTCTATCTGTTGCTCATAATGGCAGCCCCAAAGGGCAGGTGTCACAGACTTCTAATTTTGTGATCACAGTCCTAATTATCCAGTAGGCCCCTAATAAATGTATGTTGAATGAATGAATGGCATTTAAGAAATTCTTCTGATTTAGCACAATTTAATGTCTGTGCTTAGAGACTATGATCTTAAAGGATTGTATAAGAAGCATGAAACTGACCATAGAAAGTTTATCTGGTTGATAAACTTTGGCAGAGTTACAGAAAATGTGAAGAATTTCTGTGATTACTAGCCACTACAAATGAGATGTCTGCAGCTGTCAACCATACAATCAAATTTGAGGTAGGGTGATTACTTGGGAAGGAAAAAAAGTGAAGTGGATATTAAAGTATCATCTTTCAAGGTTTTATTTTTTCTTCAACAATGTCCAGAAGATGGATGCAAATGATATCAATAATACACTTGACAAATGCTCTAAAAATGCCACTGGAGGTCAAGTTGGGGGAAATGCACTAACCAACTAAACAACAACAACAATACAATAATAATAACAGCAGCACTTAACATCAGTGAGTGCTTATGATGTGCCCAGCTTTATGTTAAATGTTTTAAAAAGATTATTTTATTTAATCCTCACAATAATCCTATGAGATAAAGATAAGGACTACATTTTTAGAAGCTGCTTTACAAATAAAGCTAAGAATGCCTAAGTAAACTGCCTGATGTCACACAGCTAGTAAATGTCTGAGTTGTGACCTGAATTCAGATTTCTGTCTCCTAAAGCTATGTTATTAACCACAACACATCCTTTTAAAAAAATCTGATGTGGAATGGAATATGCCAAAGCTGCATTGTAAAAACTCTAAAAATATGAGGCCATTACATAATAAGAATTAATTTTGTTTCCACATATGTCATTTAGAAACAATGGTAATAAGTATTGCTGAGTGTACACTAAATCTGAAGTGTAGTTGATCTGGAGGCTTAATTTACAGATCTTACTGCTCTTTCAATTTTTTTGCTGTGACACATATCTTTTAAAGCTATTATAATCACTTTGTATTACAGTTTTTTTGTTTGCCTGTTTGTTTTACTCGGTAGAATGTGAATTCCTGGAAGGCATAGATTTTACATGCATCCATGGAACTAAGCACAATAGTAGACGATAAATATTTATTGAGCTGAGTAAGAAATTTATATTCTAGGACTCTTTTTAATTAATTTAACTGCATATTCATTTGGAGATTTAAAAAATCAAAATTAAACAAAACAGCCTTCAAAGAAAGACAGATAATACCAACGTATTAGTTGCTAAATTCAAAGATTCTTGATAAAGAAGCAATCCATCAAACAAAAAACTATTTTAGGAATAGTTAACAACAAGAGTTCATCCTGCTAATTTCTGAACACCTATAGGTGTTAGCAACATATAAAAATGTGATTTCATGTATTTTAATTTCTGTATTTTGTTTTGACATATGAGCTATTTGATTTCTTTAAATCAAACTACTGTGCAGAAAGAACAGAGAAAATGTCTCCTATTTCCTAATTATATATTTTCATTTAACTACATAACTAGTTTACATGTTGTTAATTTTTGAAAATCTTTTAAATACTTTGATGTTATAACTTTGTTCAAACTAAGTATTCAAAATGCTGATTACACATTTTTCTTTGATTTTTTTAAAAGGTACAGCATAAACAGTAATGATTTTGTGATTCCAACGTCTCTTAAATGTACCATTTGACAAATGCTTTTAAATGAAAAGACTGTAACTGATAAGAAACAATGTCAAAGAAAAAATGTGTTTTGAGATTTTGGTTTCTTAAAGCATTTCAGACAACCCCTATGACTGCTGGTGAGACACACTAGAGTACTGCAAAATCTGAGTTGGGATAACCACCTTTATTAGGTTAGGAGAATTGGATAAATGACAGAACTGTATTCATTCTGAGACCACCATTTTCCTCCTTTGTTGTTCAAAAAGATAACTCTTCTTTGTAGGATGTATACCACTGCAGTTAAGTTCAACTCATAAGATGCCATTACAAGGCTAGAATCTATCATATATGTTAGTAGCAATGTAAGCACTAAATTTTTTCTTAAATATGTAGGTGAAAAGACAAACAGCATGGCAAGAGTTAATTGAAACATTCCAGTTTTAGAGAGACTGCTTGAGGAGTGGGGGCTGGTAGATGGTGGGAGGAGGGAGCTAGGCAAAGAGATGCAGAGTTAATCAGGGAGCAAATCCAAAGCCAGGCATGGATAGGCCTCACTAATGAGCCTCAAGTACCCTGCAGTGGTTTTCAAACTTAACTGGCTTCAAACGATGCCACCCCATGACAGAATGCAGCTAGCCATAAGAGGAGGGTGATTAGAATAAATGACTGGAGTAATTAACTCTGATGTGAAACCACCTGATTGGAAAAGAGAAGCCAAGAGCTATTTAGCTGATGGTCGTCCTCCAGTAGAAAAAGGAAGCTTTCCCTTTCTCTTGTGTGGGTGTTCAGTTAGAACTCAACTCTTTCAAGTAGGTATTTGGTAGCACTAATGAAAAGCAGCTTTCATTCAAGGGCCTCTCAAGGGCCTTCCCATTCATTTTGAAAGGGGAAGAAAATAAAAGCTTCAAAGTAGAACTAATTTACTTTACTACCCTACCTCTTAGTGAATTTTGCATTAGTGAAGTCTGCATTAGTATTTATGCTAACAATCTACCTCTAAATAATGTCATCAAATACTAAAAATTTTTATTTATGGAATAATCAGATATTGAGGGTAAATTAACATTTTAAAATTTTTCCTTTCTCTAAAAATGCTTTACATAGAAAACTTTAAACTTATAATAATTCACTACTGATCAATTACAAAACTTCCTCTATAAGTGCCACTGGAATCATTCTTCCTATATAAAGCAAGAGACATTAGAGTAAGGGAGAAGGGTATAACGTATGAATGGGGCACATTTGCTTCTGAAGAGAAAACAAGGAAAGAATATGGTTGAGGTAAAGAAAGAGTACATATTTTTGTAAAAAGACAGCTTTCTTACAGTGCAAATTGAGCCAAAGAATCTACCACACTCTCTTGCCTGCTTTATTTTATAAAGAGAGGAATTACAAAGACTTGGGGGCATTACTACCTGCTGTTTTACAAGTCATCATCAATTCATTGGGCCAATGTTGTTCTGTACCTGCTGAGTTAATGTTCCTCGACATACCCCTCCCCCCCCAAACAGGTTCACAAGCTGCCCAGGAACAACCACAGTGTAAGTAGCACATGTAACTTAGCAAATGTTTATGCCGAAACTTGGATTTATTTGACAGCTTTACACCTTTGGGCATGATATAATTAAATGTTTTGACAGCTAAACAAAAACTGTATAAATTTAAAAGCTATTAGGAGCTCAGCATCTAGAATCAAAATGAAGTAATTTGCTTATACCCTAAGTCACTTTTAGCAATGCATTGCAATAAAAAAGCACAAAGAGAGGGATAAATGTCTATCCAGATGTCTTAGCTAATTCTTTCATATTCTTCCATGAAGAATATCCTCCTTATTACACTGATAATTAATTTAATATCAACAAAAGCAACATAAACACATTTAAGATTGTCAGTATAACCCCTTAAACTCTATCTCTGGGTATTTTCTATAACTTTAGAAACAGCAATATTTAAAAGGCATGGACTAAGAAATAGTATATTACTGTATTTAAAAAATGCCATCATGTGCTATTTAAGAGTATTAAAGCAACACAAGGAGAGTAAGGGGGTCGTTCAAACTCAACCATTAATAACTCATTTTCCCAAGGTGCCAGCTTCCAGATTTTCACATCCTGTGAAAAGTCAGACATTGTTCTGTTTTTTTGAGTTGGAGTCTCACTCTGTCACCCAGGCTGGAGTGCAGTGGCATGCTCATGGGCTTCTGCCTCAGCCTTCCATGTAGCTGGAACTACAGGCACGAGCTACCACGCCCAGCTAATTTTTTGATTTATTGTAGAGACAAGGTCTCACCATGTTGCCCAGGCTGGTCCTGAACCCGTGGGCTCAGGCGATTCTCTCACCTCGGCCTCCCAAAGAGCTGGGATTTGTTTTTTAAAAAATGAAACAGTGACTTTTAGCTACTATATGGCATCACTTTATCATTCTGGATAGCATAGACAGAGTACTGGCTCTGGCTTACAGTCTAACAAGAGTTACATTTAAACAATAACTAAGTTAGAACTATTACTGAAGCATTTGGACTGTATCAATATATTAAAACACATAAACTTTACTTTTTGTTATATAATGATCTTAGGAGATACTGTATGCTCACTAAAGGTAAAAACAATCAGTTGTTTATTTAAAAGAACAAATCACTAAAATGTTTGAAAGCCAGTACACTTTTCATGTGGTGTTTATATTTCACTTAATCATCCTTCTTGGAAAGACAGCTCTAAAGGAAGAAAATACTGAGAACTAAATCCTGTTTAACTTACACATGCTGATGTCAAGTAATTTTAAAAACATATTCTATAAAAAGAGCTTCTTATGTACACATCTAAAAACATTACTGCATTATCTAATTGTTCTCTTCCTCTCTCTCTCGTGTTAACAGGATAGATGTCTTTCTGTGTACCATATTTGATTTCACTGGCATATGGCCTGAAAAACAGATTAAACTTTTTCGAGTGTTAAAATAGCTAATGGTGTATGGACTGTGGGGATAAGGGACTGGAAACTCAGAAGCTGACAGTTCCAATCCAGCTCCTTTTTTGTCTTTAAATGAACCTTGAGTCAGATCATTTAAACAACCCTAGTTATAAGGCTCAGTAGTTCTAGAAGATGGATAGATGTTTGGAGACTTGGTGAATTTCAGATGCAAAGGTAAGTATTACTAGGTATAAAATAAGAAATTGATATTAAAGTGGTCCTCTTCTTAAGAAATATTATCTCAATATCTTTTAATTATTTAATTATTTCTCTTCCCCATGGGCACCATGCTTTGAAAAATGTTATCAAATAATCAAATGTCAAATACATCTGACAAGGATGCAAATATTTGTCAGATCTTTTGATTAGAAGGAGATAACTAATAGCACTGACCTAATATAGCTTAGGTGAAGGCACAGGAACTAAAATTTAGCCCAAGTTGCCTTCTTCTAGGTATAAGGCACTATGTTCAGAATATTTAAAAATTGACTGAACATATATAAACGTATCATGTCTAATAAAATATACTTTTTTTTTAGGCCTAAGATCTATGTACTGCTAAGAAATAAAAAAGCTGCAGAACAATTATAACAAAATGCTAGCTTATGCAGAATTTTAATTTTATACTGATTGAAAAAAGTTATCAAACTTTTTAGATATAGATTGTGTTAAGTATTGTACATATGTAAAAAAGAAAACAAAAATGAAAAAAATTGGTTAGTCACAAAATGTTTTAGCGTCCAACTCTTCTGAGTTGCGTCCTGCTTCAAAGGTATTGGTGTCCTCTGCCTGTAGGTGCATTAGTGAGATAGTATTTTTTTTGAAGAGTCCTTTGCTATTGCCTCTGAAATTTCCTTTCAAGTCTCATGCTGCCAATTTTGATGTTGACGTTTTCATGATCTTTTTGATGGTTTTGTTCTTGTCCCTTAGAAGTGTCAGTGCTTCCCTCATGACTGCTCTAGTTCTAGCCTCCATGGTTTAACTATGATACCCCCATCTTATTACCTCCACTGTTACAACTCTTAAAACTTACCAAAGTACAATAAAAATGATTAGTGTAACACTGTTTAGTGGAAGACAGTTTGGTAGTTTCTAAGCTGGGCTCGGTGGCTCAGCCTGTAATCCGGCGCCTTTGGGAGGCTGAGGTGAGTGGAATGCCTGAGCCCGCGGGTTCAAGACCCGCCTGGGCAACTTGGGGAGACCTCATCTCTACAATAAATCAAAAATTAGCCGGGTGTGGTAGCGTGCGCCTGTAGTTCCAGCTACTTGGAAGGCTGAGGCAGATGGATTGCCGGAGCCCAGTAGGTCGAGGCTGCGGTGGCCGGGAGTGGCCACTGCACTTCAGTCTGGGCGACAGAGTGAAACTCCAACTCAAAAACAGCAACAACAACAAAAAACCTAAACAACTTCCTACCATATGATCAAGCAATTACATTCCTTGGTATTTACCCCCAAAACAGAAAAACTTATGACCACACAAAAACTTGCACACTGATGTTTATTATCCCATGGTAAAAAGAAATGAGTTATCAAGCCACAAAAAGATAAAGGAATCCTAAATGCATACTGCTAAATGAAAGAAGCCAATCTAAAAAGACTATATCCTGTATGTTTCCAATTGTATGATATACTGGAAAGGCAAAACTGTGGAGACCAGTGGTTCCGATCAAGGATCAGTGGGTGCCAGGGGTAGAGGGGGGAAGGAGGAATGAACAGAAGTAGCACAGGAGATTTTTAGGGCAGTGAAACTATCTTGTATGATACTATAATGGTAGATAGGTATTTATATATTTGTCAAAACCCACAAAATGTATAAGTAAACCCTAATGTAAGCTGCAGACTTTAAATGATGTGTATAATTCTGTCTCCTCTTCCTGGTTCTCTTTGGATTCCATGCCTAAGAAAGTTACTGGCACATGCTAGGTTCTTCAACTGCTGCTTTCTGAAATGAAAGGAGTATGGAGCCTGAAAAAAGAACCTCATATCCTTCATTCCCACCAACTGTGCCATGGTCTACAGAAAGAGAGCATTCATAAATTTAATTAATTAAGCTCATACTTTTCTTATCACTTAAATGAGCACATTCCAGTATGAATACAACCTGTCTCCTGGATTTCATAGTAGGTGGAAAAGTATGAGCTGACCAGCTACTAGTTTATGTAATATTTACTATGCCTTATTGTGCTCAGAGTATTCTGGTAGGTACTGTGGGACAATCATAAATGAAACATTCTGCCCTGGAGGAACTCCAGTCTAATGGAGATATAGGAAAAAACAAGTATGTCCAAAAGTGTGCAGAGAGCAGAGAGCTCAGAACATAAAGCAAGTTTAAGCAGTATTATATACCTTTGTATCAATATGCAATTACTATTAAGAAAATACTTGGTTTTCTATATTTACTAGGTAAAAATGTGGCTTACATTAATTAATACTCAAGAAACCAAAAAGGTTAAAATTTAAAATGCTGTCTACATTCTCACCCTAAATATGTTTCGTCACATTATCCTCAGACAAATTTTGAACTGTCTTTATGAAGAATATAGCATTTTCTTCAATTATTTCAGCCTTTGGCCCGCAGTCTTGTTCCCTGCCACCATTCCTGATGGCTTCAGCATTCCATCTAATGGTTCTCTTGAAGCCTTCCTCTTCTACTCACTTTAGCCACTTTTAAGCATTAATATACCTTTGATTTAAAAATCCATGTGATTCACACATCCAAATGTCCCTGAATAACCATAACCTCTTATTCTGTCAGTTAATTTTTCTGTCAAGCATGGTTTTTATGCTCACTTCTTGTAACTTATTTTAGTTCTTAAATAACAAATAATATGACAATAAAAACAGCAAGTATTGACTTACTACTCAACTCATCTGACTACAGTGATAATTTCTATAAACTACACCAATTAATTTTCAATCTATCTAACATCTCCAAAGTAGACATCTCAAACCACTACATAATATTTTATCCAAATGATGAAGTAATATTGGAAAAGTCTAATTGATCTGTAACCCAAGGCTGGTAAAATGGTTATAAAATCTTGGGCAATATTTAAGTTCTTAAAGTTTCTATTTGCTCATCATTAAAATGCAAAAATAATACATCCCTATAAAACTATCACAAGAATTAAAGTATATGCCAGGGACAGGGCATGTTCTTACTAGATGTCAGTTCTTCCAGTTCTCCTTCTATAGTAGCCAGCCTCCAAGATAGACCTGATGACTGTCCCCTCCTGCACTCAATATACCTGAGCTGTGTAACCAATAAGGTACTACAGAAATGACTGGGTGGAACTTCCAAGACTAGTCATAAGACATTGGGGCTTTCGTTCTTCTCTTTTGAGACATTTGATCCAGGGTAGGTCAGCTGCCATATGGTAGGGATGGTCAACAGGCAGTCCTATGGAGAGGGTCATGCAGAACCGAGGTCTCCTGTTGACAATGTGAGTGAGTCATGTCAGAGGTAGGAATTCCATCCTCTGTCATACCTTCAGATGACTGAGCAGCAGAACATATCTTGATTACAATCTCATGAGAGACAGAGAGAGTCAGAACCACTTAGCTAAGTCCCTCCCCAATTTTGGCCCAAAGGAACTAAGAAATTTAAAAAGTTTATTTTGTTTTAGTTTTTAAGTTTTTCACAGCAATAGATAACTAATACACTTTCTGATTCACATTTTTCTCAGACTGACTTGACCTGTTTCAACCCACACCACACTCCATTATGGTTATTTTCAACTAGATTTTTTTTACAAGCAACCTAGACTCTCATCAACTTTTCTGTTTACTATAACTACTTTGTTAATCCCTAATCTTGGTTAAACCCCATGATCTATTTTTCTAGTTTCTACACATGGACTACCACAATTTATTAGAGAAAAAATCAAAATGTATATTAATAATTTTACTATGAATCCTAGCTCTCTATCTTCAGCTGGGCCTTGAATTCTATACTGAATATTTTTCTGTTTCCAGTTCACTGACACTATGCTCCCTCCAGTGACTGAATCAGTTGCATATCTAACTTTCCTTCTCAGTAGAGTACCTGCCGTTGACTTCAAAAAGAGAAAATCATTAAATTTTTCTTTTTTTTTTAATGCAACTAACAGTTGTATTCAAATTTCAAGTCTTCCAAGTAGCTGAAAAAGTCTCAACTACTCAAAAGTCTCAACTAACAATTTGTTTCCCAAATTTTCAAAACTACCTTGTGGCAAAGATCTCCATGAGTCTTTGTCTACATTCCAATTTCATTTCTCCAAAGGGGGAAATTATCATCAATCTTTAATTTACCTTCTTGTGCATTTTTTATTTAAATTTTTTAAAAAATTTCAATAGCTTTGGAAGAGCTGGACACTGTGGCTCATGCCTGTAATCCCAGCACTTTGGGAGGTGGAGGCAAGAGAATTGCCTGAGTCCAGGGATTTGAGACCAGCCTGGGCAACTTGATGAGACCTTGTCTCTGCAATAAATCAAAAAAATTAGTTGGGCATGGTGGTACATGCCTGTGGTTCCAGTTACTTGGGGGGCTGTGGCGGAAGGATAACCTGATCCCAGCAGGTCAAGGCTGCGGTGGCTGTACTCGTGCCACTGCACTCCAACCTGGGAGACAGAGTGAGAGTCCTACTCATTTTAAAAAAAAAAGTATTCGGGGGATTACAAATAGTTTTGGTCTGAGCTTTGAGTGTACCCACCACCCCTACCAGTGTACACCGTACCCAATAATAGGTGATTTCTTGCTGCTCCAGCCCTGCCCTCACTTCTGAGTTTCCAGTGTCCATTATACCATTCTCTGCATTTTTGTGTATCTTAGTTTAGCTCCCAATCATAAGTAAGAACATAAGCATTTGGCTTTCTCTTCCTAAGTTAGTTCACTTTCGATGACGTTCTCCATCCGAGTTGCTGCAGAAGACATTATTTCATACTTTTTGATAGCTGCATAGTACTCTATACTGTGTGTGTGTGTGTGTGTGTGTGTGTGTGTGTGTGTGTGTGTGTGTGTGTATTCATTTCATTATCCATTGATCAGTTGATATGCATTTAGGTTGATTCTATATATTTGCAATTGTGAGTTGTGCTGCCATGAACATGTGGGTACAGGTGTCTTTGTTATATAATGACCTCTGTTCCTTTGCGTAGATACCTAGTAGTGGGATCAAATGATATATCCACTTTTAGTTCTCAGAGAAATCTCCATACCACTTTTCATAAAGTTTGTCCTAATTTACACCAACAGTGTACAAGCATTCCCTTTACTCTGCATCCATGCATCTATTGTTTTTTTATTTACTAATAATGGTCATTCTGACTGGTGTAAAGTGGTATACTCTATTTTTTTTTCACCTTTAAATTTTTTATTTTAAAATTGTGGGGTACAATTCAGGGTTAGGTATACAAATAATCACTGTGCAGGTATCCTTGTTGATGAGGTGTGCCCCGCCTTCCCCAGGCAGTTTCCCACTACTGCCAATCTCACCTCCTCACCGCCCCACACCTAAATGTGGTATTCTCATAGTGGTTTTAATTTCCATTTTTCAGATAATGAGTGATGTTGAGCATTTTTTTCTAATGTTTGTTATTCATTTATATCTTCTTTTGAGAGATGTCTGTTCATGTCATTTACCCACTTTTTAATGGTGTTATTTGCTTTTTTTCTTTGCTGATTTGAGTTCTTTGTAGATTCTGGATGTAGTCCTGTGTCAGATGTATAGTTTGTGAATATCTTCTCCCATTCTGTAGGTTGCCTGTATGTTCTGTTGATTATTTCTTTTGTCGTGCACAAGCTTTTTGGTTTAATTAAGTCACACTTAGTATTTTTGTTTTTTTGCATTCGCTTTTGGGGTTTAGGTCATAAATTCTTTGCCTAAGCTTATGTTCATAATAGCTTTCCTTAGATTTTCTTCTAGAATTTTTATGGCCTAATGTTTAAGACTTTAATCCGTCTTTAGTTAATTTTTGGATATGGGGAGAGATAGGGATTAAGTTTCATTTTTCTGCACATAGCTATCCAATTTTCCCAGCTCCATTTGTTGAATAGGGTGTTCTTTCTCCAGTGTCTGTTTTTGTCTGCTTTGTCAAACATTATTTGGTTTCGGGTATTTGGGTTTATTTCTGGATTCTCTATTCTGTCCCATTGGTCCACATGTCTGCCCTTGCACCAGTACCATGATGCTTTGGATTACTACAGACATGTAGTACAATTTGAAGTCAGGTAACGTGATGCCTCCATCTTTGTTCTTTTTTCTTAGGATTGCTATGGCTATTCTGGCTCTTTTTTCCATATGAATTGTAGGATTGTTTGTCCTAATTATCTGAAAAATAACATTCATAGTTTGATAGGATTGCACTGAATCTGTAGATTACTTTGGCTAATGGTCATTTTAATAATGTTGATCTTTCCAATCCATGAGCGTGGGATATTTCTCTATTTGTTTGTGTCTTCCACAACTTCTTTCATTGGAGTTTTATAGTTCTTCTTGTAGAGATCTTTCTCTTCCTTGGTTAAAATATTCTTAGGTATTTTAGCTTTTTGGTTGCTATTGTAAATGGAATTGAGTTTTTGATTAGATGGTTGCTGCTGGTGTATAGCAGTGCTACTGATTTGTGTGCGTTGATTTTGTATCTTGAAACTACCGAATTCATTTATCAAGTCCAGGAGTCTTTTGGAGGCCTTTAGGGCTCACTAGATCATATCATATCATCAACATACACAAACAGTTTGATTTCTTCTTTTCCAATCTGAAAATGTTTTATTTCTTTTTCTCTCCTGATTGCTCTAGCTAGGATTTCCAATACTATGCTGAACAGGAGCGGTGAAAGTGGGCATCTATGGCTTGTTCCAGTTCTAAAGGGGTTATGGGGGAACGTGTTCAACTTTTCTCCATTCAGGATGACTCTGGCTGTGGGTTTGTCATATATGGTTATTATTTTGAGGAATATTCCCTCCATGCCTATTTTGCTAAGGGTTTTTATTATGAAGGGATGCTGGGTCTTATCAAATGTTTTTTCTGTGTGTATTGAAATGATCATATGATTTTTGTTTTTAATTCTATTTAAGTAGTAGATCAAGTTTATTGACTTGTGTATGTTGAATCCCAGTGGGACAAAACCCTCTTGGTCATGGTGTATTGTATTTTTCATGTGCTGTTGAATTTGGCTTGCTAATATTTTGCTAAGGATTTTTGCATCTGTGTTCATAAGGAATATTGGTCTGTAGTTTTCTTTTGTTGTTGTCTCTTTCCCTGGCTTTGCTATCACAGTGATACCGGCCTCATAGAATGAATTAGGGAGGATTCTCTCTCCTCGTCAATCCTTTGGCATAACTTCAGTAAAATTGGTACCAATTCTTTGAAGGTGTGGTAGAATTCAGGTGTGAGTCCATCACGGGTCCTGGACTTTTAAAAAATGGGAATCTTCTAATTATGTTTAAATCTTGCTTTTTATTATTGGTCTGTTCAGGGTTTCTATTTCTTCCTGATTCAAGGTTTGGGGTTTGTATGTTTCCAAGAATTTATGTATTTTCTCTAGATTGTCAAGTTTGTTTGCATAAAGGTGTTCATAATAGTTTTGGATTTTGAATTACTGTGGTATCAGTAGTAATGTCTCCATTTTCATTTCTGATTGAGCTCATTTGAATCTTTATTTTTAATTAATATAGCTAACAATCAGTTTTGTTATCTTTTCAAAGAACTAACTTTGTATTTTTTTAAATTTCAGTTTCATTTAGTTCTGCCCTGATCTTCATTATATCTTTTCTTCTTCTAATTTTGGGTTTGGTTTGTTCATGTTTTCCTAGTTCCTTGAGGAGTGATATCAGGCTATCGATATGTGATCTTTCAGTCTTATTAATGTAGACCTTAAATGCTATACATTTTCCTCTGAGAATATCTTTTGCTGTGTTCCAGAGGTTTTGATAACTTGTTTCATTGTTGTCATTTGTTTCAAGGAATTTTTAAATTTTCACCTTGATTTCATTGTTGACCCAAGGATCAATCATTCAGGAGTAGTTTGTTTAACTTCAATGTTTTTGTTTGGTTTTGTGAGTTCTTCTTGGAGCTAATTTATAGACTTACTATACTGTGGTCTGAGAAGGTACTTGATATGGTTTTGATTTTTATAAATTTATTGAGACTTGATTTGTGGCCTATCATATAGTCTATCTTGGATAATGTTCCATGTACTGATGAAAAAAATGTATATTCTGTAGATGTTTGTTAGTTTCATTTGCCCTAGAGTCCAGTTTAAACTGGGCTCGGTGGCTCAGCCTGTAATCTCGCACTTTGGAAGGCTGAGGTGAGTGGATTGCCTGAGCCCGCGGGTTCGAGACCCACCTGGGCAACTTGGCGAGACCTCATCTCTACAATGAGTCAAAAATTAGTTGGGGGTGGTAGCGGGTGCCTGTAGTTCCAGCTATTTGGAAGTCTGAGGTGGAAGGATCGCCAGAGCCCAGCAGGTAGAGGCTGCGGTGGCTGGGAGTGGCCACTGCACTCCAGTCTGGGTGACAGAGGGAGACTCCAACTCAATAAAAAAATAAAAAAATAAAATAAAATAGAGTCCAGTTTAACTCCAATGTTTCTTTGTTGACTTTTAGCCTTGATGATTAGTCTATAGGTGTCAGTAGAATGTTGAAGTCACCTACCATTATTGTATTGCTGTCTATTTTTTTCAGATCTAGTATAATTAGTTTTATAAAGCTAGGCGCTCTGGTGTTAGGCACATATATATTTAATGTTGTTATGGCTTCTCCAAGGATTGATCTCTTTATCATTATATAATAGCCACCTTTGTCTTTTTTTTTACAGTTGTTACTTTAAAGTCCATTTTATCTGATATGAGACTGGCTACTCCTATGCATTTTTGGTTACTATTTGTGTGGAATATTTTTCCCCACTCTTTTACCTTGAGTCTATAGGAATCTCTGTGAGTTGAGTTGAAGGCAGTAGATATTTTGGTTGTGTTTTTTTTATCCATTCTGCTAGTCTATATCTTTTAATGGGACAGTAAGAACATTTCTGTTCAGAGTTAATAATGATATGTAAGGTACTATTCCATTCATTATACTGGTTGCTATTTGGTCGCTTGTTTATTTATTTATTTATTTATTTATTTATTTATTTATTTATTTATTTTTTATTTTTGCTGTTGTGTTGGTGTTCTATAAGGCCTGTAAGTTTTATGGTTTCCAGCATTTTTCTGCTGGTGTATTTCAACCTTTTGCTTCACTATAAAAAATTCCTTTGAGTATTTCTTGTTTAGTCGGTCTAGTAGGTAGCAAATTCCTGCAGCATTTTCTTGTCTGGGAAAGACTTCATTTCTTCCCCATCTATGAAACTTAGTTTTGTGGGATACAAAATCTTTGGCTGACTGTTATTCTGTCTGAGGAGACTGAAGATGGGGCCCCTAGCCCTTCTGGCCTGTAGGGTTTCTTCAGAGATGTCTGCTATTCATCTGATAGGTTTACCTTTTTGATACTTTTGTCTCACTGTGTTTAAAATTTTTTACTTCATATTAACTTTGCCTAGCCAGATGATTATAAGCTTTGGGGGTGACCTTTTTGCAATGAATCTTCTGGGGATCCTTTGGGCTTCTTACATCTGGATCTTTAGATCTCTCGAAGACCAAGGAAGTTTTCCTCCATTATTCCTTCAAAGAGGTTTTTCAAACCTGTTGCTTTTTCTTCCTTCTCAGGAACACCTATGATTCTTAGGTTTGAATGTTTTACATAATCCCCCATTTCTTGGAGATTTTGTTCCATTTTCTTGATTTTTTTTTTTCCTTATTGCTGTCTGACTGGAATAACTCAAAACCTTGTCTTCAAATTCTGAGATCCTCTCTTGTTGTTCTAGTCTATGTTAAAATTTTCTGTAGCATTTTGTACATCCCTAAATAATTCTTTTATTTCCAGAATTTCAGCTCGGTTTTTGTTTTTAAGGTGTCTATCTTTTTGGGGAATTTTTTATTCATGCCCTGAATAGTTTAAAAAATTTCTTTAGTTGCTTTTCAACTTTCTACTAAAGTTCATTAATAAATTTTACAATCAACCTATAGAATTCTATGTCTGAAATTTCAAAAATTTCAGTTTGGGTAAGGTTTGTTGAGTTGGTGTGGTCTTTTGGGGGTGTTGGAAAACTCTGTTTTTTTTCATATTTTCAGAATCATTTTTCTGTTTTCTTCTCATTTGGGTAGACTATTCTTATTTGAGGTTGGCAGAGAGCTGAAATAGGCACTCTAGGGTTCCCTTTGTTAATAAAGTCTTGGTGTGGTAAGTTTCTCAATTGCCAGCTGTGGTGGTCCTGTGCTGGGAACCTGCACTAGCTCATGGTGTCCTGATTGGCATGGAAAGTGGTGTTAACCGGGGTTTGGGATCAGGCTTTCCAAAAAACTGAAGTATTATATCCAATGAGGTGGGTTGTAATGTTGACTCGTGCTGGGTACCTGCACTAGCTCATGGTGTCCTGATTGGCTTGGAAAGTTGTATTAACAGGGGTTTGGGATCAGGCTTTCCACAAAGCTGAGGTGTTATATCCAATAAGGTGGGTTGTGATGTTGACCTCCGGCCAGGAGGTGGCACTAATGAAAGAAAGCCAGCTGTGATGGTGGCTGTGGGCTTGCTGCCTGTCCTGTGTTGCTCCAAGGGAGTGCCCAGCCAATCTAGGCAGAGGGTTCACCCAAGTTCTGTCTGTTTTGAGCCTGTGAGGGCAAGAGCGCACTCTTGGCTACCCCAGTGGGAATCAAGAGGGAGCCCCAGGCCACTGGAGTGACGCTGTTGTGCAGGGCAGGCACAGAAGAGTTAGGTTGCTGTGGCAAGAGTCCCACTGGCATTCCACCTTAGCCTCCAGCAGTTTGCCTTGTGAATATCAACATGCAGCTGGCTCTAGGGCCTCAGGTGTTCTCATGGCAACCTGCCCAGCCAGGAGCCATCTGCAGCAGTGGAGCTTGCCCTTGGGCCCTGTCCCTTCCCAGGCCAGCTAGAAAGCATCAGCGCTTTCCCACAAGTGGAAAATGGTAGCTGGCACTGCTCAAGCCTTTCTTTTTTCCAGCACCACTCCACATGGGTTTTGGCAGAGGACAGCTATGTGTAAGGCAATTTCCTGTGAAGGACTGGAGTCCTGCAAGCCTCAAGGGGCCCTCCAAGTCCATGGTAGGAACACAGAATTCCTGAATTCCCCTCACTCACCATCCCCACTGTGTCTGGAGGCTGCCAGTAGACAGTGGTGGTGCAGGCAAGAGTTTGGCTAGTTCCAGCCCAGGTGGATGGATTTTTCTCTTCTTTGCACTCTGGTTATTGCTGCTTCTGTGAAGAGTCCTAGGGTGTGCTGCTGGTCTTTTTCCTCTCTGGGTGCTGAGGAAACTCTATCTTGGTTTACTCAATAGGAGAAACTCACTCTAGCTGCCTCACATTGGCCATATTAATCCTATCTACAGATTTTTCTTGATGTTCTTCTCCTCCATTGTATAATGTTTATATTTTGACCTTATCTCTCCTCTTTTCCCTGTGCTTTGGAGTAGGAAGTGTCCTCCACTTTCTGTATTAATTCAGTGTCCTCATGCTATCTAAAAATTTGTTACATGCTGGTTTTCAATTTCTCCCCTTCTAAGTTATTTCTTTTCAGAGACTATAAATCTGCTCCAGACTCTAACCTAAAAAGAATCTTTTCCTTAACTCCATTACCATCCCTGAATCATTTCTTCTTTCAGTAGATACCATAATTCTCAAAAGAAGCCATATTCACCCATTCTGCAATCTCTTCACTTCACTTGACTCTGAAATCTCCGTAGAAACTTGGCCATAACCTCTTTTTAAGTACAGATTACATTTTTCTCCCTCTGTGAGAATGAACTACTGTGGTAGAAACTGCTAGTTGTAGTCCATTATCCAATCTTATTTTATTTAATAATGAAAATCTTTCTTAGTTAGGGACACATTTCCCAGGACTTCCTTATAACCTGATGGGGCTGTATGCTCAGGTTATGGTTAATGAGATATAAACAGAAGTAATTTACTCCCTCCAGGTTGCTCACCTGAAAAGGAATGGATGTGTTTCCTTATGCCCATCCTACTGGTTAGGAAGCAAAACATCTCAAACCCAGAGATGGAAGTCACATGTTACAGCTGGAAGAGCCATCCTTCAGCATTAGATGCCTTTCTTCTGTTCTCTTTACATGAGAGAAAAACGAGGAGCCGCTAAATGATACTGCAGGTTGAGCATCCCTAACCTGAAAATCCAAAATCTGAAACACTCTGTTCCTAATTATTTCAGATAAGGGATATTCAATCTGTACCAATAATACACCAAATGTATATAAGTGTTAAACATGTGAATGAGAAATCAGAAGATCCAAAAATACAGCAGTTTAAACATAACAAAGAACAGCTTTGCCTGAATCATTACTAATACCCTCATTGTATCAGAGCACCCCCTCATTTTATGGGTCAGGGTCCTAGCAGAAAACAGAAAGCATAATTAGATGGAAATCTGAAGATAATTTAACAAAGGTTCTATTTACAAATAGCGTCAAGGGAGTCAACAAATTACTCCGAGAAGCCTAGAAACTTGTAACAATAAGGCATCACAACCCATAAGCTTATAAGAATAAGGGGCGGGAGATACTGATAGCCGCAGAGCTTGTTGAGTACTGAAGGAATAGAAGGGAAGCTGCCTGGCTATAGCTGTAGCTATTGCAGCAGAAGGCCCACAGCCCTGAGGCAGGCAGGGAGTGGGAGCAAGAAATAATGTGATTTCTTTCCTCCCCTGCTTGCTGTCCTATCTCCTCCTGTCACAGTGATCTGCCTTCCAGGGCATAAGAGAGGACAGAAAGGAGTGGGGCATGATGACCTGGGGTTGGGAAAGAGGATAACCAGGATATCTAGTAATACAGTTTATTATCACATCAGGATTGGGTACTTTTAACCACATTGAGGCACATTTTTAACCATCCAATTCCTCTTGAAACCCTCTCTTTACTTACTTTTAACACTATGTATTCTCTGACTGCTAAGGATCACTTCTTTATGGGTTCCCGAGGCTCTGTCTCTGAATTTCTTGATTCTGTATAGTATTCTAAGGTGGTCATGAACTCCACCTATCTTCAACTATCACTCATTATAGATAAGCACCAAATATCTGTCTCCAACACTGATCTCTCCTTTAAGAACTAGATGAAAGTTTACATATTTGAATATCTATGGAATCCAGGTAGGTAAAAATAATTAATAAGGCAAACTGGAAATAACACAGTAGAAAGAAACAGAGGCTGTAAAAATCTAGGCAGATATGCATAGCTATAAGGGTGGCTTGTCACTTAATTCCAGGGGATTTTACCCTGCGGTAATACAGCCCAGTGCTGGCAGGCAGAATCTAACTTTTAAAGAAAAGTTAGAAATCCAGATTTGGGGGGGAATCCTCTTTATTTTATTATTTCCTTTACTGCAACTCTTTATTCAAATATTGAGAAGTTTATTTCAGTAATAAACTTGAAAGCCCTCTCACTACAAAACACTCAGAAGTGCTGAATGAAATGTGCTATTTTTAAAAACTTTTGATTTGGGGCTGGGAGTGGGGACTCACACTTGTAATTTCAGTACTTTGGGAGGTCGAGGCAGGAAGATTGCTTGAGCCCAGGAATTTTGAGGTCAGCCTAGGAAACATCGAAAGACCTTGTCTCTACAAAAAATAAAAACATTAGCTGAATGTGGTGGCATGCAACTGTAGTCCCAGCTACTTGGGAGTCTGAGGCAAAAGAATCACCTGAGCCCAGCAGGTCAAGGCTGCAGTGAGCTGTGATCATGCCACTATACTCCAACCTGGGTGACAGAGTGAGACCCCAACTCAAAAACAACATAAACCCCTTTTTATTTTGAAATAATTTTAGACTTCCAGAAGAAGTGCAAAAATAGTATAGAGAGCTCAGGTATATACCCTCCATCCAGCTTCCCCTTTATATTGCCCAGGATGGTCTTGAACTCTTGGCCTCAAGCAATCATCTCACGCAATCCTCCCACCTCAGCTTCCTAAAGCACTGGGAGTACATGCGATCAGGCAACAAATAAGTTTTTCTATTCTTTTTTGTTTTTTTAGAGATAAGGTCTTGTTATGTTGCCCAGGCTGGATCAAACTCCTGGTCTCAAACAATCCCCCAACCTCAGTCTCCCAAAGTGCTGGAATTACAGGCATGAGCCACCAGGCCCAGCCACAAATAAGCTTTTAAATGAACTCTGCAATACAAAGAAATCCCTAGGAGCCATAAGCAAACAATAATAACAAATAAAACAATAATAACAAAAAGGGAACAATTGGACTACAAAGTAGTAATGAGGTAAGGATAAACCCTGGTGTTTTTTTCCAGTCCCAGTCACCTGTGAGCCTGGTTTGAATTCTCACATAGAACACATAGAGACCATGGCTCTTCTTTTTGGTTGGTGAAACGGAAGTTTCCGAGTACATAAAGCTGGAACCCTCAAAGAGTCATGCCTTCGGGGAAAAGGATAGCTAGAACAAGACTACCTACTAACAGAAATCACTCAGTGATCTATCACAAAAACAAAGAACAGAGTACCATATGTTATCATTCATAAGCAGATCCTGAACATTTACCATAATACTATAAGACAGGGATTGGCAGTAGTGGGATACTGCCAGGGGAGGGGGTGGGAGCACAATGTTAATAGGGTATCTGATCTCAAACCAGGTGAAGTGGTGACCAAAGGGAGGCCCAAACTTTACCTGTACAATATCCTGAATTGTACCCACATCTTTAAAAAAAACTGCACTCAACCACTCACATCTATTAAAATTCTGAAACGATTGTGAACAAAGAAAAAAAAGAAAAAGCTTATCAGTCCTGACTTGGGCTTAGGATAGAAAAACCTACCCTAGGAATTCATATCCAAAGCCCTTCCCCTTTTATAGATTTAAGATTTAAAAGTATAGCCACAGTGGTTTACATTTAAAACTGGTCCTAGGTTGTGAAACATGGAAGAGGCAAAAACAAAATAATCTAGAGAGGCATATATACATCATCAAGGATTCTTTTTTTTTTTTTTAATCATCAAGGATTCTAACAGAGAAGAGCTCTTCTAAAGACGAACACAAAACCCCAAATTACCAACTATCTGAGGAAAAACACTATCAAGAGTAAGAGTCACCAGCCTCGGTGGATCACATCTGTAATCCCAGCACCTTGGAAGGGTGAGGCAGAAAGATCACTTGAGCCCAGGAGGTTGAGACCAGCCTGGGCAATATAGAGAGACCTCATCTCTGCCAAAATAAAAAATAAAAAATCAAGAGATTAGCTGGGAGTGGTGGCATGTGTCTATAGTCCCAGCCAATCTGGATGCTAAGGGGAAGGCTGAGGCTGGAGGATCTCTTGAGCCTAGGAGTTTGAGGCTGTGTTGAGCCGTCATGACGCCACTGCATTCCAGCTTGGGTGACAGAGTGAGGTGATGACTTAAAAAAAAAAGAGTAAGAGACGTCTGACAGCACAAATACTAATGAACTGCAGTGAACAAGGTTAACCGCCTTAAAAGAAAGTAAGCAAAAGCCAAAATAGAAGAGGACAACACATTGTTTAATAAAGAACAGATTATGTTTTGTTTTATTTTCTAGTAGTTTACAAAACAAGGTACAAGTCATCTGTATATGATGTCCATATATTGTCATCCTCAGACCTACCAAACTTAACAAAACTACACACCAAATTCTAGTTTAGAAAAAACAAAACAACACCTCTTTGCTGCCAATTTGGAATATATTTTTTATATTCTTTAATATATCTAACTGGATTTATTCTAAAACCACTAAGCTAATACTTATTCTATTCTAAAAACAACAAAGAATTATTTCAAAGTTCAACTCAAATATGTAAAAACTGCTCTATAATCAATAAAGCATTATAACATGGTTTATAGAAAGGATAATGAACTTAAATTCTGGAAATGTGATTTTGAATTTTTGCTACTTACTAATTGTAGTACTTTGCCTATCATCCTTTCTGAATTTCTAGAAAACTTGGGATACTTTTGCTACTAGCTTCACAAGGACATTATGAAGTGCACATGAAAGCCATTTGTAAAATGTTAACATACAAATTTAAGCTACAATCATGCATTCTTTTGGTCATAATTTGAAATCATCATACCAGAGATACTACTTTTGCTAATAACTTAGTAGAAATAACATCTGCATAGGAAGTGTAGCGTTTTATTGGTTAATGTTGCTGCTGAATGTCATTAAAGACTTTTAAGCAGAATCACTGCAAGTTTTAGTTTTTGTCTGAATATAGTCCAACAACATGCAAACAGCAGAGCAACTATATTATTGTATGCAAAGTTTCATACTTGAAAACCTCGATCCATAATTAAACATTTAGGGTAACACTCATAAACTATACAGTATGCAATAAACATGTCTACCAAGTAAATTAAAGAACCCCTATATATGCAGCAGCTGAAGCAAAGTAGGACTTGATTAAGAGTCCTTAGAAACAGAGAACTGTTTTAATTCTAGAAGTGGGGGAGGAGAAAAGTCATATCCCTTAACTAAACAAGGTATGGCAAGTCTCTGTAAGACCTCCAACTTTTCATAAGACATGTGCCCATTTAGGAGATCATAGGTCAGGTTTTAAAACACAATATTTTGCAAATAACATAAGTAATCAATCATGATTATAGACTGATGTCTCTCATTAATAAGCAGACCCTGAACATTTACCATAATACTACAAAAAAGGATTGGCATAGAGGGACACTGCTGGGGGGTGGAGGGAGGACAACATAACATCCATAAGGGTACCTGATACCAAACCAGGCAAAGTGGGGACCCAAGGTAGGCCCAAACTTCACCTATATGATGACCACTTGCATACCTAATCTTGAATTGTACCCCATATCTTAAAAAACGAACAAACAAAAAAAACCAATGCCTCATTTATAGGAGTGTGGAACCTATTGTGCTTGTTTTAAAATGTTTGTTCTACACCTATTTAAAAGTGCCTTATCCTTGTTGGTCCCCATGCGCATGCCAGGTAGAAACTATTTGGTCACTTGACAATTGCCTGACTTAGAGAATTATTAAGCCCATGCCTTCATAAATTTTCCATATCTTGTCGTCATTCTAAATAGTATTTCAAATTATGTCAATAGGAAATAACAAGACATATTACTAATTAGCACGATACCTCACTTCTTATGTGAAGTGATTTATAGATAACAGACTGACTACCTGTCCAGTTTGGGTTTTATGTTCCATCTAACACTAATCCTCTCATCAAAGCAGGAAATATTATAATTTTTTTTTTCATTTACTGCTCTCTTCTTGACTAGACAGCAATCCCTAGAAGGTATACAATAATAACTGCTGCTTTTCATAAACTGGTCATAGTCATTCACAGCCTCTGTTTCTTCTGTACCTGAGTAAATCATCATGTTTCCAGATGAAAATGAAAAGCATTTTTATTGATAGCTTTCATTATTTTTAAAGTGCTATAATTTCAAAGATCTTAATTGTCTAAGGATATAAATAGATGTAAACTCTTCAGGTCAATTTTCTAAAACGAAAGTCCAGATACTAAAAACACTTTCAAGCTGTGGAATGCTGGGAAACATTGGGAGCAGACAAGGCAACTTGTGTGCAACCATCGGAGACAGCAGGCAGATTTAAAGCAAAGGTGTTAGGCTGCCTTATAGACAGGTGAAAGCAAGCCAAAACAGTTTTGGCAAACAGAACTGATAGCCACAATTCCTAGCTAAGTTCAACATATATGTAATATAAAAAAAACCTGCCATGATCACATGATGAAAGAATAACAAAGGTATCATCAAATAAAATAACAATGATGCTACAAATATGACTAGTATGTACCATAGAAGTATATCACTCAGGGATAGAACAAAAAGCTAAATTTGGAATATAAATTCACTAAAATAGTTCTTTTTAGCTATTCTTGTACTATTAATGTATATAATAATAATTTCTTACATATGCATATTATTAATATGTCCATTAAAAATAGATACTAATAATAAACCACTGCATTAAATTCCACTGCATTAAATAAACCACTGCATTAAATTCCACTGCATTAAATAAACCACTGGATCAAAATTCATCACTGAATGTTTCCTTATAAAAATTCCAGAATTAGAAATATCACTAGAAGATAAAAATTTAAATATCAACTTTGTATTTAGAAACAAATAAAGGTTGTTGGTTTGTTAAAATGTAAAGATGTCAATAGTGAATGTAAGGTATAGGTCCAGTTCCATAGAGCCCAGTTAGCATCACACTGAGAAAAGGCCATAAAAAGAATCTGGTACCTGTGCTATTAGCTGAAAAGGGAAGTATGTTGGAGATGGTTCCAAAAAACTATCGTAATTACTGGAAACAACTCATATCATACATCCTGATGATGAAAGAGTAGTGCCATTTTCTTTGTGAATAACATCTTCAGTTGCACTATTACTAATTCTAGGAAGATACGCTGGACTTCTTGGCTTTGTTTCTTAACACTATCCACCTGTCACTGGATATTATATTGCCAAGGTAATATTCTTGAAGTCAAATAGAAAGCAAACCATGAAATCTATACACAGGAAACAAACAATAATCACAACTCTACTCCTCAAAGGCACAGGGTCCCTGTTGTTAGAACAAGGATCACTCAACTCTATTCTGAATAACATTTACAAAGTACAGCAGAGATGTTCTTTGCCCTATATCATTACTTTCCTCTTGAAATAAGTGCAAATTTAAAACATTCCACTAAAACAACAAATTTGAAGTCCATCTACCTCAGGAGTTTGCTAAAAAATGATTCCAGGGCCTACTCCCCAAACCACCAGATTGTGGAGTATCTGCATTTTTTTTTTTTTTTTGAGTGGAGTCTCACTCTGTCGCCCAGACTGGAGTGCAGTGGCCACTTCTGGCCACCGCAGCCTCGACCTGCTGGGCTCCAGCGATCCTTCCGCCTCAGCCTTCCAAGGAGCTGGAACTACAGGCGCGCGCTACCACACCCAGCTAATTTTTTTGACTCGTTGTAGAGATGAGGTCTCACCAAGTTGCCCAGGCGGGTCTCGAACCCCCGGCTCAGGCAATCCTCTCACTTCAGCCTCCCAAGGCACGGGATTACAGGCTGAACCACAGAGCCCGGCTTGCATTTTTAAAACAAACTTTTTTTTTGAGGTAGAGTCTCACTCCATCATCCAGACTGGAGTGCAGTGGTACACTCAAGACCACCCCAGTGTCAACCTGCTGGGCTCAGCTCCGGTAATCCTTCTGCCTCAATCTCCCAAGTAACACAAACTTTTTTTTTTTTTGAGTGGAAGTCTCACTCTGCCGCCCAGACTGGAGTGAAGTGGCCACTCCCGGCCACCGCAGCCTCGACCTGCTAGGCTCCTGCGATCCTTCCGCTTCAGCCTTCCAAGTAGCCGGAAGTATAGGCATGCGCTACCATGCCCGGCTGATTTTTTGATTTATTGTAGAGATGAGGTCTTGCTGCCCAGGCAGGTCTTGAACCTGCGGGCTCAGGCAATCCACTCACCTCAGCCTCCCAAAGGCGTGGGATGACAGGCTGAGCCACCGAGCCCGGCGTAACACAAACTTTTAACACTATAATTTGAGATGAGAAGTACTAACCAAAAAAAAATGTGTATATAGAATACACATATTAGTAATATAAAAGAAATATAAGACACGTTTTCATTATTTCTTCTTTGTTCATTTATCTTAAGTATATTTTAATTTTCAACACAGAACTATTTACTATAATTTAGGAAAATAGTTCAACAAGCTAAACCTAAATAGTCTTAATCTGAAAAACTCTCCATAAAGGTACCTATATGATTTATGCCTACCTCTAAAGGTGTTCAATTTTTCTAGGACAACTGGAATTAAAGTTGAATTAAAATGACAATGGATGTGGCTTATTTTTTTAAATTAAAATATAATTCACATAGCATAGAATTTACTCTCTTAAAGTGTAATATTCAGTGGCTTTTAGTATATTCACAAAGCTGTGCAATCATCATCACAATTTTAGAGACTTTCTTCACACCAAAAAGAAGTCCCATACTTATTAGCATTCACTCCATTTCCCTCAGCTCAACACCCTGAAAACCACTGACCTATTTTGTGTTTCTATGGATTTCTCTATTCTGGCTAGTTCATATAAATGGAATCATACAATATGTGGCCTTTTGTGACTGGGTTCTTTCACTTAGCATAATGTTTCCATGGTTCATGTTGTAGCATGTATCAGTATGTCATTCCTTGTTAGGTCTGAATAATCCTCATGATATGGATATACCATATTCTGTTTATCCATTTATTAACTAGTAGGCATTTGGGTTGCTTTCATTTTTTGACTACCACTAATAATGCTGGCTATGAACATTAGTGAACAAGTTTTTGCATGAACATATGTTTCCAGTTCTCTTGGAGATACAAGAGAATCTGGGTCATGTGGTTAACTCTATGTTTAACTTTTTGACTAACTGCCAAACTATTCCAAAGAATGTATACCATTTTATTTTACACATTCCCAACAGTAATGCCTGAGGGTTCCAATTTTTCCATATCTTAACCAACACTTGTTATTGTTTGTCTTTTTGCCAGTGGATGTCAAGTGGTATCTCATGTGAAGTTATTTTATTTGCATTTCTTTCTTTGTTTCTTTCTTTTTTTTTTATTTATTGTAGAGACAAGGTCTTGCCAAGTTGGCTGGGCTAGTCTCGAACCAACAGGCTCAGGCAATTCACTTGCCTCGGCCTCCCAAAGTGCTGGGATTACAGGCTGAGCCACCAAGCCTGGCCTATTTGCATTTCTCTATGACCAATAGTGTTAACAACTTTCCATATGCTTTTTAGCCATCTGTATATTCTTGTCAGAAATATCTACTCAAACCCTTTGCCCAGTTTTTAATTGGGCTACTTGTCTTCTAGTTGAGTTGCAAGAGTTCTTTATATAATCTGGATAATAGACTTTTATCAGATATATGATTTTCAAATATTTGCTCCCATTCTGTAGACTGTCTTTTCACTTTCCAAGTTCGTTCGTTTTTTTTTAATGCTTTGGTATGATATATAAGAAACCATTGTCTCTAATCTGTGTGATTTGTTTCGTTTGATCTTTACAAATCATATTTTAGTAACATTTGGATTTAGCCTATCACAAGCAGGAGAGTAGCCTTGTAACCTTGTTTTGTGTTAGTAGAGACTTTCTACTGAAATGGAGTAAGAAAGCCATGCCGTGAGAGCCAAGGATCATGGTTCTGAAAACTTTTGTCACCAATATTCACAGGGTTCTCTGCTTTTCCAAGGTTAACTAAACCAATAGCTTCTAAGGTAGTTATTTACTGAAATTTAAATTAGCATATAACTTCAAAAGTCAAAAGTAGTAAAGAAATTAAAATGAGCCTTAAAAGAATATAGTTAGAAAGGAATAAAAATGAAAAATATGGCCTAAACTATGAGAAAGCATTTCAAATTTTTAATACTAATAAGAGCCAACAGCCCATTGAGGACAAAAACAATAAAAAAATGTATTGTGAAATATCTTTGGACTGCCAATTAAGTATTGAAATATGCTGAGTGAGACGGTATGTGTATATGTGCAAGCGTGCGTGTGTGTGTGTGTTATTGTCTATATAACTTCAGCCTTCACCAGGTTTACAAATATCTAGTTCTGTTTTTAGATATATCCCCAAAAATATATTTAATAGCCTACTTCAGAATTAGCATTTGTTATGAGTAATTTTATGAACACAAGCAAAGAGAAGGGCTGCATACAGAAATCTGACAGTGGTACTCAAAGTAGTACTAAAAAGCACATTGTTCTTTAAAAACATATTTATTGGAAGTTCTGGTAAGATGGCGATGGTATAGGCAGAATTATGAGATTCTCTGAAAGTGAGTTCCCCAAAAGACTCTTACTATCCTTCTCCCACCCTCTGCCCACCGCCAGCTGCACCAGTTCGAGGCCTGGAGACCCTCCGACCCACACAAGGCTGACTATTGAGGCTTCTTGGCTGCAGCCCGGGGCCGGGGCCATGTGGAGAACCCAGCTCCCTCCCCGGCTACAACGGCTCACCAAGCCCCAAGCTGCCGGCCGCCGCCTGTAGAGGCCCTTGGATACCGCCTTGTGGAGATCTGGGTTCCCTTGCTGGCTACACTGATCCTCCTGGCTCTCAGTCACTCTCATCCTCCTGGCTCTCAGCTCTCACAGAGAGGGAGCTCTCACCCAGCTCCCTCTCTGACTGGGCGCTCAGTTCAGCGGGCCCAGTGCTCGCTCCTCGGAGTTCCAGCTCCCCGCCCAGCCCTATTTCAAGCCACTGTCACCCAGGGAGGCTCTAGGCACCCGCCCCTCAGAGATACCAGCTCCATTCTGGCTGAAGTGCCCTGTGTGGGGCCCAAAGCCGCTGTCACCACACACCACCCGCCCTTTGGAGTGCCGGTGCCACTCTAGCTGAGGCGCCGAGCCTGGGACCCCATGGTTGAGTAAGGGAACGGCATATCTTAAGGAGGTGCTGATCAGCCCCTCTCAGCTCTCAGCTCCAGAAGAGGGAATTCCCAGCTTCCTGCTCCACCCAAGGCCGCTGGCAGCACACCAGATCCAGTGCCAGCTGTGTCGCTGATCCCCGGTGCCTGACCCGGGAGACACACCACCACAGCCCGTCATAGTGGATCGCCCATGGACCTGGACGAGTGGGGGAAAGGATGGGTGGAGAGAAAGGATCCATGAAAGAAGAGCTGCCTATCTTGGCCATTTTCCAGAGAGAGATTTGCATTGCCCCACCCATCTACAAGCAGCCTCCACCTTGGTTTCTAAGGTAACGTCAATAAACAGGAGACAAAAGGCGCGTCCCTACGCTGAAACAGATACAGGCAACTCAGCCCAGTTGCAGACCTCTCAGGCAGCAAGCCAAGGGAAGCAACACAAGCTTGGAGTAAATCTATCTGCCTGCAATGAAAGCAAAGGGGAGAGGCTAGAGATCAGAGCTGAAGAGACTTTAGACACTCAGGAAAGATCCCAGAGCTAGTCTGATTTCTTATTTTGATTTTTGATTTTACTGTTTTGATTGTTTGTTTTGTTCACTTTCGTTTGCTTTTTGATTTAGACTACCTGTTTGTGTTGGGGAAAAATGCATCAAAAGGCATGATTTTATTGAACTGTCTTTGTGTGATTACTGGTATGCTTTAGGGAATTTTGTTTGTGTCTGTTTTTCACTCTTTTCTGGCCTTGTGTCTCTTTTTCACTCATTAGTTGGTATGTATGTCTGTTTTCCCTCTCACTCTTCTCTCTCTCTAACTTCTTCCTGACCACCCTCTTTCTTCCATTATTTTCCCTTTTCGTACTTCCTTTTGTTCCAGGGAGCAAACCTAAACCCTGCTGCATGGACAGATTATAAGGCAGTGGGAAACAGGTTCCAGTGTGCCCATACACTGTTGGTGGATACTGGGATTTGCAGATATATTCTGAATCACAGCTTCCCCCTCAATTAAGCCTCAAAACTTCAAAAAGTACAGTCCCCAAACCCACAGTTCAGTCCCAAATGGGAACAAAGTCAGAGGACCTTCATAAGGAAGAACAGAAGATTGAACAAACGAAGTAAAAGAAACCCCACTTTCCCTGAAAAACAAAATTAAAGAAGGGGAGGGAAAGGGGGAGAGAGAAAAATCTACACAAATGAAGAAAAACCAAAAGAAGAACATGGGTCTCTCCCAGACCCCTGAGAGAGCAGACACTGAAAACTGACTTCAGAAGGCAAACAATGAAGAGCCCCCAGAATGACAGGTCTCAAACTACAAACCTAGGTATCAAGACATTAATGGAGAGATTAAAAAGAATTGAGGAGAGACAAGAAGAAACTAGGAAGGAGTTGATAACTGAGATAACAGTAGTAAAAAATACTGTGAATGAAATAAATGACAAACTGATAAGGATGGAAAGCAGAATAAGCCAAGCAGAAGAAATAATCTCAGAGCTTGAGGACCAAAATATAGAACTAACCCAAACTGTCAAAAACATAGAAAAGAAGCTTAAAAAGACAGAATAAAACATTCAAGAGATGCGTGATTACTTCAACAGATGAAATCTAAGAGTAATTGGACTTCCTGAAACAGAAGGAGAGACTGAGGCCATCCTGGAACAAATATTTCATGAGATTATTAGAGAAAACTTCCCTCATCTCATCAGGGATGTGAAAATTCAAACACAAGAGATACAGAGAACCCCTGAAAGACAACAAATGAGAAGACCAACTCCCAGACACAGAATAATTTGCCTAAACAAAGTAGGTATAAAAGAAAAAATCCTAAAGGCAGCAAGAGAAAAAGGCTAGATCACCTACCATGGAAGACCACTTAGAATAGCAGCAGATTTATCTAAAAAAAAAAAAAACCCTGCGGTTAGGAGAGCTTGGAGCCCTATCTTTAAAGTTCTAAAAGATAAACAATTTCAACCGAGAATAACCTACCCAGTCAAGCTAAGCTTCATCAGTAAGGTAGAATTAAAATCTTCCCCAGATATCGAATCCCTAAGACTTACGCTGTCACCAGACCACCTTTACAAGAAACAATTAAGAAAGTACTAAACATAGAAGAATAGGAAAAAAAAGCAACAACATTCTTCACAAGAGTACAGGAAAAAGAGTAAAACAGACATGAACCAACCCCAAAACCAAAAGAAAGACAACAAAGAGGAACAATAACAACAACTCAATAAGAACCTTATGATAGGGATCAACTCTCACATTTCAATAATTAGCCTGAATGTAAATGGACTAAATGCACCACTGAAAAGACACAGAATGGTAAAATGGATAAAATATCACCAGGTGACAATATATTGTCTTCAAGAGACCCATCTCACTAGAAAGGACACTCACAGACTCAAAATAAGAGGATGGGAAACAAATTTCCAGGCGAATGGAACACAAAAGAAAGGAGGAGTTGGGATCCTAATTTCAGACAAAATACCATTTTAGCTATCAAAAATTTACAAAGATACAGAAGGCTACTACATAATGATAAAAGGTACACTCCATCAACAAGAAATATCTATCCTAAACATATATGCACCCAACATAGGAGCGCCAACTTTCATAAAGCAGCTCCTAGGAAAACTCAAAAAAGATATTGACTCTAACACTATCATAGCTGGGGACTTTAATGCCCCACTCACAACCCTAGACAGATTATCAGGACAAAAAAATCAGCAACGAGATCCGGAACCTCAATGTGACTCTTGACCAAATGGACTTAATTGATACCTACAGAACACTCCAGCCAATGAACACAGAATATATATTCTGCTCATCACCGCATGGAACATACTCTAAGATCGACCACATCCTTGGCCATAAATCAAGCACAAATTTCAAAAAATCGAAATTCTGTCATGCACCTTCCCGGACCACAGTGGAATAAAAATAAACATCAACACCAACAAGGTTCCCCCCAAACCCACAAAGACATGGACACTAAATAGCATGATGCTAAACAACTCATGGGTTAATGGTGAAATCAAAACAGAGATTAAAAGATACCTGGAAACAAATGAAAATGAAGAAACATCTTACCAAAATCTCTGTGACACCATGAAAGCTGTAGTAAGAGGGGAATTCATATCTCTACAAACGCACATGAAGAAAATGGAAGGATCACAAATTAACAGCCTAACAAATCACCTTAGGAAGCTGGAAAAGCAAGACCACAAAAACCCTAACTTCAGCAGGAGAATCCAGATCACCAAAATAAAAGCCCAAATTTGGGACATAGATAATACAAAAAAAATCAATGAAACAAAAAGCTGGTTCTTTGAAAGGATAAACAAGATCGATGGTCCCCTAGCTAGACTGGCCAAGAAAAAAAGAGAAAAAGCCTAAATAAATACAATCAGAAACACAAAAGATGAAGTCACATCTGACCCTAAAGAAATTCATTACAGACTACTATGTACACTTGTTTGGAAACAAACTTGAAAACCTTAAGGAATGGAAGACTTTCTGACATTACACAACCTGCCTAGGTTGAAACAAGAAGAAAGCGAGACCCTAAATAGACCAATAACAATCAAGGAAATTGACTATGTAATAAGAAAACTACCTGCAAAAAAAAAGCCCTGGACCAGATGGCTTTCCAGCAGAATTCTTTAAGACATTTATGGAGGAGCTGATACCAATCCTACTGAAAGTATTCCAGGTGATTAAGAAAGATGGAACTCTCCCCAAATCATCTTATGAAGCCAACATCACATTGATACCCAAGCCATGTAAAGACCCAACAAAGAAAGAGAACTATAGGCCAATATCTTTGATGAACATAGATGCTAAAATTCTCAACAAGATCCTAGCAAACCGGATTCAGCAATACATCTAAAAAATCATCCATCATGATCAAGTAGGCTTCATCCCTGGGATGCAAGGCTGGTTCAACATTTGCAAGACAATAAATGTAATTAAATACATCAACAGACATCAGAACAAAAACCACATAATATCATTAGATGCAGAAAAAACTTTTGATAAAATCCAGCATCCTTCTTGACAAAAACCCTTGAACATCTAAGCATACATGGAACATACCTCAAAATAGTAAAAGTCATTTACGAGAAACCCACAGCTAGTATACTCCCAAACAGACAAAAATTGGAACCATTTCCCCTGAAAACTGGAACAAGACAAGGATGCCCATTCTCTCCCCTCCTGTTCAATATAGTATTGGAAGTCCTGGCTAGAGCAATAAGAAAAGAGAAGGTGATCAGGGGTATCCAAATAGGAAAAGAGGAAGTCAAGTTATCTCTATTTGCAGATGACATGACTGAATACCTTGAAAACCCAAGAGAATCTGTCAAAAACCTCCTCACACTGATAAAGGACTTTAGCAAAGTCTCAGGGTATAAAATAAATGTACAAAAGACAATTACATTTCTTTATACCAATAACAAACAAACAGAAACTCAAATAAAAAGCACAATCCCATTCACAATAGCCACAAAAAAATGAAATACCTTGGCATCTTCCTAACCAGAGATGTGAAAGACATTTACAATGAAAACTACAAAACACTGCTCAAAGAAATCAAAGATGACACAAACAAGTGGAAAAATATCCCATGCTCATGGATTGGAAGAATCAACATTGTGAAGATGTCCATCTTACCGAAGGCAATCTACAAAATTAATGAAATATCCGTCAAATTACCAGCAACATTCTTCTCAGAGCTAGAAAAAACAATACAGGGATTCATATGGAAACACAAACAACCAAGAATAGCCACACAATCCTCAGCAAAAACAAAAAACAAAACAACACCAACAAAAAAAACCAAAGCAGGAGGTATCACATTACCAGGCTTCAAACTTTACTATAAAGCTACAATAATCAAAACAACTTGGTATTGGAACAGGAACAGGCATATAGACCAATGGAATAGAATTGAGATTCCCAAAGCAAAATCTCAATTTCTCGACCAACTCATCTTCAACAAAGCCTCCACCACCCACCACTGGGGAGAGGAAAACCTATCAGTAAATGGTGCTGGGAAAATTGGCTGACCACATGCAGAAGATTCAAACAAGACCCCTATCTATCCCCATACACAAAAATTAACTCTAAATGGATCAGAAAACTAAATGTAAAACCTCAAACCATAAGAACCTTAGAAAATGCAGGACACACCCTTATGAAAATTGGAACTGGCATCCAATTCCTGAACAAAACCCAAAACACACGGGGCATAAGAGATAAGATAGACAAATGGGACTTCATTAAACTGACAAGCTTCTGCAAAGCCAAAGAAACCATCAAGAGAGCAGGGAGACAGCTCACAGATTGGGAAAAAGCATTTGCCAACTCCATGTCTGACAAAGGCCTAACATCTTGGATCTACAAGGAACTCAAACGTGCTGAAAAGAAAAAAACAAACTACCCCATTACAAAGTGGGCAAAAGATATGAACAGACACTTCTCAAAAGAAGACATACGAGCGGCCAACAGACACATGAAGAAATGTTCAACATCACTAATCATCAAGAAGATGCAAATTAAAACTGCACTGAGATACCACCTAACTCCAGTCAGAATGGCCATTATCAATAACTCAAAAAATAACAGATGCTGGAGAGGATGTGGTGAAAATGGAACACTTGTACACTGTTGGTGGGAGTGTAAACTAGTACAACCTCTGTGGAAATCAGTGTGGTAATTCCTAAAAGCTCCCATATGTCCCTACGATCTCCCTACTGGAAATATACCCTGAAGAACTCAAATCACTCTATAAAAAAGATACCTGCACACGTATGTTTTTCGCAGCATTGAGCACAATAGCAAGAACCTGGAGCCAACCATGCTGTCCATCAAAAGAGGACTGGATTAAAAAAATGTGGTACATATACACAATGGAATACTACACAGCAATAAAAAAGAACAAAATCATGAACTTCGCAGCAACCTGGATGGAACTAGAATTTATAATACTGAGTGATCTCTCACAGAAACAAAGATCTGAGTATCACATGTTCTCACTCAAAAGTGGACCTTGAACATCTATCGTAATCCTATAAGAAAAGAATTGACAGTGGTAGGAAACTATCGGGGGGGGGGCAGGGAGGGGAAGGGAGGTAGGATTGACAGTAGTCAATATCTGTCTGTGACGGGGGGATACCCCTTATCAACAAGGGTGCCTGAATGATGCATATTTGTATACCTAACCCTTAAGTGTACCCCACAGTTTTAAAATAAAAAATATGTTTAAAAAAAAATGTATATATATTTACTAATATCACCAAAGAAAAAAATTACTTAGAATAATTATCAACTTTTAGTTAGTTTACTATAAGGCAACTTTTGGAAAAAACTTCTTTTTGAGGACACAAAGCATTAGATAATTCAAGGAAGTCTGTCACATAGGTATCATACAACTCTTGCTTGACAGATGTATTTCAAGGCAGTGTATATAAATGCAACTTCTGTGAAGACTAAGAATATCACTGCTATTTCCCCAGAGCTTGCAGCACTGAACAAGCTTAACAAAATGGAGGTAGAAACTGCTAACCTCCTGAAGGGAGAAATGTTAAAGACAACCTTAAATTAGAATAAAAAAGAATGCCTAAATGCTAAAGTTGCCAACAACCATTCATCCACCACTGGGTGAAAAAAAGGCATTCGGATGCATGATCATCTGGCAGGGGTAATAGTGGAGCTTAAAGGCATATTCTGTTTATCACAGTAATGTATCTATTATTTATTGCTTCATTAATATAAACAGTATATCGTTCTTGTATGTATTTAAAACATTGAAATTCTGATGTAGAAAGCCTTCTTTTCTAAAGAGCTTTAAACCCAGAACACGTAGGAATGTGCTCAGCAGACCCTCCTCTCCTCTCCTCTCCTGTCCTCTCCTCTCCTTCCTTTCCCTCCTTTCCCTCCCCCCCTCCTGTCCCTCCCTTCTCCCTTACTCCCTGCAAAGGAGTAAGTGTCGTTGAGACTCCTAGCTAAGGTTCTGAAACCCAGCATGAGACCTCACAAACCAATCAAAAACATATTTAGGGAATTAAGAAGAGAAAGAGATTTTGTACCTTCAAAATACAGACCTAATTGTAGAGGTAGAATAAAATATATATATACATATTGGTTAAATAAAGTTACAGAAAATGCATATACAATTTGTTAGATTTATAAAACACAAATTCATCCAACTTTTATTTTCAGATGAAAAAATTAAAAGAAAGGGGAGTGAAAGGAGGAAGGAGCTAAGGCTTTACATGACTCATGCCAATCTATCACTATAAATATAAATTTTTTCATGTTTTTCTTTTGCAGACACTTGGAATTCTGCTATAGACTTTGCCAGCAGTTAATGACTGAGGTCTGCAGAGAACTGTTATTATTCTTGATCCCCAAATATGTAGGCATTATCTTTATTCTTTAATCTGTTGGTCATAAGTCTTAAACTATGAAATCTTAAAAATTATTTACAAAACATTACTTGAAATATACCTAAGGGAGTTAGTTTGAAATATAACTCAAATTGCATCTTCAAATCATTCTATGCCACCAGCAACAGCAAAAAAAATCAAAATGGCTTTTCTTTTCCTTATAAAACATTTGCTAGTAAAAGTTATAACTTTTCCTATATCATAGATAATCATGAACAAGTAGGCCTATATAAATATAATACTGACTCATAAGTTTACAATATAGAATCTGCATTATAGCCATACAGGGGCAAGTAGACTAAGTTATTAAAAAAACAACCCCACATTTTTTTTGTTGATCCAGTTAAAATACTAAACAAACTTGTTTATTTTAAAAAATTTACTATTGTTTTATATTCTACTATAAATATTTGCCTAATTCTGTGGTGTCCACTGCACTAAAAGCAGAAAGGAAAAAAAATAATTTGGAAGATTAAAAAGACAGTGAGAGAAAAATAAAAGGAGAGTCAAGGAAATGAACGAGGAGGAAAAATAAATAAAAAAGGAAGATGGACAGACAGAGGAAGAAAGGAAGAGAGGGCAAATTGGCTTAGTCAAGCTCTCCTGGGACAGTGTGCTGAGTTACCAGACCAGAAATGAGGGGTTGAAAGCTCCTCCTGATAACTGGTGGAGGCCGAAAGTGCTACTTAAGTGCCTGGTGTCTGTGAAAAAGAGGGAGGAGAGGTTTGAGACTGAGGATGCCCAGTGCATTCCCAGCCAGCAGAGTAAAAAGGAAGCATTAACAGTAGCCTCAAGGGAAGCTAAGCATGCTATCCCTTGAGCTAGAGGGCAACTGTGGCAATAGCAGTGAGTAGCAGCTGGATAAAAGGATAAAGAAATAAAGAAACCACAGGAAAATTGGCAGCTTTGGACACATAAGGCTGACGCGGCCTTGTCTAGATACTTAGAGAAACAAACTGCCTGGAAATAACACTGCCATCTTTCTACTGCCAATGGGTTACTAATCAACAACTGAGATGCAGTAGACTGAAATTTACTTGGCAAAATTATATTAAGTATGGATTTAACTTTGTAAAACAGTAGCTCTGCTGTAAAGATATATTTAAGGTAACTTCAGTGTTTGGCTTTACTATACTCAAAATTAGCTTTCTTCATAACCATCTAAATGGCACTCTAATGTATTTAAAAGAAAGAAAGCAATATTTAAAATACCATTTTCCAGTGCTTTCTCCCCTCCATATTGTGTCTTAGCTTAATAATGCTGTATTTCATTACTGTTTGCTTTTTTTTTTTTTGAGTTAGAGTGTCACTCTGTCACCCAGACTGGAGTGCAGTGGTATGTTCCTGGCCACTGCAGCCTCTATCTGCTGGGCTCCGGCGATCCTCCAGCCTCAGCCTTCCAAGTAGCCGGAACTACAGGCACACACTACCATGTCCGGCTAATTTTTTGATTTATTGTAGAGACGAGATCTCGCCCAGCTGCCCAGGTGAGTCTCAAACCCGCAGGCTCAGGCAATCCACTCGTCTTGGCCTCCCAAAGTGCTGGGATTACAGGCTGAGCCACCGAGGCCAGCCTTCAGTACTGTTTCCTAAACAGTATTTCATAGAGCATAGTTTAACAAACCAAAAAAGGCATACATATTAACATTCTTTATAGCGTATGTTGGTGGCCATATGATCCAGAGAACTGGAGACATGAAAATCTTTGTAGGAACTTATGAAATAATATACACTTAAATAACTTTCATTAATATTTTGCCATGAAAAATAGGTTCCAAGTACCATCAGAATGCAATCAATATCACCTTTCATTTTAAAAAGCAAGGTAAATATCACAATGACAGTTCTTGTTTTATTTATTTATTTTTATTGTTTTGAGAGACAAGGTCTCACTCTGTTTCCCATGCTGGAATACAGTGGCACAATCATAGTTCCCTGCAGCCTTGACCTCCTGTCCTCAAATAATCCTCCTGCCTCACGCTCCAAAAGTGCTGTGATGACAGGCTTGAGTCACTGTGTCCAATCAAGAGTTCTTGTTTTAAATAAGCATTTGCTCTAATATTTTAGCACAATATTCAAAGATAAGATTTACCAAGCACATTTTTCAAATTACTAGGCTTGCTATATTTGATAAACTGTAATCTGTAATTGATTAAATAAATCTGTCATCCTGAGATTAGGTCAATTCTCTCTATTCTTCATCAGGGTTAAGATAATTTCAGAATGATGTTATGGAAAAAAAAGTAAGATTCTATCTCTAAAAGATTTTCAAACATATAAGAAAATCAAACTAAAAAGTGAGAAACTCCAATTAAGTTGTGCAGTGTGTACAATAGATTCTATAAGAATTCAAGGAGTGGGGGTGGGAGTGTGAAGTAGGGGAAAAGTTCCCAAGGAAGTAAAATTGAGGATAGTCCTGAAGAGTGCACAGCATTTGAGTAAATATTATTTGGAAGGCAAATATATAAAAAGAATAAGTTAACAAGTGGACGTAATAAAGCAACTGTATTATTAAACCTCTGGGGCCAGGCTCAGTGGCTCAGCCTGTAATCCCAGCACTTTGGGATGCCGAGGCGAGTGGACTGCCTGAGCCCATGGGTTCGAGACCAGCCTGGGCAACTTGGTGAGACCTTGTCTCTACAATAAGTAAAAAATTAGCTAGGCAGGCGTGGTAGCGCGTGCCTGTAGTTCCAGCTACTTGGGAAGGTTGAGGCGGAAGGATCGCTTGAGACCAGTAGGTTGACGAGCCTGGGCAACAGAGTGAGACTTCAACTCAGAAAAAAAGAAGTTACCTTTGGAAAGCTCCATTTGACAGCTATTACCGTTAAATTATAGAAGGTAGAGGATAAAGAAATTCGTGATATTGAAGTAGAATAGGAAGACTAGGAGTGTCTTCATCTGCTCAGGTGCCATAATAAACCTTAAACAAAGTTCTGGCTCTGAAGGCTGGAGAGTCCAAGACCAAGGTTTCAGCAGGGTTTAGTATCTGGTGAGTGCTCTCTTCCTAGCTTGCATCTGGCCACCTTTGCCCAGTGTCCTCACATGGTTAGAAAGTGATCTCTGTTGTCTCTTCCTCTTCTATAAAGACACCAGTTCTACTAGAAGAGAATGTCCCCCTTACGATCTCATTCCTTAAATAATCTATCTCCAATACAATCACAATGGGACTTAAGGTTACAACACATGAATTTAGGGGGACATAATCCAGCCCACAACATTCTGTCCTTAGTGTTCCAAAATTCATGCCCTTAGCAAATGCAATGAATTCACTCCATCCCAAAAGTCCCAAAAGTTTAAACTCATTCTAACATCAACTCTGAAGTCTAAAGTCTCATCTAAATAGAATCTAAATCAGATATGAGTGAAAACTGAGGTACAGTTTATACTAAGACAAAATTATTTTATAGCTGTGAATCTGTAAAATCAGACAAGTTATTTACTTCCAACACACAATGGTGGGGCAGGCATAAGATAGACACTCTCATTCCAAAAATGAGAAATAGGAAATACAATTTTTTAAAGCCTCTTGGAAGGGTTAAGTGAGGTTAAATACAATAAAGTGCTTAAAGTGGTTCATGGATATCATAATAGAGAAGAAGTTAGGAACTCCAGGAAAGTGAAGACTTCATCTTTAACTACTGTATCTCAAGAGGCAACATGCCAATATGGTAGTCACTAGTCAAATGCAACTATTTAAATTAAAATTTAAGTTAATTAAAATTAAAAATTTAGTTCCTCAGTAATATCAGTCACATTTCGGTGCTCAATAATTACATGTGGCTTTTGGCTACCATAATTGACAGTACACATTTCTATCACTGTATAAATATTAGAAAATTCTGTTCTAGAGCCTAGAAAAGCATGCGACTATAATTATTAGATGAATAAAGAATCACGAGCAACTATTAGCACTCAAGGTTCAAGAAGAATACCAAGATAAATGAATATGTTCAACTTGTACTTTGCAAAAGATCCAAAAAGAATCACTTGAAACACAAGATTCTCCTATTAACTTTTATAAAGGCAGTAAGTTTAGAGCTAAGAAAATTTTAATAAGTATTTCTGTAGGAGATTAAGACAATACTGTTCAAAGTTCATTCTGCTTTGTGATGACCTGAATCAAGAGCAGAACCTGGACTTTCACTTTTGTCTAAGTATTTTTGCCAGTAGTTGAGAAGAAGTGGAATACCTGCAACTAACATCAACATTTCTTTATTTACTTAAAAAAATTTTTTGAGACAAGGTCTAGCTCTGTCACCCAGGTTGGAGTGCAGTGGCACGATGATAGCTCACTGTAACATTAACCCCCTGGGCTAAAGCGACGAAGTTAAAAAAAATTGCTCAGTTAAAAAAAAATTTTTTTTAAAGTGCATCACTATGCTCAGCTAAAAAATAAACATTTTAGAGAGTGTGTCTCGCTATGTTGCCCAGGCTGGTTACAAATTCCTCAAATGATTCTTCTGTCTTGGCTTCCCAAAGTGCTGGGATTACAGGTGTGAGCCACTGTACCCAGCATTAGCATCAATATTTATTCAGAAAAGTGCTTCTAATCTTTTCAAGCACTTGGAAACACACAAAGTTCTGCCCCATTACATGGCATTCTGATTGGTAAAACTCTACCTTATACTTTAATATTTTAGTTTACATTGTTAGTGTACGATTAATTTGTTTGACTGCCACACAGATTTTAAAAAGGAAGCTTCCTTCTGCAATGGTTCTTTCTGCAACTCTTACATTTAAAAAAAAAAAAAGTTATAAGCCTTAGTCCTAAATTGCCCATTTTCTTGAAAAGTACAGAACCAGAGAATATACTTTTCCTGACTAAGCCATCCATCTTCTTGATAAAGCCAAACTACAGAATGTGTTTTCCCTGGACTTATACTTTGGCTATCTATTCTGAGAAACAAGAATGGAACATTTTTCTTGCTGGAACATCTGTTTCACTCCCCACATCATATTGTCTGCTGCATTCCCCCATCACATTCCCTCTCATCTGATCCACCTTTGCTGCCCTCTGATAACTGCCAGAAGTATAGAGCAATCTCACCTTAGGAGTAACCTATACTAACTATGAATAAAGCTTCCTCATCAGTTTTCTGTTGGTCTTACTCTAGATACTCGGCCTTTCCTTGGTTCCACACGTATTTCTTGTTACATAGGTACTGGGATAAAAGACAGACAAAAATTCCTTCCTCAAGGAGCAAGTCACTCTCTTAGTTTCTTCTCTTGTTGTATCACTGGTTATTTCTTTTTTCTATTAAACACCTTTATTCTTTTTTTGAGCCGGAGTCTCACTCCGTTGCCCAGGCTGGTGTAAAGCCACTGCAGCCTTGATCTACTGGACTCAGGTGATCCTTCCGCCTCAGTCTTCCAACTAGCTGGAACCACAGGCATGCACCACCATGCCTGACTAAGTTTTTGATTTATTGTAGCGATGAGGTCTCACCATGTTGCTCAGGCTGGTCTCAAACCTCTGCACTCAGGCAATCCTCCCGCCTTGGCCTCCCAATGTGCTGGGATCACAGGCTTGAGCACACCCAGCTATCCTTTATTCTTCTCAGGTGATTAGGAGAAGAAAGCAAAGAATGACAGACGCAATTCTTATAAAAGAAGGTGATAGAAACAAGGCTAAATTAACTGTTCTACTAGAACCAAGTCAAAATCAGAAATTTTCTCCTAGCATGTTCTATCATATCAATTTCTTGATTTGTTATTTTAGCATTAACTACTAATCATCTCCCACAATCTATTTCCTTTTCCTCTTCGCAACAGACCTGTCCTCCCTTACAGTTTGGGGAGACTCCGCTTGATATTAAATTTCACAAACTCCCATATGTCTAGGAGTCACCAGGTAACTATGTTTTAGAAATCAGAAGATGAGCAGAAATGATGTGCCCAACTTCCTGGTCACATCCTTTCTTTAAAAAGGAGCTGCTTATCCTCTACTTGCTCTTGCCTCTTTACAGAGGGCTAGAATGTGGATGTTAGGGGTGACTGCAAAAGAAGAGCAAAGCCCGAGTGATGGTGGAAAGTAACAGCTAGAACCCAGGTAGTTCAATGACACCATGGATTTGACTTGCCCTAATTCTTTGTACTGCCTACCAGCTAAGACCTTTACTTGAGGAGGAAACCTTCTGTCTCCATTTAAGTACTACTTTGGGGTCTGTTCGGAAGATGGAAACCTTAAAACTAGCTGTAAAAATAGTTATATTGAGAGAAAGAGGATATGTACACTTATTCTAAAAAAGGCAATATGATCAGCTAGAAGCCCTAAAACATCAATTACACTCAAACACGAAATGCATTTCTTAGGGATAGAAAGAAGGATGACTGGAGAGCATATCGTATGGAACAAGCAGTTAACTGACTTCTTACTGTAGGCCAGACACTAGGTCATATACTATGACAGGAGCTGGGGAAGTAACAAAATACGTGTAAATACCATTCTCACTGAATTTTCTGTACAGCAAGAGATCAAATCCTAGGGAACTTTCTAAAATATAACTGGTCAATAATTATTGCTCAAGACCAGGAGCAGTAGCTCATGCCTATAATCCCAGCACTTTGGGAGGCGGAGGTGAAGGAATTCTAAACCAGCCTAGGCAACATAGCAAGACCTCATCTCTACAAAACAAAACAAAACAAAACACCAGGTGTAATGGTACATGCCTGTGATCCCAGCTACACTGGAGACTGAAGCAAAAAGATCACCTGAGCCCAGGAGGTTGAAGCTGTGGTAAGCTGTGATTGTGTCACTGCACTCTAGTTTGGATGACAGAGTGAGACCCTGACTCAAAATAATAATAATAATAATTATTATTCAAGAGCCTACTGCATGCCAGACAATGTGCTATGCACTGGAACAATGGTCTCTCTTTTACCTTCTAAATATTTTTCTTCTTTTTGACTGCCACTTTTCTAGGTCAAGTTCTTAAAATTTATTTCAGTGTATATCCTTCTAACTGGTTTCCTTACCTGCCATTTCTTCTCCTTCCAACCTATTGAGTAACATAAAATCTGAGAAGCATAACAATTCTGAAATAAGAATCTGATTGTTACTCTGCTACTCCTTTTTTTAAAAAAGCAGAAACCTTAGATGTCTTCCTAATTTTAAAATGTCCTTTTCAGCCTTATTCCTCATCAATTCATTATTCATCCTAGCTACACAGAACTGTTTGCCATTCACCCAACATACCTTCATACGCTTTTCTATTCCGTCTCCAATGTTCATCTTTGAGTCAGTTTGGGTTGATAATAGGTAACATAAACTGGATAGCTTAAACAACAGAAATATATTTTCTCATAGTTCTTAGTCTGCAATCAAGGTGCCAACATGGTCAGCTTTTGGTTAGGGATCTCTTACTTGGCATGTAGACAGCTGCCTTCCTACTATGTGTTCTCATGTCCTCCATGTCCTCACAAAGCAAGGTCTGTTGTCTCTCTTTTATTTTTTTGAGATAGGGTTTCCTCTGTTGTCTAGGCTGAAGTGCAGTGGTACAATCATATCTCACTGCCGCCTTGAACTTCTGAGCTGAATTTGTTGTCTCTTTCTAAAGGGCATTAATTCCACTCTGAGGGCCCCACTACCCTCACAATCTCATCTACACCTAATTATCTAAGTCCCCATCTCCAAATACCATCACATTGGGGGTTAGGGTTTCAACATATGAACTTTGGGAGAATATGATACAGTCCATAGCAGATGATAAACTCGTTCTTCAATACCCAGCTCAAATGTCTCTTAAATATCTCCACTCCCTGTATGAAATTAGTTTTTGTCATTTTTGCTCTGATTTATTGCATTCCATTATCAGACAGTAAATCCAGCAGGATAGCGATTCTATCATATACAAAATATGATAGAATACATTTGTATTTTCCCAGAATTGAGCACAGAGTTTGGCAAACAGTATGCACAAATACACATTTGCTGAATTAAACAATGTATTTTTAGAAGCAATGAAAGAATGTGCTAAATTTTTAAAATACTCTTCCCAACTCTCAAGTCATGCATTATAACAAAATCTCCCCCACCTCTACACCTCCAAACTCTGAATTTATAATTTATTTCTTTATGGCATCATTGATCTCAAGTTGTCTATAATCACTTAATTTCTTTGGAATTGAAATGCAGATTCTATCAACCTGTGCTAGATTATGAACATTTAATTCATGAACTGCAGACACTTTTACATAAAGAGTAGACCGAACACATTTTCTCACAAGAATAATAAATAACTTCAGATGCCCTTGTAAGAAACTCAGCAATAGGACTCAGCTATTAATTTTCTCTACTGAATGCATTTCCACATCAAAAGTGTTCCCAATCATTATTTGATGTTACCACAGTAAAGAAGATTTAATCTTTTACATAATAATTCCCTTGCCTTAGTGTCCATGTGATCATTCAGTCTTACACCTACTCTAAATCTGTCATAATGCTTATGAAACCTAGTGCCCTTATTCATTATCCATTATCTAGTTACTGCCAAGAGAGGTTAAGGTTAAGTCGCTATTTTTTTTTTGAGTCAGGTCTCACTCTGTCACCCAGGTTGGAGTGCAGTGGTACAATATCAGCTTACTGCAGCCTCAACCTCCTGGGCTCAAGCAATCCTCTCGCCTTGGGCTCCAAAAGTGATGGGATTACAGGCATGAGCCATCATGCCCGGCTGAGGTTAAGTAACCTAATCATGGTCAAACGTTAGCTAATTGAAGATCTGAGACTATAATCTCCAAATATTATATTCTGAAAATGAATATATTTGCATTCATATATATTCATGCATCATACAATTTTACAATTACTGAGGTGGTTGATATGAAAGTGTAAAACACATGATCAAATTAATTATATGTATGCTAATTATGTTACTTAAATGTACTTAAATTCAATTTGTAGTTATGTCAATAAATACATACCGAAACTTTACTAGGTTCAAACTATAATTTATAAGTAATAGGGCAGGGACCAGGAGAATAAGGCTAGGAGGTAGGAAGTATAATAAACTAACAAATGACAGAGTAAAGAGAATAGTAAGAGAAGTACCAGCTGGGTGCTCTAGCTCATGCCTGTAATCCCAGCACTTTGGGAGGCTGAGATGCTCAGGATTGCCTGAGCCTAAGGGTTCAAGACCAGACCAGGCAACTTGGTGAGACCTTGTCTTTACAATAAATTAAAAAATTAGCTGGCTGTGGTGACGCATGCCTATAGTTCCAGAAACTTGGAAGGCTGAAGTGGAAGGATCACCTGAGACCAGAAGGTGGAGGCTATGGTGGCTGTGAGTGTACCCGGGTGAAAGCAAGACTTAACAACTCAAAAAAAAAAAAGAAGTACAAAGTACACTTGGGATGTCATAGCAATAAAAAAAAAAAAAGGATTAGGCAGGCATGGCTATTGCCTGTATATATGAAGACTAAAGTAAGATTTAAATTTCCTTTGTTTAGGTCTTAGGGTTAGAATAAGGATCAAGAGGTAGAAGTTACATGGAACAGATTTTACTCAGTGAAAGAGATATTTGAAGATAGGATGCTGGAGACAGAACATTTCTGTGACAATACACAATAGCCTTAATTTCTGTGTTTAGCAGAGGTGTCATGGTACCACAGGGGGTGGTTCCCTAGAAGGAATCCCACTTGAGACCAGTGAGTACCTGAATAGACACTGATATATGCTTACAGACATGGCTTAAGAGCAGAAGCATAACATAATTGCATTACTTATTTGGAAGATAAATTTATTCACAGCGTATTGAACAAATGAAAAGTGGGAGGGAGACCAGAAAGAAGCTATTAGTACAGTTCAAGTAAAAGATAAGAAAGGCTAGTATGCTGAAAATGAGCCAGAAGAGTCAAGAAAAGATGTTATAATTACTTCAATCAATTACATGTTAATAGTACCTATTACTGTACAAAAAATATTCTCAACTATAACATGTCCAAAACTGAATTTATCTTCCTCAGCAAACCTATTTTTTCCTCTTTCTGTTATGCCTATTTCAGTTGTTAGTATCGTAATTTATCCAGTAACCGGAACTAAAAACCTCATGATTATCTTCAACTTCTTCCTTATGTTCATTTTGACTCTGATAAGTTTCCAGAATCCAGAATGTCTTTTCTATCCTTTCTGTCACTGTTTTAACTAAGGTCATCATCATCTCTTGCTTAATTCCCTTTAACTGTTATGACTTCCTGATTGATTTTCCTGTCTCCGCTTTTTCCCAGCTCTAGTTCAAACCTCACAATGCCATCTTCTTGATGAATACACTAAATACAATTATACCCTTTCCATGTCTTTCTGGCAGTTCCCAGATGTATGTAAGTAAAGTACCAGCACTCCTCAGCAAGGTAGAAAGGCCTCTTCATAAATGTAGCTTCGACCTACCTTTCAAGCTTCATCCCTGCCTGATCTTTCCCAAGAAAATTATGTGACAGCTATGCAGAAAATTCCATCAGCCTAATCATTTCCTATTTTTTTCTACACTATGAGGTTGTAAATTTCATACAGCACTTATCAAATGTCAATGCCTGGGAAAGGTTTGTGAGTGAACATTTTAAATCAATCTCTATTTAGTAAAGAAACCAACAAACTTTGTATTCTATTAGGAGTTGATTCTCTAGAATGATTGAAAAAAAATTTCCTTCAATATTTTTTTCCTGTAGGCTACTATGATGTTAATTTTGTGTGTCAACTTGAGTGGGCTAAGGGATGCCCTGATAGCTAGTAAAACATTATTTCTGGGTGTTCCCAGAAAATGCAAGCATTTGAATTAGTAGACTAAGTAAAGAAGATCCACCCTCAAATGTGGGCAGACCAACATCCAACCCACTGAGGGCAGGGTAGAACAAACAGGCATAAGAATGGTGAATTTCCTCCACCTTCCACTCGTTGAGTTGGGAAACCTATCTTCTCTTGCTCTTAGACATTAGAGCTCCTAGTGTATGGTCCTTCAGACTCCACGACTTATATACCAGTGTCCCACCCCAGCTTTCAGGCCTTTGTCCTCAAACTGGTAGTTACATCATCGGCTGCCCTGGTTCTTAGGCCTTCACTTGGACTGAATTACATCACTAGCTTCCTGGATCACCAACTTGAAGATGGCATACTTGGAAGCTCTCAGCCTTCATAATCACATGAGCCAATTCCCATAATAAATCACACACACACACACACACACACACACACACGCGCGCGCTCTGTTTCTCTGCAGAATCCTAATACAACTAAATTTTTTTTCTAATGAACAATATGCCACATGTTATCATTTTTAAAACACAATCTACTATTTATTTTCAATATTAAAAATAATAGGTAATCATGAAACTTTGAGAAGCAATGGAAAGAAAAAACAATAAAACACTTATGTATTAACTATTAAAATATTGGGTAGTATATTTCCTTATAACATTTAAATTATGCTTAGATATATATACACATAAACACACAACTTTATATCCTGGATTTTTATATTCTAAATTTTCCTTTTCTCTAATTTCCAATTAACAAATGAATTTTGATAATATAATTTTTTTCTGATGAAAAGTGATAGATGAAAGCATTTTTCTTGTCACCAAGTGTATATTTTCATACAATGTGCATGATAGAAAAATGTATACTTTGGCTGGGCTCAGTGGCTCAACCTGTGATCCCAGCGCTTTGGGAGGCCGAGGTGAGTGGATTGCCTGAGCTTGAGGGTTTGAGACTCACCCGGGTAACTTAGCTAGATCTCATCTCTACAATAAATCAAAAATTAGCCGGGCGTGGTAGCGTGCGCCTGTAGTTCCGGCTACTTGGAAGGGTGAGGTGGAAGGACTGCCAGAGCCCAGCAGGTTGAGGCTGCAGTGGCCGGGAGCGTTCCCCTGCACTGCAGTCTGGGCAACAGAGTAAGACTCCAACTCAAAAAAAAAAAAGAAAAATTATTCTTAAAAGAAGTATGATTACGTCTTACAACTAAAATTTATTTAAAATATATGCAGTAGTACAATTTCATCATAGGTAGTATAGTATAGAGTCTAACAACAGACTTCTTGCATTAAAATCTCGGCTCAAGATTTATCGTTCTGTGACTTGGAAAGTCACAAAACCTCTCTGTACCTCAGTTTTCTATCTATAAAGTGGGGAAAATACTAACATTTACCTCATAGGACTGTTGTGAAGGTTAGATAAGTTAATCCATTTAATGTGTACATTAAGTGCTCAATGAATGACAGCTATTATCTTTTATAAAAAATTTAAATGTTGATGAACAAAATCGCATTAAAGAAAGCAAAATAGAAATAAATGTATAGAAAATATTCAATTAGCATTGCAAAAATAAAAGATATTAAAATATAGTTTAGTACCTTCTCTAATACAGTAAAGAAAGAGAGGCAGACAGAGGAAAACCAGGGATGGTTGCCAGAGAGTTTTTCTCCACAGGATTTCTCTGGCAGGATAGAAATATTGAAATGGTGAAAGAAACAGACCTCAATAACCATCGGACTAACAAAGTACAATGTATGAAAGATTTTGTATAGAAGGAACGACCACAAATTTACTATATAGTAAGAATGACCTAAGGGAAATACAGTAAAACACCTTCACAGAAAAAAATACTGTTAAACCCAGAAGAAAATGAGCCAATTGACAGTGGTTCATTTGATGAGTGCATAAAAAAGAAACAGAATGCCATTGCACACAGTCACATTTACTTTTGCTCCCAATGTTTCTACTCTGCTGTATAGAACAATGATTTTGCTTGTATTAAAAAATAACTATTTCTTGCCATCAACATAAAACAAGGTTTATAGGAAAAATTCTTTTGTACTTTTGAATAATTAAAAATTACTTTCTAAGTAATAAAGGTACAACTCTTACATCTAATCATTTGTTTGTTTGTTTACTTATTTTTTGAGTTGCAGTCTCACTCTGTTGCCCAGGCTTGGCAACAGAGCCTTGACCTGCTTGGCTCAGGCGATCCTTCCACCTCAGTCATCCAAATAGCTGGAACTACCTGGTGTGTGCCACCATACTTAACTAATTTTTTTGATTTATTGTAGAGACGAAGTCTTGTTAAGTTGTCCAGGCTGGTCTCAAACCCCTGGGCTAAGGCAATCCTCTTACCTCCACCTCCCAAAGGATTACAGGTGTCATCTGCCATGCCTGGCTCATTTATTAACATAATAGTTTTTCAGTATCATTTTTTGAAAATTCTAACCTACATAGCTGAATGTAAAAAAAATTCCAAGAAATTAAAATATAGAACCTTAAATTGTAAAGGAAACACCATTGCAGAATTCTTGCTACTTTAGTACATTCTTTATCTTTTCTTTATAACATGCCTTATAATTGCATCCACATATTTTCTGCATCAATTATGCATCTAACCAAAAATCATCTTTACCGAACTACTTGTATTTTATTGAAATACCATGCCTACACTTCATGGACCATTTTTTGTTATTTATTTAGTGAATCTAGCTGTTGGAAATAACCTCGTGCACCAACAGATTTGTATTTGTGTGTACAGAGATACCACAGGCTATATTCTCCTCTCCTATGACAATGGCAGAAGCTACTAGTCAATATTCTAGGAACATACTACCAACTGAGGGCAGCTGACTCTCAAGGAGGAGCTTAAGTTCTACTCTTGTCCTAAAGCATTTTGACTGTCTTCTGAGACCTTACGAAGACTCATCCATTTTTCATTCTTTCAGCAAACATGACCATATGGCTATGGACCAGATATTGTGCAGGAGTTGGGGACACAAAGGAAGATAACTGGCTCAACATTTCACAGAGGAAACAGATGTGCTTTAGTAGCATAAAGTCCTTTAAAACGCTAGAAGTATGTATGTATAGCTTAATAGAGCACACAGAAGAAGCATCTCAGGCAGACTTTGTTGGTATGTTAGGTGGTAAGGGAGTGTTAGAAGGTAGATGGAGTTATAATTAAAAGCCCCCACAGGGAATCCTAAAAAATAAGCAGATGCCAAGTAAACGGGGTGAGGAGATAAGGAAAAAGGAGAAGTATGTGTGTGAATATGTTAGGGGAGAAATGTGGAGTTTCTGTAGGCAAAGAAAGTAGCTTATAAAATGTGACAGAACACAGTAATTTTAGAGACATGTAAGTTGTTCCATAGTATTGGACTATATTTTGCAAGAGATGAAGTTGGGGAAGTAAGCAGGTGAATTGTGAAGGCTCTTGCATGTCATGCTACAGAGTTAGGAAGACAATAAATAACCACTAAAGTATTTAAGCAGTATTTGTGAGGGTCTCCAATTTAGGAAGGAACCAACTAGAATGTTCTCAGGATATTCCAGACATACGCAAGTGACCTGCTCACATCTAATCATTTAATCTGCTGAGAAGCAGATTTCCTTTCTTTCTTTCTTTCCTTCCTTCCTTTCTTTCTTCCTCTTCTTCTTCTTTTGTTTTTGTTTGAACATAGGGTCTCACTCTGTTGACTAGGCTGGAATACAGTGGCATGATCATAGTTCACTGCAGTCTTGACCTCTTGGCCTAAAGCAATCCTCCTGCCCCAGTCTCCCTTGTAGTTGGTACTACAGGCACGTGCCACCATACCTGGCTAGATTAAATGTCTTCAAAGAATCTGATCACAAATTATTCTGTGTTGCTTTAAAAATGAATTTGATCAGAATCAGTTATACATTATTCTCTGGTATACATCATAACTGAGTAACTATAATACAGCTTAATGAAAATACTATATAATTAAAAGACTTTAACATAAAAAGAATTTTTTTTGGAAGACAGGTAATTAAGCAGGTGTTATAGGCTGAGCTGTATCTCCTCCAGCACAATTCCATATGTTGGAGTTCTACCTTCAGTACCTCAAAATGAGACCTTATCTGCAGATAGGTTATTTACTTAAGTAAATAGGTTAAAATTAGTCCTTAGGGTGAGACATCCAATATGACTGGTGTCCTTATAAAAAGGGGAAATTTTGGACACAGAGGTAGTAGACACACACACACACACAGAGAACCCTTGTGAAGTCTGGAGTTTTGCTGCCGTAATTCAAGGACCCAAGAGAAGCTAGGATGGGGTCTAGAATAGATCCTTACCTATCATCTTCGGAGGGAGGATGGCCCTATGACACCTTGATCTCAGACTTAACAGCCTTCAGAACTATGGCATGACACAACACATTTATGTTACTTAAGCCACCTTGTTTGTGGTACGTTGAGGTCTCACTTAACATCATCATAGGTTCCTGGAAAACTGCATTTTTAAGCAAATTAACGTATAATGAAACAAAATTTTTCCCAGCAACATTATACTGAAACAATATTATTCCTGGACCTGTGGTACACTGTTTCACATAAAGTTGCAGTTTTCAAGAACCTATACACAACTTTTGCATGGCAGCCCCAGGAAACATACAAGTAGGGTTACACAAAAAGTAGCATTTAAGAACTTACAAAGCAACTAAAGGCAACAAATGAACTTATTCTGGGTCCTGTATTGTAGGCTAAAAATTTTATAAAGGACATTATGGTCAGCTAACAAAACTGATATATAAAGGGCTGATGAGATAAAAGTATTATATCAATGCAGATGTATAAAATGAATAACTGAACTGTAGTTATATAATAAAATATACTTATGCTTAGGAGATACATACAGAAGCATTTCAAGATAAAAGACTATGGAGTATATAACTTACCTTTAAGTGATTCAGTAAAAATATTAGGGGTGTGTGTGTGTGTGTGTGTGTGTGTGTGTGTGTGTATACACAAAGACACATATAACAAGAGAGAAAAAAGAACGGTGAGGAGGAAGAAGGGAGGGAGAAAATTCACATTTAAAAGAGGAGATAAAAAGTTAATAATGGTGAATGTGGGTAAAGAGTATGAGATTTCTGTGTGCTACTTTTATATTTGCAGGTTTTTATAAGTTTGAAATTATTGTCAAATAAAATGTAAAATAAATTTAAAATGTCGAAGATTATTGTTAGAAACAAAATAATTTTAGTATAACATAAAATGTCAAAATATAAAATGAATAAATGAATGAATGGTTTGCAAGTGCCTCAGAAAATTTTGAAATGTAAATTTGCATGCAAAATAAAAATCAGGTACTATAGTTATAGCATCTAATTAAGTATATTATTTAAAACTATCACAATAATACAAAATAAATTTACCTTTGCTTAAAAAAGACTCAGTTTTTTTAATAGAAAATACAACACTTAAGTAGAATAACTGTTAGAGAGAAAAATAGTCCACCTCTTCAATACAACCATCAACTGTTTCCTAGCACTGCAATACTTTCACATCCATACTAGAGTTTCTTCATTTTCTAGTGATAATTCTAAAATACAGACTGAAAACAATCAACCAGACTATACAAAACAAGTTCTCTCCCTCCTCTCCCTCCTTTTTCTTTTTTCTTTTTTTTTTTTTTGGGGGGGGGGGAGGTCATCTTCTGGTTACCACCATGGAGGAAATTTGCCAATATACACAAAATTCTTTGTTTAAAAAATGTTTTGGATATATACCAGTTACCAGCAAATCCAGCAGACATAAACAGCACTGTAAGCAGTCATTTATCGGGTAACCCTGTGCAGGGGTGCCTGAAAGCATCCAGAGGCAGAACAAAATCCACAGCAGAGATGCTGCTTTCAGGTCTACTGCGGCTGCAGGTGACATGGCCTGGTGCCAGGAACAAAGGCAGAGAATGATCAGAGGTAACTTCCTCCCAGCACCACAGAGCACTCCCGAAAGCAGTGGTGGCAGCGAGGTGAGCAAATGTGCCTCTGTGAATTCAGCTTCCAACCTCACCTTGTGAGCCCATTCGTCTCACTTCTCTTCTCTAGCCATTATCATTAGCCCCTGGCAGAAAAGATGACTTCCTGCTGTAACTGGCAGCACACTACTGTGATAATTTACACAAAGATTAAAAAGGAAAATTAAATAGTGGGCTTCCTAGCTGTCTTTCTATTTGTCTATTATAAAAAGTATCGCTCCTTCTACTCTTCTTCTTTTTCCTCTTCTGCTTCCCCTTCTTTTTTGTTTCAAAGCTCTAGAGAACTTTAACTGCTCTGGACAAGTTCTAAGTTACCACAAATAAGGTTTTGTTTATTTCTTTTTCCTAAAGTCAGTACATCAAGGTACTTCAAGATTTTAAATAAAGAAATGCTAAAATTGAGGAATTATGAAACATTAATCTAAAATGAATTAGATCAGCCATCTGCAAAATAACATCCCAAATAATAATTTGGGAAGAATATCCAATGTCTAGCGATGATAATTAGGACAAATTTTTTTTTGTGACACTATTAACGTGTTTTACAACTGTCATACCCTGTTTGAAGAAAGATCTAACAAGAGGGAATGGTCAATGCAGAGACTATAAAAAGGCAGCACAGGAAATAAGCATTTGAATGTGCCTACATCAGACCTGGAAAAAAGAGTGCTCTGCCATATAAAGATGAACATTTGGAGTCATATTATGATCTCTTTCTCTCTCTCTACTGGAAAGAGAGGCTGCAAACTAACATGGCCATTAAGATCCTTTGGAATTTACATCATCCCATGAGGCAGGGACTTTGTTTTGGTTGCCTCTGTAGTTCCAGAACCTAGAAGAGTATGACACTAAAACAAATACTAGCCAATGAATAAAGATTACCTAACTCTCCCTTTTATTCTAAATCAATGATACTATAAAGTGATTTTCTTATTTTGCTTGTATTTAGATGCCCATACAGCTTTGGCTGAGAGAGAAACTGCTGGAAAGAAGAAATATTCTGGTTTCCTTAATAGCTAAATCATGCTAAATCATTTTGATTTATATGATATAGCCTGCAAATTTGTTTAGTGCAAGTTAATAATCAAAATATTCTTTTACAAGTGGGACATGAAAAAAAAAGTAAGTTTTTCGAGTTACAAAGCTGCCATTGTCAGGTTGCTTCTGTGCTTTTCTGATTTTTACTAATTTTATACGGCATCTCTTTTTCCTCTTATATTAAAAACCTTGATATTGAGGAGGCTAAACATTATTTATTTACTTAATCTATAGTACAACCATAACAGTTTCAAGAGAATGATACACATTTTATCTACTAAAAAAAAAAAAAAGCTAATAAAAAATGTTTATGATTTCTTCTGGTTCTTTTGTCCCTAGAACAAATCCTACTAGGAACAGACAGTCAAAAGAGGCATTTTAAAGTTACCAGAAGTACAGCTATGTGTTGCTTAGCTATGGGCATATTCTGGGAAATGTGTTAGGTGTTGTGCAACTGCATAATCCTAGATGGTAGAGACTATGACACACCCAGGCTTTACTGCATAGCCTATAGCTTGTAGGCTGCAAACCTGTGCAACAAGTCACTGTACTGAGTACTGTAGGCAACTGTAACACAATGGGAAGTATGTGTATATTCACACATCTAAACATAGAAAATGTACAACCTGAAAGATAAAAAATGGTAAAATTGCATAGGACATTTACTATGAATGGAGCTTTCAGGACTGGAAGTTTCCCTGGGTGAATGAGTGAGTGGCAAGTGAATGTGAAGGCATAGGACATTACTGTACACTACTGGAGACTTTGTAAACCTGTACACTTAGGCTACACAACATTTATAAAAATAAATCTTCTTTCTTCAATAATAAATTAACCTTAGTTTGCTGTACCATTTTCACTTAACATACTTTTAAAAAAAAAGTTTATTTAGAAAGTAAATTAGAGAGAGAAATATTGATCCATCTCCCCAAGGTAGGGGAGGGGGCCAAGACTAGGAAACATGGTGGCCATGGCTCAAAGAGCCACAAGGACACATCAGAGTTTAAAAAAGCAATGGCAAATGGTTGCTTCAGGTTGAATGTTTATTTTATTTTAAATGTTATTTCATTTTATTTATTTATTAGTCAGAGTCTCACTCTGTTGCCCAAGCTAGAGTGTAGTGGCATGCTCATGGCCACCGAAGCCTCAACCTGCTGGGCCCAGGCGATCCTTCTGCCTCAGTCTTCCAAATAGCTGGAACCCCAGGTGCACATCACCATGCCCGGATAATTTTTTTATTTATTGTAGAGATGAGGTCTCGCCAAATTCCCCAGACTGGTCTCGAACCCTTGGGCTCAGGCACTCCTCTCGCCTGGACCTCCTAAAGTGCTGGGATTACAGGCATGAGCCACCACACCCAGCCTAACATACTTTTTAATTTTTAATAACTTTTTGACTTTTGCAATAACACATAGTTTAAAAGAAAAACAGTGTGCACCTGTACAAAAATATTTTATCTCCTTATTCTATGAGTTTTCTATTTTAAATTTTATTTACTGTTTTTACTTTTTAAATTTATTTGTAAAATAAGGCACAAACACAGACATTCCTTGGGCCTACACAGGGTCAGGGTCATCAGTATCACTGTCTTCTACCACTTGTCCCACTGGAAAGTCTTCAGGGACAATGACACATGTGGAGCTGTTATCGCCTATGATATTAATTCCAGCCTTCTTCTGGAATACCCCTGAAGAATCTGCCTGTGGCTGTTTTACACTTAACTTTTTTTTTTTAATAAGTTGAAGGAGTACACTGTAAAATAACAATAAAAAGTACAGTATAGTAAATACATAAACCAGTAACAGTTATTTATTTTCATTATCAAGCATTATATACTGTACACAATTATATGTACATTACTTTTACGTGCCTATCAGCACAGTAGGTTTGCTTACATCAGCACCACCACAAACATATAATTCACTATGCTACGTTGTGACAAAGCCTATAACTCCAATAGGCAAATTATTCCACTCCATTATAATCTTATGAGACCTATATGGTATACATGATCCATCACTGACCAAAACATTATTATGCAGTACATGACTAATTGCTTTCTCTGTGTGGTAATGCCACCAACTAGACACAGATCAGGGTCTTTTACTTCAATGTCTTTTCAATTAAGGGATTTATTTTTTTCCTCTTTTGGAATTTTTAAAATTATCTTAAAATAGTTTAAGTTTCTATTTATAGAAAAAAGATTCCACTAGTGAATATAAGGAGAGACCCAAAAAACTGGAATGTACATATTAAAAAACTGTGTATTTGTTCTTACATATTTAAACTTCAGTCACCTTCAAAGTGCTCTTCATTTGATGCAACACACCTATCAAAACACCTTTTCCATTGCTCAAAACAGTTTTTGAACTCATTAGTTTTGACTACCTTTAGTGTTTCTGTCGGGGGTTTTTTTTTTTTCCACTTCTTCCACATTGGGAAAATGTTCCCCTTTGGGGACGTTTTTTAATCCAGGGAAACAAAAAAAGTCACTCTGGGCAAGACGGGGTAATAGGGAGGGTGGTGCATGGGGGCCGTGCTGCTTTTGGTCAAAAGCTGCTGAGCACGCAGAAAAAAAATTTCACTGTTGCACACTTTTCATGTAAATTATCTATCATGAAATGGGCAAATGTATTAAAAGACTCTCCAAAAAAAAAAATCACTGAAGCTGAACACAGCCCTCACAACAATGCTAGCCGGTACACTGATGCCGATGGGTTCCTAGAACACTTACCTAGAGGGAAGAATGCCTGCACTACAAAAGGCCCACTCTCTAAAAGATAATTCTAGTGTTTTTATTTTTTTTTGAATCCCCCTAGTATTGCCATATTTCCCTTCATTGGGAGTGTGCCATTTGTATTCCCATCAGAAATGTAGGAAAATGCCTCTTTTACAGCCTCTCCAACAGAGCATTTTTGGGAATTTTTTTCAATTTTGCCAATCTGAATGGTGGAGATAGAATTTCAGTGGAGTTTATATTTCTTTTACTATGAGTGAGGATGATTACTTTTCATATATAAGTAACACTGACACTTATTTGTCTGTGAATTGGTGATTTGCTGCCCATTTTTCTATTAGATTGTTGGGTGCATCTCTTTACAACTTTTAAGAGTTCCTCATAAATGAGGTACACTAGCCATTTATTTATGTTTTAAATTCCAAATATTTTATTCAGTTTGTTATCTTTGTTTCTGATACATTTTGCCATGTGCAAGTTACCTGTTTTAATGTGATCAAAGTGATCAGACCTTTCTTTAATTATATTTGAATTTTGATCAAAAAGTTGTTCCCACTCCTAGATTATACAAAAATTCACTAATGTTTTCTTCCAGCACTTGCTTTACTTTTTCACACTGAGGTATCTGATCCTTGGTTTCTGGTATGAAAAATAGATCTAAGGGTTTTTTTGTTTGTTTTTTTCATATGGCTAGCCAACACCATTTTATTATAAAGTTGACCATATCCTCATTGTTTTAAAGATAATATGTCCTCTTCCTTGACCAACGCTGAACCAGTAGGATAATACAGAACAGGTACTCACCTAGTATTAGCTGAACAAGTGAATGAATAAATGTGTACTGTTTATTAACTGTACCTCAGATAATTTTGATGCAGATTGTGTTATCTATGCACCACACTTCAAAAGACAGTGCTATAATGGATGCTGCTTACATTTGAAACCAGGATTCTAAATGCAAAAAAGCACAGAAGATCCTTGGGGATGGATATTAATAATCTATGACTACATATATAGAAAACCGAACTGAGAATGGCTCTGTGAAGGTAATAGAGGAAGTGTTTCTGAAAGGTTTCAAGCAAGATGATAATTTTGAGAAAAGCTGTTTGCAGATTTTGTATTGTTTTGATTTCTGAGGGTAGTGATAAGAAGGGTAAGGTACCAGCCTCAGGATATAATTTATTTACAAAAGGAGTAGGTAGGTAGGCTTATAATACAATGATGGGGAAAGCACATGGCATGCACTAGGTTGAGTAAGAAAAGCAGGGGAGCTACTCAAGATAGAAGTAGAAGCACAACTATTGTAGATTCCCTGTGTCACAAGAGGGAATTCTCCCCAGGCTCCCAGCTATGTCACTGAGGCTTAAGTCTACAGGAAAGAGTAATATTAGCCAATCCTTTCCAGTTATATGGAGAGAATATCCATGGGGAAATTTTCTATTAGCTTTTCCAAAATTTAAAAATGTTTTCACTAATAGGTTATATTAATATTCATTTGAAATATCAAGTAATAATGTGGCAAGCAGTCATAGAAGTTACTCCAGAATAAACACAGAATTTGGATCCCCCCACCATGAATTTAGCATACCTTAGAATACCTTTATTTGGCTTGTATCCAGTGATAATATGACACAATAGTATGTCACTAAACAAAACGTAGTTTATTCTTATTTATCCAGAGTCTAGATTTCAGGTATGCAGAGAATGTAGAACACAGCCAAACTCAAAGACAGGTCAAGAGGAAAATATACACAAAGTTTATGAACTTTGATGGTGGGAGACACTGAGTCATGCTTCAGGATCTTAACCTTGTCATATAAGCATTAAATAACATAACAGATCACAAGATGGAAATCCTGACAAAGAAAAGTGACAGTTGACACGAGAGACCTCTGAATGCTGACAGAAAAGCTAAAAAAAAGCAGAGGAATGTGGATCATTTTAACTGAGAACAGAAAGCTCTATATATCTCAGTAACTTTTCAAGGCATCATGGAAAATGTCTGAATAGTCAACTAATAGCATTCTAGAAAAGACCATTTAAGTTCAGAATTCCCCACTAAAGAGGAAATGTGTACTCCATTTCATAAAAATTTTTTTTTCCAAGGGAAATGGTGAAAAACATTGGTATTTGAAAGTATAAACTTTGCCAGGTACGGTGGCTCATGCCTGTAGTCCCAGCACTTTGGGAGGCACAGGCAAGAGGATTGTGAGAATCCAGGAATTTAAAACCAGCCTGGGCAATATAGCACGACCGTGTCTTTTTTTTTTTTTTTTTTTTTTTGAGTCAGAGTCTCACTCTGTCGCCCAGGCTGGAATGCAGCGACATGTTCACGGCCACCCCAGCATCAACCTGCTGGGCTCAGGCAATCCTTCCACCTCAGTCTTCCAAGTAGCCAGAACTACAGGCACGTGCTACCATGCCCAGATAATTTTTTGATTTATTGTAGAGATGAAGTCTCGCCAAGTTGACCAGGTTGGTCTTGAACCCAGGGGCTCAGGTAATCCTCTTGCCTCGGTCTCCCAAAGTGCTGGGATTATAGGCTTGAGCCACCATGCCCAGACAAGATCTTGTCTTGAAAAAATCAAAAAATTAGCAGGGTGTTGTGGCGTACACCAGTAGTTCCAGCTACTTTGAAGGCTGAGGCAGAAGCATTACCTGAACCCAGCAGGTCAAGACCACTCCCAAGGCTGTTGTAGCCATGGTTGTGCCACCGCACCCCAACTTGGGCAACAGAGTGAGACTCTCACTTACAAAAAAAAGGAAAAGAAAAGAAAAGAAAGAATAAACCTCAATTCTATGGAACCTTCAATGTATGGGAATTATTAACCCATTCCTAAATAATACTGAGTATCTGAGGGACTCTTCTAGTCATTTCACAATGTTTCTAATAATGTAAAAAGTGATGGTAAATAAAAGTAATAAGTTTTTGTTCTCCTTTTAATTTATTTAGAAGACATAAGATTGCATAAAGCAAGACTTACAATATATAAATGTAATAGATAGGAAAATAATAACACAAAGTGAAGGGAAGGAATGGAATTGAGTTGGAGCAAAGTTGCTATATTTTACTGAAATTAAGTTAGTATTAATCTGAAGTAGGCTGTGATATTTAAAAATGCATATTGTAGTCCCTAGAGCCTGAACTAAGAAAATAACTAAAAGAAATACATAGAAAACACTTTTTAATGAAAACAAATAGTAGACTACAAATATCTATTTAATACAAAGAAAAGTAATAGAGGAGGTAATAGAACAGAGAAACAGAGACCTGAGACTAAAGAAAACAATCAGTAAAATGACAGACACAAATCCCTCCCTATGAATAACAGTATTAAATGTGAAAGGAGAAAATACTTCAGTCAAATGGCAGACTGTCAGCCTGAATAACTAACATGATCCAACTATGTATGCTATTACAAAAGGCATTTTAGAATAAAAGTAAAAAATAGGTTGAAATTAAAAGAACGAGAAATGGCATACTACAGGAGAACTGAAGTGGCTTTACTAGCATCAGGCAAAACAGACTAAAAGCTTACTAGAAACAAATAGAGACAATTTATGATAAAAAAAATTAACTCATTGGGAAGATATAACGATTCTAAATATATATGAACTGTGTGTGGGCGGGGGGATTGAAAAATATAACACCTGTCTCCAGGAAGGTATCAGGTCCCAACCCCTGGAACTTGTAAATGTTGCATCAAATGAGATAGGGTTCTTCACAATATGAATAAATTGAGGATTATGAAATGGAAGATTACCCTGGATTATCAGGAAAAGTCCAAAATGTAATCACATTATACTTATAAAATGGGAACAGGCAGAGATCTGGTTATAGACAGAACAGGACAAGGCAAGGTGAAGACATAGGTAGACATTCTCTGGAGGGAGTATGACACTAATTTCAGATTTCTGGTATCTAGAAGTGACAGAATAAATCTCTTCTGTTTAAGCCACCAAGTGTTTGCAGTAATTTGTTATAGTAGGTATAGAAACTAATAGATGTACTCAACAACAGAACCCCAAGATACATGAAGCATAAAAAGACAGAATTGACAACAGTACATGGAGATGTCAATATTCCAGTGGCAGCATCAACAACAACAAAATAGAAAGAAAAACTAGACAGAAAACTGAAAGAGATTACAGAAGACGAACACAATAAACCAACTTGGCAACTGACATTTATAAAACATTCAACAATAGCAGAATACATGGAGAATCCTCCAATACAGACCACACGCTAGATACAAAATAGGTCTCAGTATATTTCAAACAACCAAAATCATATAAAGTATGCTCCCCAATCACAATAAAATTAAAAATAGAAACAAAAATATATGGAAACGAAGCAACACATTTCTAAACTATCCACAGGTGAAAAAAGAATCACAGGAATATTAGAAAGTATTACAAGCTGAATAAAAACAAGCAAATAAAATATCAAAATTGATAAGATGCAGCTAAAACTATACATAAAGGGGAATTTGTAGATAGAAAAACCAATATTAGGAGAAAATAATTCAAAATTTAAAACCTAGTTTTCCAATTTAGGAGTCCAGTATAGAGTAAACTAAACCTGAAGCAAACAAAAGGAAAGAAATAATAAAGATTAGAGTGAGAATTCAATGAATGAGAAAACCGACACACAATACAGAAAACCAATGAAACAAAAAGTTGGTTCTTTGAAAAGATCAAAAAGCTGGCAAATCCTTAGCAAGGCTGAACCAGAAAAAAAAAAAAGGTGACAGAAATTACCAAAAATCAATAGGAATAAAGGTCACATTACCACCAACCTTAGATAAATCAAATGATAAGGGATATTACGAACAACTTTATTTTAATAGACAACTTATATTAAATGAAAAATTCCTAGAAAGGAACAAATTACTAAAAATGATTCAAGAAAAACATCTGAGTAAATCTGTAGCAAGTAAAGAAATTAAATTGGCAATTTAAAATCTTCTCACAAAGGAGAGGCCCTGCCCAGATGGCTTCAGTGGTGAATTCCATTAAACATTTAAAGAATAAATAATATCCACCCTTCATAAAATCCTTCAAAAATGAAAGAAAAGGGGAACACTGCCATATCTCATTCTATGAGACCAGTATTCTCATGATAATTAAGTCAGACAACTATATCACAAGAAAAGAAAACTACACACTAATATTCCTTATAATGGTAGATGTAAAAATCATCAGACATAGTAATTTCTCAACAAAATATTAACAAAAAAATCCAGTACATATTTACAATAATTTAAAATATCAAGCATAATACATTCAAGAAATGGAAGGTGGTTTAACATCCAACAATCAATTAATATATCATATTTCACTTTTTGTTTCTTGTTTGAAAATATCTTTCCCTATTTTAAGATCACAAGGAAATTCTCCTGAATTATCTTCTAAAAGTTTATAGCTTGTCTTTATATTTAAAGATTTAATATACTTTCAGTTTTGTCTGTGGTATAAGGTTTCACTTTGAGTTTTTTTCCCCCATATATCTGCTATAGGTTGAGTTTTGATGCCCTAAAATTTTTATGTTAATTCTCAGTCTCACAGAACCTCAGAAAGTGGCCCTATTTGAAAACAGGGTCATTACAGTTGAGTTATTTAGGAGAGGTCCTTAATCTGACTAGTGCCCTTATTAAAAGGGGAAATTTGGACCCAGAAATACATGCATGGGGGAGAAAAGAGTCATACACAAGCCAAAGAGAGGTCTGGAACAGATCTTTCCCTGACAATGTTCAGGACAAAGCAACCCTACTGAACCTTGATTTTGGACTTTGTGTCTCCAGTGAGACAATACATTACTGTTGTTTCCACCCAGCTTGTGGTACTTTGTTATGACGGCCCTAAGAAACTAATAAAATAACTATTTAAATTTTTTTTTTATTTTAAAGATTTGGAGTACATTTCGGGGTTAGGTATACAAATGTTCATTATGCTGGTACCTTTGTTGATAAGGTGTGCTACCACCTCCCCTGGCAGTTTCCCACTACCGCCAATCCCTTTCTTATAATTGTTTAAGGTCCACTTGTAAGTGAAAACATGTGGTACTCAGTTCTTTGTTTCTGTGATAGATCACTCAGTATTACAGACTCTAAGTCCATCCAAGTTTATCTCAGAATCCTAAATTGAAAAGTCCTTCTTTTCCCCACAGACCTGCAATACCAGCTCTATAAAAGATGAAGCTTCTTTATGTGCCCTTTAGAATGAGTTTGCCATGGTCTACCAAAACAAAACAAATCCATTGATACTTGTATTGGTTTTATATTAAATTTATACATAAATTTGAAGAGAATTCATGTTCTATCAACATAGTTCATCTCTGTTACCACTTACATGGCTCCTTTTTTAACTAAAACTTTCATAGTAAATTAATATCAGAACTAAAAGCAAATCAAAAGTAGTAATTTTAGATTCTTTTCAAAATTCATGTATATCTGCTCACATTCCCCAGAGATTTAGATCTGACCACTGCACTGGTGGGGTGGGAGAACAGAAAAGGAGAAATTAGTGGATGATATCCACAGTTAAGAATAATTATTACAAATGGCAGCCACCATGGCTATTTACATTCTTGGCTATATCACTATCAATGTAGAAAATGAAAAGGCAACCAAAAAAGAAGTGATTTTTTAAAAAAGCATGCTAGTACTAAAAGCCATCTACAAGAAAGCCACAGCCAGTATACTCCTAAACAGACAAAAACTGGAACCATTTCCCCTGAAAACTGGAACAAGACAAGGATGCCCACTCTCACCCATCCTGCTCAATATAGTATGGAAGTCCTGGCTAGAGCAATCAGAAAAGAGAAGGTGATCAGGGGTATCCAAATAGGAAAAGAGGAAGTCAAGTTATCTCTCTTTGCAGATGACATGATTGTATGCCTTGAAAACCCAAGAGAATCTGTCAAAAACCTCCTCACACTGATAAAGGACTTTGACAAAGTCTCAGGGTATAAAATAAATGTACAAAAGACAATTGCATTTCTTTACACCAATAATAAACAAACAGAAACCCAAATAAAAAGCACAATCCCATTCACAGTAGCCACAAAAAAAAAAGAAATACTTTGGCATCTTCCTAACTAGAGACATGAAAGACCTTTACAATGAAAACTACAAAACACTGCTCAAAGAAATAAAAAATGACACAAACAAGTGGAAAAATATCCCATGCTCATGGATTGGAACAATCAACATTGTGAAGATGTCCATCTTACTGAAGGCAATCTACAGATTTAATGCAATATTCGTCAAATTACCAGCAACATTCTTCTCAGATCTAGAAACAACAAAACAGGAATTCATATGGAAACACAAAACGACCAAGAATAGCCACAACAATCCTCAGCAAAAATAAAATAAAGCAGGAGGTATCACACTACCAGACTTTAAACTTTACACATCTTCGACAAAGCCTCCACTACCCACTACTGGGAGAGGAGAACCAATTCAGTAAATGGTGCTGGGAAAACTGGCTGACCACATGCAGAAGATTCAAACAAGACCCCTATCTATCTCCACACATAAAAACTAACTCTAAATGGATCAGAGACCTAAATGTAAAACCTCAAACCATAAGAACTTTAGAAAATGCAGGACACAGCCTTATGGAAGTTGGAACCGGCATCCAATTCCTGAGCAAAACCCTAAGTTCCCAGGCCGTAAGAGATATGATAGACAAGTGGGAACTCATTAAACTGACAAACTTCTGCAAAGCCAAAGAAACCATCAGGAGAGCAAGGAGACAGCCCACAGACTGGGAAAAAATATTTGCCAACTCCATGTCTGACAAAGGCCTAACAACAAGGATCTACAAGGAACTCAAACGTGCTGAAAATGAAAAGAAAAAAACAAACAACCCCATTACAAAGTGGGTAAAAGATATGAACAGACACTTCTCAAAAGAAGACATACGAGCAGCCAACAGATACATGAAGAAATGTTCAACCTCACTACTCATCAAGGAGATGCAAATTAAAACTACACTGAGATACCACCTAACTCCAGTCAGAATGGCCATTATCAGTAACTCAAAAAATAATAGATGCTAGAGAGGATGTGGTGAAAAGGGAACGCTTCTACACTGTTGGTGGGAGTGTAAACTAGTACAGCCTCTGTGGAAATCAGTGTGGCAATTCCTAAAAGCTCTAAAAATCAACCTTCCATATGATCCTGCAATCCCCCTACTGGGAATATACCCTGAAGAACTCAAATCACTCTATAAAAAAGATACCTGCACACATATGTTTATCGCAGCATTGGTCACAACAGCAAGATCATGGAACCAACCATGCTGTCCATCAAAAGAGGACTATATTAAAAAAATGTGGTACATATACACGATGGAATATTACGCAGTCATAAAAAAGAACAAAATCATGAATTTCACAGCAACCTGGATAGAATTTGAATTTATAATACTGAGTGATCTCTCACAGAAACAAAGATCTGAGCATCACGTGTTCTCACTCATAAGTGGACCTTGAACAACCCTAAAACTATAAGAAAAGGATTGACACTGGCGGGAAACTATGGGAGAGGGACAGGGAGGGGAAGGGAGGTGGAATTAATGGTAATCAATATCTATCTGGGGAAAGAGGGGCACATTTCATCAACAAGGGTACCTGCACAATGAATATTTGTATACCTAACCCTTAACTGTACCCCACAACTTTAAAATAAAAAAAATATTAAAAAATAAAAAATAAATAAAAAGCATGCTAGCATCTGGTATTTGAGTCTCCTCCCCCTTACCCCCCAAAAGTTATCTGGTCAGTTCTCTTAAGAAACAGGTTTTTTTTTTTTTCCTTTTAAGTTGGAGTCTCACTCTGTCATCCAAGCTGGAGTGCAGTGGCACACTCATGGCCACCCCAGTGTCAACCTGCTGGGTGCCAGAGATTCTTCTCCCTCAGCTTTCCAAGTTATCAGAACTACAGGCATGCAATACCACCCCTGGCTTATTTTTTATATATTGTAAAGACGAGGTCTTGTCAAGTTGCTCAGGCTGGTCTCGAACCCATGGGCTCAGGCAATCCACTTGCCTAGGCCTCCCAAAGTACTGGAATTACAGGCTGAGTTATTTTCCCACCCTCTTTCATCAGGAACATGAGATTCTTAGTTTCAACTATGCTGTCATTACTTGAGTATTGTAAATTTTCCATTCAAAGGAAAAAGTTACAAATGACTGACCCAATTCATTCAGAGATATAAGAGCTAAAAATTTAAGTTCAATAGATATACATTTTAGCAATGGATAGGAAAAAACAAGGTTGGTAATGAAGTAAAAAATCTACATTTTTTTTCTGTCAGGCAATACTATAAAAAGATAACATCTCTTTTAATTTGTCTATATATTCTCTGATGATAATGGAAAGGATATAACATGCTCATTTTATTTTTCTCTACTTTCTCAAGCAGGTGACTACCCATATTACCACTGTGGAATAGGAGAGAAAACACAACCTACAGAAAATACACAAAAGTAAGTGTGATTCTAACTGGCAACCTCAGGACAATTCATCAATAGAATGCTTCCTTGCTAGATTAATGCCCCCTCTAGACCTTGAGAAGTTTTCCATTTCAGCAAGTTAAGTTATCAAAGAAAAGGTAACCTCCAAAAGAGTAGGAATATTGTATGTTTTATTCACTGAGTCTCATAGTGCAGTCCATAGCTAGGCATTCAATAAATATGTGTTAATGGAATAAATTACTCTTGCTATAATTTGCGGCTAAAACAAAATGCTCCACTTTGCCAACTTTTAAAAATAGTGCTCAGATTATGGTTTTCTTTGTCACTTATTCAACTTGAAACTTGAGGGTTTTAAGAGGCAATAAAATATGGGTCCATAACATTGATATTATACCTTAAGTGATAGATGATGAGCACTCTGAACTCATAAATTTTTATATTATTTGAAAGTATGAAAGCCTGTTGCTCATTTATATTTCTGAAGTAGTATCTGAAAAAATGTTTTTTATCCCTGGTTCAGGTTATATTTGATAACACAGGCCAATCTCAGGAATATAATTAAGACTGTTTTGGTTTTATCCTGATTCCAACTGCTCTAAGCAAAGAGAATATAATTTTTTTTGCCTGAATCAAATTTAGATGAGTTTTCCTTCTAAAATATGTAGGATAGTATCTTCTGTACCTAAGTCCATCCACTTAGCCTATTTATCAATCCTACATTTAGATCTCCATTACCTATAGAAAGCTTTCAGAAAATCATTAGGTAAAATAGTAGTTACAGTCCTCTAAGACAAAAAGAACATGTCACATCACTGTCCACTATCAAAATCATCCTCCTAAAAATATCCTATTCCTTGAAATTAATATTTGGACAACCAAATACTTAAAAAAGGCATGCTGGGTATCTTAAAATGAGTATGAGTATAATTAATTCTCTGATCCCCTGCTACCAAGTATTGTACAATCTGTTATTATTCACTGTCCCATAGATCATGTGTTCTTGCTGCTGGTTTGTTCCAGGAAGAGAGACAGCTGCAACACTATATCCCTGTTCAACCTGAGGACCATCTGACTTTAATTGTAACACACAGCTTGATGTAACTCTGGCTACAAGAAGCCAAAGAATCGTCTGTAATAATCTGGAAAAAGCAGAAAACTGCCAACAGAGGGCTGAAAACAGGGACTTGTGCTGTCTGGCTGCCTGACGGGCAGCAGGAAATATGATTAATGAGTAAGGTATAATGATATCAGGAACCCGATTAGCACCACAAAAAGGTCACAGATCAAAGTAGTATGCATTTCATGAGCTACAATCATTGCATAAAATCTGTGGACTTGAAGAGGTAAACCAAAAAGAGGAGGGAGATACAATCCTTGTGTGATAACATGCTAACAGATACCAAAGATACCACAGTAACAATGTATCACGTATAGAACATTAACAGGAAATTATAAAATGAATCAATACAGACTGCACTGTGAGAATGCTCTGTACATCATAGGTATATAATAAATATTCTTTAACAAATGTGTTATTAAATTCCTTCATAAAGGCACATATACATAAAAGTATCTTTCCTAATTATGAATTAAAATGACCAGAGACATAAATATTCAACTCTAAACTATGTTTGCACTTGATTTGCAGAGATTTATACAGTTCTTGTTTGGGAATGTAAGGCCATTCAGAGCCTAAATATGAAGACATCTGTAAAACTCAAGAGGGAGGAATCACTGGGAAAAATGGAAAGTAAACTTAAGAATGTATTATATGTGCAGTTAATACTGTAAAATATCATTTTGTATATTATTTCATGGTCATGTCTAAGTTTAGAGCATGGGTAGCCAAAATCCAAATCTGAATGTAGAATAATTTGGTAACTTACAATCTTTTCCTTAATATCCTGGCAAAACTTTACCAAACAGACCTGGTTCTTCTGAGGTGAAGGCAGTGGGCAGCAGTGGGAGAGTATTTACACAATTCAATATTTTAATTGCCAAAATATTGGTGAAAAACTTAAACATAACTTATCCAAATGTTTCTGCCTCTTAGATCACCTTTAAAGTGAAGTAAAAATGCTAACAAATTTCTTTGTGTTATTAACAATACTAATTATGTAATGATTAATAGAGAACTAGTTCTTTTGAAAATTAAAGTTTTAAGTTGTAATTGAGAAAAAGAGCACCAATAATAAAATGATCAGAAGAACATGATTTTATTTTTTCCTAAAAATATATTCAAGCATGGGAATTATACTTTATACCTTTCACATATTATACATTTTATTTTACATTCATCTAATATTTAGTTAAAACATTCTTTTTAAAATGGTGATTCAAAAGGCACCATTAAAAAGTGAAAAAACAGGCCGGGCTGGGTGGCTCAGCCTATAATCCCAGCACTTTGGGAGGCCGAGGCAAGTGGATTGCCTGAGCCTGCAGGTACGAGACCAGTCTGGGCAACTTGGCGAGACCTCGTCTCTACAATAAATCAAAAATTAGCCTGGTGTGGTAGTGCACGCCTGTAGTTCCGGCTACTTGGAAGGCTGAGGCAGAAGGATCACTGGAGCCCAGTAGGTCGACACTGTGGTGACCGTGAGTGTGCCACTGTACTCCAGCCTGGGCAACAGAGTGAGACTCCAACTCAAAAAAAAAAAAAAAAAAAAAAAAAGGGAAAAAACAGTCAAATTGAACAATATTTGCAAAATAAGTTGAATAAAGAATTTTACCCAATTTAACTGGGTTGCACATTTTTAATAAAAGTGTATACATTTAATAAATCTCATGGGATTTTACACTTTTAAAAAGTTGAATTTTATTGTTTGTAAGTTACATATCAATAAATCTATTTTAAAATTTAAATTTACAAATACTATAGAAAAAATAGTTGTAGTACAAATGCACCTTCTATTCACTTCTGTGCACCCCTGGAGGCAAAAAACCACACAACCATAGACAACTACCACATTTAAAGGTTTAACATCTCCTTCAATGTCTTTCAGAGCTAAGTTTTATCTTGTTCTCATACATCAATCACAGAAACTTAGTATCTTCAACAATTCTTGGGATAGATGTAAAATGGAACGTGTACCACATGACTGTAGTTCAATAATATATACTATTTTTGGAGCACCTGCTATAAGCCAGAGAATATTCTATGTATTTTACATACATAATAATAATTTAAACTCACAATTTCAGAATTACAAATGAGGAAACCAAGACTTAGAAAGGTTTAACTGCTAGGGTCCCATCGTTAGTAATGTGACTGATCCAGGAAACCTGGTCTACCTCTTTTATTCTTTCCACTCCCTTGCATTGCTTCTAGTCTATGTAAAATGTGAATTTTGGTAATAATGACATTGTAATAAGGACCTGGAAGATAGGATTAAAATATAATTGTTGGTATTAAAGGTAAGAAATGCCACCTAAAAAACCAAAATGCAATAATTTTTCTTGTTTAACTGTAAATTAAAAACAGTTTGACCGAGATTTCACTTTTAATACATAGTATGGCAAAGATTCTACTTTTATTTTTATTTTTTTGAGTTGACGTTACTCTGTTGTTCAGGCTGGAGTGCAGAGGCATGATCACAGCTACTGCAGCCTCAGCCTGCTAGGCTCAGGTGATCCTTCTGTCTCTGCCTACCGAGTAGAATAGCTGGGGCTACAGGCATGTGCCACCAAGCCCGGGTAATTTTTTGATTAATTATAGAGGCAAAGCCCCACCGTGTTTTCCAGACTGGTCTTCCCCAGATGCTGGGATTACAGGAATGAGTCTCCATGCCTGGTTCAAGATTCTAGCTTTAAATACTAAAAATAAAGCTCCCTTATTCCAGACTTTAAAGAATTTTAAAAGACAAAAAGGAAAATTCGTATTACTTTCTAGCAAGATAATACAGAACCCATTTAATGAAGGACATTAAAGAGTCTACTAAAGAGGATACTAAAGAGTTGTTTGTAAGCACAAATTAACTGTGCTTTCAAGTTTTAAAGTTTCCATATTCTAAATATGAAAATGTGACGATTTCCCTCAAAATACAGATACAAGATGGAATTTGAAAATCATGTTTCTATTACCAAAATGTGTGATGACCTTCCAATCTGGAATACAAAATTATGTTCCCTTTCCTGGCAAGAGAACCCCATGTTTGAAAAAAACCTGTAATTTCAGTTTCACTAACAACTCCCACTTATAATTTTGAATTATCATATATATATGAACATAACCTTAATTCTGCATAAAATAATAAAAACAACTATTATACCTTTCAATTCAATAACATTTTATGGCAATTCATGAACTATTATGCCACTTACAGTTATTCTTATCACCTACAGGTTTGTCTAGAAGAGCAAGGGTTAATGATTAAACACCACACATGAAAGATGCTTTGAGAAAAGGCTCATGATAGACAGGGTAGATGATTATAATCTTACCAATCTGTTTATGCGAACAAAATCTTCCGAGGTTTTGGCCCAAGGAGGAAGTTCGACATCAGACACTACTGTCCCATCATCCATCACTCCAAGATTATAATTATTGAAGTTGACAAACATCTCAGGGAGATAATAAAATTCAGGGATCAACTCCTATATAAAAATAAAAGAAAATGTTATATTATAAACTGAACTGATTAGATAGTCATAGAAGAACCTGATCATTTCCTATTATGCAGAAGAACAAAATAAACAGAGAAGATTTCTTCTCTTTGCACGGTCTAGCCCTATCACAATGTTTCTATTTAGGAAGTAAATCCTACTCAACCAAAATTAAATAACATTTTACTGGTATAAATACATTTTATAGGCTTTCCTTCATGACACATCTCATAATTTCAAAACTCCTCAATACCAACATTTGAGTAATAACAGGTTTGACAAGATATAAATACAGATTAGCATGCTATATAAACAATGACAGTCAAAACTAGATTTTAAAATGAGGTATACGGGATTTTTTCCAGAAAAACCCAAAATCTTTATAAGTATTAAAATTCTACTGCCTTGGTCCCTTCATCAACCAGGAAGATAATTCATTATATTTTAGCAAAGGTTTATCAGTATATTTTCCTCACATTTCAAAAAACGCAAGTTTAAAGATACTGTGATAAAAGATCAAAATTTATAATTATTCTAGAAAAATGACCTTGATGAGAAACTGAGTGAATTAAATATGTGACTTTAATAATGAGACTTTAAAAACACTTTAAAAGGACATTTAATAAGCAGAAAAATGCAGCCGCTTCGTCTTTTGTGTGCAATAAGCCCCATATATAACTGCTTCAGAGGCCCTGTAGATCAGACTTAAAATCCAGTCTTGACATGGGTCAGTGGCTCAGTGGTCTTTCAGATACCCCCTCAGGGTCAGCTATGGCAGGCCTGGCTTTCCAAACAGTTGAGTAAAATAGGGAGGTCATCAGACTTTGGACAAGGTCAGTATGAACTTGCCAGAGCAGAGAAAAAGGATCCAGTAGGAATTAAGCTATTATCACCTCCATCATCCATGTGAAATGTTGCTTGACTCTGAATTGTACATCCTTTGTTTATAATCACAATAATTAACTAAGCAGGGTAGAAATGAGCTTGTCCTCCAAATGGCTGACAATCATCTGATCAACAGATTTTTAAAACATTTGAGTGAACAAAATTTTTTAAAAATGCTTCGCTTAAAGTTTAGACATAAATAAGACACTGATCACACAATAATTTTGATTCTCATCTTCAAAAGCAGTGCACATAAGTCTAATTGACAAAAGGGGGAAAGATAGATGTATGTTATTTTATGACGCAAAAAGGCATACCCAATTTGTTTGAGTTAACTTTTATTGCATGGTATGAGTCAGGTACTGAGATAACTCTTAACAAGCCTTTCTACACTTAATCTTCATAACTTTATGAGGTAAGACATCAATCATCTCCCTTTTAGAAATGCAATAGGGTTCAAAAAAGTTAAGCAATGTGCCCAAGGTAAATAGCTGATATACTGTAAATTTGGAACTTGGACCAGGATTTGATTGTTTAACTCTAAAGCCCATGTTCTTAGTCATCAAATAAGTTTGGATTCTACTTATACTATATACAAATCAAAACATTTTAGTCATTAGTTTTCAACATATATTCCAAGTGATTAAAAAAAAGAACTAAACTAAATATAAACTTTTAACTCTTTCATGACAAGATAGCAACCGATTCTCCTGAAAATATAGATATTATATATAGTATGAATATCTCTCTATAGTAATTATTATATAAACAAAAGTAATCCAAAAAGAAGTTTTTAAATGCTGTAATTATTTGCCCCAATAAGAAGATAACTCATTTTACAATTTTTTATTATTAATTTGCTGAAGGGAGCAGTCAATTAATTTTCAACTTTGAGAAATTTTACCAAAATATCTTATTCTCACTCTAGACTACTTGTGCTGTTAAAAAATGTTAATATTCCCAGGTGTAGTTCTACAATAAAAAGGAAGAATGTACCTTCCTTGTTCATTCACAATCAAAAGTAGCATTTGGTTTAATTCAATACCAGTCCTTTTCATTTCAATAATACCCACTACTCATCCCCATTCCCACCCTCTCATGATTAGAGGAGGCTGCCCTTCTTTTGACTTGTTATACCTTCCATACTTTTGTGTCATAATTCTCAGATTCAAAACAACAATTATAACAGCTGAATTTGAGGTGCTAGTTATCTCACAAGTTTTAAAATTGGGGAGATGTCATTTTATTGTAAATCATATATATGTATATACATATATATACACACACACACACATATATATACCATATATACACATATACACATGTGTATGTACATATAGATTATATAATACAAATATACCAAAGAAGAATTTTTTACTAAGACAGTTCTAGAAAGCAGAATAGAATAAAGGACATTTCAGAGTAATTGTCATGAACATAAAGTCTTCCATCTTTCTGAATTTATAGCACCAAAATATAATTTTGTATATTTTCCTCTATATTTTATGTCCCCTATTTTATTCAAATTACTCAACAAATTGTAAAAACTTAATTTTCTCAGAAAAGAACTACTTTCCAAAGGTTCTTTTACAAGTCTTAAACTCAATAAACAGATAAATATCAGTTTATTTACAAATACAAATGTACTATAATTTTAAGTTATGCTGTTACTTTAATATTGACATAAATATAAATTCACTTAACTGGAAAATAAATAGAGCAGAAATACATATAAAACAAAGAAGACATTTTTAATAAATGGTATGAAGAAAGCAATTTCAAACTTTTAAGTCTTTCTGGACCATGTTAATCTTCCAGTTATATCTTTTCTATCATGCTGGGAGGGAAGTAATAACTCATCAATTTCCATTTAATTACTAAAGGTTTTATTTGTGATTTCCTAAAGAAACATTTTATGAAAATTTTGCACAACAGTCATTATATAAGCATTTCAAAATTAAAAATTTAAACTTCAGCAATTAAAAATTTAAGTTTAATATGTCACTTAAAATTTGTCAAGCTATGACTTTGGTGTTTCACTCTCTTTATTTTTTAACCTCTCATGCTCGTTCCCTTCAATTTCGAGAGAGTAGTCAGGCATTTCTTTCTCTAGAAACATTTTCAGCATCCAGTACAGAGGCCTCTTGAAGGCATCTTCCTTTTCTGTCTTTTGTGAAAGTCTAAGCAAATAGAGATTATGTAAGGTGTCCCAGAGAAAGAGGTGATAACATTTTTATAGAGACAAAAGAGGCATATGTTTTTTCCCAAGATATTATTTTTAGAAAGGCAAGTTTCTCAAAATCTAAATCTATAGCCTGCTTTCTCCAGTCTGAAGAGAACAAGAAGTGCTGAAGAAGTTAGGCTGGAGCCCGGGGGATGGGGAGTGGTGAACAGGGTTACTTCATGTCCCCATGGTGCCTTTCTGTAAATTAGAAAAAGGCAACACTCCCAGGCTAAAGCAGCCCAGAGGAAACTCAGTTTGGGAAATGGAGTGAGTACAGGACTAGATTTCAGCTCCTATTCTTTCCTCTAATCAAGTTCCCTTCCATAGAGAATCTGTACATGGGGACCCCATGCATGGTACACTCAGGGAAGCCAGTCCCTTGGCACAGGGCTTTTGGCATCAGCAAATATTTCCTAAACTAACCCTGGTATAATCAGGAGAGTTTCTTGTCTCCAAAAGACTATGCATCTAGACAGTGAGGATAAGAGTAATGAACGACTAAAGATGTGCAGGGCAATATTCTGGGGATCTTATAAGCCTGAATTCTCATCTAGGCTTTGCTGAAAGGAGGTCCTTGCCCTACCCCTGTAATAGCTATGAATGAATTTCTCACTAGCCTAATATGAGGAAAGGTTGAATTCAAATTGGGATATTTCTTATACAGTTGATTAGTGGTTATGATTTTATATCATTTCAATAATGATAAAAAGTTATCAATATATTAACTGATAATATAGTTTTAGAAAACAAAATGGTGGGAAAAATTCAATATGGGTCGCAATACAAATAGAATGTGTTATCTTTGATTAAAAGAATAAAATTTATAATAAGTTTCTCTTGATTGATTATTTGACTTAAGTTTTAGGTAGATATGAAGGGTGATATAACACCTCATTATCACAAAAAAATTTATTTAGTTCTTACTTTTTACAGAGAACCATGGTAGGGTCTGGAATATAGAAACACAAATGTTTCCTCTCCATCCCCTACAGAACACAGATCTAAATTAGTAAGAGTGAAAGGATATATTTATTAAGACAAAATAGGTTGCAAAAACAAACAGCACTCTGTAAGTTCAAAAGAGAAAATTATTTCTAAAAGTCGGAGTGGTCAGAGAAAGCTTTAGAGAAAAGATTATAACACATTGCATTTCCCTACCACAGAACTCATCAGTCTGTACTGTAATGATATGTTTGCTTGTATCACCCTCTAAACTGAAGGCTTTATGAGACTGAGGACTTTAAACATGAATTTAAAATAGAACAAGCATTGCTAAGAAATTAACAATGAAGAGAGAGATTATGAAGATTATATATACAATATAAAATACATCATCAAATAGCACAATTAATTAGTAAGAGAGTGAGCATATATATATATATATATATATATATATATATATATATACACACATATATATATAGTAAATCCTCAATGTCATAAAAAAGTTCTTGAAAACCTCAACTTTAAGCGAAATGATGTATAATAAAACCAAATTTACCATAAGCTAATTGAGATAAATAAGAGTTAAGTACCTACAGTATATTTCTGATCACAGAAAACATCACCAAACTTCTAAATAAAGACCAAAAAGACTTCTAATATTAAATACTGAAATAAATGTGAGCTAGATGTACACTGAAGAATGATTAATTAAAAAAAGATAATTATTTACCCATAATTTCAGTTCAGGGTTGAGGGTGGCCAGAGCCAGTCCCAGCAACTCGGGGCACAAGGCAGGAACCCATCCTGGTCATTCCATGGCAAAGCAACTCACACACACCCACATTCATTCATATTGGCAATTTAGATACACCAAGTCAACTAATGTGTACATCTTTGGGATGTGGGAAGAAAGCAGAGTAGCTAGAGAAAATTCACACAGACACAGGGAGAATGTACATATGCCACACAGACAGTGGCACTGGCCATGACATGATTTTTTTCTCTCATCAACATTATAACAAAAAATTGAGCAAAATGATATTAATCAAAGACATGCTACAATTAAAAGATGTCTGCATAAAAATCAGTTCATGAGAGTTGAATAAACTCTTAATATGAAATAAACAAGTTGAACTGAATTGAAATATACCCATATATAACAAAAATGTATATATACATGTACAGCCAGAATTTTACTGTAGATGACACTGACATTTAAGTTATACAGTAGCATTCCATTTTAATCCTAAAAGCATCTTTATAAAAACTATGCCTTGATACAATACCAAATATTACGTTTCAACATTATCTCTTTTGACAGATGAAATGTAGTAACAAACTCAAAGATTACATCTTTCTAATACTTTTAATGCACATTTACAAAGTGAAGTATGTTTTATATTCATCAGAAGAGAACACTCAGCTCTGGATAAAAAACACATGTTCAGCAATTCTTTAAAACATCAGTGAAAAATGATAAGTAAACAACACTGACAGAAGACAGATACATTTACAATTCACATTTTCTTCTGGCTTGCTGACAATAATTTTAATCTCTATCACCTAATTAGGCAGATGGGTCTTAGAGGCAGGTAACATGGTCAAAATGTAGTGTATCATCTCCTAAAATAAAAATTTGAAAGGTTCAACCAGAGGTTATACCACAGTTCAGGATAAGCCTATAGCTTTGATCACAGATCCCAAGGCTTTCATGGCATAATGACAAGGATTGGTTGTGACCACACATATGCTTTTGTTTTCTTTATTAAGGTATGATTCCTGCTGATATTAGTGACCTTTGCAGCCAGGCGATGTGATTCACCTTTTAATAGTTACCAATTCTATATATTGAACTAAAAACAATGCTTTCAATATATCTTGGCAAACACACCAAATACTAATCTATTAACCCAAGAAACAAGATAATAAAAATAAAAATAAAGATGCTACTTCAGAGTTAAAATTAAGTTGTTTTAGTTCTTACTAAAATATCAAATCCTGACAACTCAAATATTAGCAAGGATAGCAAGTTAACTAATTAAGATGCACCGCTTTGGGGAGACTGATGGTAAAAAGATGTGAAAGCAAACATTTAGCTTTTCACCACTGAAAAAAATGGGTATATTTTATGGAAAAAAAAATTCAACATAAGATTTCTTAATGAACACAAAAAAGCTAATGAATAATATATGTGCATGTTCTGATACATTTTAACTTTCAAGTATTTATTTTGTTGCTTTACAAGTGAAAAACTAAAAATTTGACTAGAAGTCAGATACATTAAATTACATTTATGCTGCTGATAATAGTTATTTTAAATCAACTGCATATCTGAAAGTTTAAAGTTGATATTTAAACTTAGTTTCTCCTTATTCAGTAAATAAAATGTTATATTGAACAAACAATAATAACTTTTAAAACTGAAGAAGAAAAAAAATCTGTAATTCTTCTAGACAAATACAATAAATATTTATATCACTTTAGATATTATAAAGCTGTTATTTCAAATGCATTAAAATAAAGGAAAATCATGGGTTACACACATGTAGATAACAAGTAATTTATTTTTTTATTTTTTTTGAGTTGGAGTCTCACTTGGTCGCCCAGACTGGAGTGCAGTGGCCGCTTCTGGCCACTGCAGCCTCGCCTCCTGGGCTCTGGCGATCCTTCCACCTCAGGCTTCCGAGTAGCTGGAATTACAGGCATGCGCTACCATGCCCAGCTGATTTTTTGATTTATTGTAGAGATGAGGTCTCGCTGCCCAGGCGGGTCTCGAACCCGCGGGCTCAGGCAATCCACTCACCTCAGCCTCCCAAAGGCGCGGGATTACAGGCTGAGGCACCAAGCCCGGCTAAGTAATCTATTTTAATCTGACGTAGAAAAAATGATTAGGTTTGAGTCTTGTCTACTCAATTTACTGTCACGTGCCTTTAAATTAATTTAATTTTTGTGACCCTTACTCACCTCAATTGCCATTTCTAAAGCACAGGGTTCTTGTGAGGCTCATATAGGATAACACATCATTCTGTGTACACATAGATGTTGTTATTCTTACTATTATTATTATCATTAATATGACTCTTGATAAAAATCCCAAATTACAGACTCAACTTGCCTAAATCTTAAAGCAGACTGGTCATTCACTGAATTATGCCCATTTATAAAAGCATTAAATATAATTCTAAGAACGTTTAAAAAATCTACCTGTAAAAATAAATATGCTCACAAAAGTATTTGAGATTAAATAATGACTATTAAATAACTAACAAATTTACTGGTTTTTTTTAATTATCAATGACAGCAGGGCTTACCATGCCTCATATTATGATAAACACCCTCAATAATTTATAGTTTTCTTCTTTTGCTTTCAACACATTTTCCACCTCCACATTTGAGCTGAACATTTTCACTGGGCCTTTTGCTTTCCAGGCCCTGCCTTAAAGGAAATTATATTTGGGGAATAATGAGCATTAATAATGCAAACAAAGGGTGAGCTCTTACTGCCATAAGAGAAGGCATATATAAAATGTACACCTTAATTCCTTTCAGGATCAAGGTGTAAATAGATATTTGCATACTAGAGGAGAATAGTTCATATCAGCATCTATGAACACATTAATTAATGGTCTACATTTTTTAATTGAGAAAAACTTGTAAGATCACCAGTCAAAAAACAAATCACACTTGACATATATGTAATGCTTTTATATTTCAGAAAGATAAGAATATTTTCTAACTGTCTTAAGAGAGTTTTTTTCTGCCCAGTATAAAATAGCATGAGAAGAATATCAGTGATTCAAGTAATTTTTTTGATTAGTGAACAAAAAATAGATCATTGCAGACATGAATACAAACTTGAATACTAAAAAAAAATTATCACATGAGTTCATCATTTAATCTATTGACACATGAAAAAGAAAAGGATTATAGAGATGTGGTTAACTTAACAGATTCTAAGTTATGTATAAAAGAAAGGATAAACAGATATAGTTCAGTTAGAGTGTAAGTGTTTTACACAGGTAAGTGAGAAAGCTTGAGCTTACTGATGAAAAAAGAGAGGCTGGCAAAATAAAAAGAGGGAGAGAGAAAAGGGCGTAAGTCAGAAGTGTATAAATGATATATGGAAAAGGGTAAGCTTTAGTATTATTTTCTTTTAAACAAATTTTAAAAATATCTGAAAACAAAAAGAATAAGTGATGAAAATTTTTTTTACTAAGAAAATACACTTACCAAATCATCCAAGTCTAAGCTTTAAAACAAACAAAAAACTATGTTGAGAAATATATTTTCAGTCATTATGTTCTATTAACTGTAGCTAAACACTTTCTTATAAATGGGCCTAACACTGATGCTATCAGCATTCATGGAATGTATTAACATGGTAGAGGATGGCTGCAAGGGAAAAAAGAAACCTCATTTATCTTCAGTTGCAGACCCCTGGGAGTTCTGAGGCAGTAGGGGGCAAGTCAAAGGTCTCATGTTTTACAAATCTCATAGGACACAAACGATTCTAGGATCACCTCTATTTTATATTATATTTAACATGCATATGTACATTTAAAACTTTTAAGAGTTAATTTTACAGCAAAAACTAACTCATATAATATTACTACACAGTGCACTTTGGGAGGCTGAGGCGAGTGGTTTGCCTGAGCCCGCAGGTTTGAAACCAGCCCCTGGGCAACTTGGCGAGACCTCGTCTCTACAATAAATAAAAAATTAGCTGGGCATGGTAGTGCGTGAATGTAGTTCTGGCTACTTGGAAGGCTGAAGTGGAGGGATCACCAGAGCCCAGCAGGTCGACGCTGGGGTGGCCGTGAGTGTGTCACTGCACTCCAGCCTGGGTGACAGAGTGAGACTCCAACTCAAAAAACAAAAGAAAAAGAAATCAATTAACAACAGCCCTTAGAGAGAGGTTACATTTTCCTTAACTTGTATAGAGACAAGGACTTTAACAAAGTTGGTACTTCTGGCCTTCACCACCATCATCCTACCACTCACCCCAGGACAACCTAGGTTGGACATTCACGCCTCCCTCTTTACTCCTCTGTGACCATCCAGATCAGCACTTGGCTGTTTATGTCCAAATCTCACAAAGCCAGCCAACAGTTCTTCATATTCTGGTTCTCAGCTGCCCCTGAAGGACAGTTACCACCCCAACCACAGAGCCTGTCATCCTCAGCAGCTCTCCGGTTGCCCCTGACATTGTCCCCTTCCTTGTCTCCCTGTGGCCTCCGCAGTGCCCATCTCATGGTCCTGGGTTCAGCTGGTGGTGGAAAGGGGTGCTGCCTAGCACTGACCTAAGAGTGTGTGTGATCCACTGACCCAATGGGTGTCAAAGGTCAGTTCTGAAATGACGATGATTTGATGGGACATAATGAATCAGAGGAATTTTTCCATAGAGTTCAGGGGAACGGTGCAATTGACCTGTATTGACACCCACAGCTCAATGCAGATATTGAAGATCTACAATGAGAACTCTGTGTCCATCAGAGAATATGAAACGATCAATGATGTGAACATTGATCTCCACATCAACATCAGCTTCCTCAATGAGGAAGTCTTTACAGCCTAGAAGGTCCGCCAGACAGAACCTATTGTGTTGGGGCTGCAATTTTCTCTTTCCCAGTACCCTGATAGACCAGAACCATTTACTGAGGTTTTCCAGTGGTCAAATAAGGATTGACCACTTGGGCTGGGTCTTCAGCTGAAAAAGATCCTGGGTGTGCTCACATCCCAACAATGGAAACATCTGAGCAATGATTCCTTGGAAACCTAGTAGAAGAGGCACAACTGGTTCAAGGCAAGTGGTACCATTAAAAATTTCTGAGATGGCCTTAGCAACTTTTCACTCATTCCCCAAGTTTCCCAGTTTTCCTATCATATAGGAATCCATGCTGACAAGCAAGCTGGATGTGCCACAGCTTCGAGTCAGGCACCTTATAAACCATCCCATTTCCTGCACCATGAAGAATCCCAACGTGGAGGTGTTTGGCTACCTTCCCAGCCCCCAGGTCAGCGGTCACTGCAAGAATATCCCACTACGGAGTATGGATTCCTTGTCCAGATCATGCAGAATTTGACAGTGAATGAGTACTGTGTGGTGTGTGATGACCAGCATATCTTCGAATGGGTCCATGTTCAAGCCAGGTAACTGTACTCATGAACTGTATGTCTTCTCCTTCTCCATACTGGGGGTCATGGCCAGAGCTGCAGAGGAGGTGGCTACTGTAGCAGAGGTGGTGGATCTGCTGGTAGCCATATGTAGGGTAGCTTTGGAGTCCCCTAGGAAGAGCAGCATCTTTAAGCCTTATGCCTCTGTGCTTGACCCCACTGATCCCGAGGCTCTGGCCTAAGAATGATGAGTGGCTTCAGAAAGCTCTGGATAGTGTGATGTCTATTAGGGAGATGACCCAGGGTTCGTATTTGGTAATCAAGAAGCAGATGGACAAGTGGGATCCCCTGGCCAATCCTCTCCTGTAGTGAATCATCACCAGTAACAGGTCACATGTTGTCAAACTACCTCTCAACAGGCAGTTGGGGTTCATGTGCACCTCACACTAGTTCCTTCTGCCAAGCAGCCCTTCTACCAAGGAGACTCAGCTCCAGACTGCCAAGAAGTTCTATGGCAGCACCTTTGCCTTCCATGGGTCCCGCATTAAGAACTGGCACTCGATTCTGCGCAATGGGCTGGTCAGTGCATCCTGCACCAAACTGCAGTTGCATGGAGCAGCCTATAGCAAAGGCTACCTGAGCCCCATCTCTGGTATTTCCTTTAGATACACAGTAATGGGGAAAGAATAGCACAGGATGCTCTCCAAGGATAACCTGGTCCAGAAATGTAACAGGATGGATACCATTCCCCAGAATCAATCCATTCAGTTAAAGTTCCTACGGAGTTGGAATCTTTGTGAAGTGATTACTTCTAAGGACCTCCAGAGGCACAGGGACATCTGGGTGTGTCCTGTATCTGACCACATCTGCATATGGTACTTCTCTGTATATGAGGAAGGAAAGGTGGTCGATGCCAACATTAATACTCAGGACCCCAACATCCAGAAGGAAATCATGTGTGTGATTGGAATTCAGGTTTACATAAACTGAGGGACCCCAGGCCTTGTACCACCCCTGTTCCCCCAGGATCCATATGCCTTCATAAAAGGGCTCAAGTGCAGCAGGTGAGGCTGTCCTGAGGAATCAATGGGCCATTTCCAATGGGCAGGAAAAGGATAGAAGAAGTGGCCTTCATGGTGGAGCTTGACCTAGGAAGCCCACATTTGGATGGCCCATACTGACTCCAACCCCTGACTTTCCCAGTTGACTTCAACCTGTTTGTAAATAAAACAATAAAATGGAAGGTGCTATAGACTGGAAAATAAAATAAAATATTATTTGTTAATCTCTTAGAATGTAACTGCATTCTATTAACTGTAAATATAGAACACATTTTGCTGATCCTACTAAACTTCATAACTTAATAGAAAATTTATATTTACCACCAATGCACATTTAATTATAAAATGAAATTTCAGATGAAATATCCAAGATATAACCAGTGGTGGGATGTCCATATGCACTTCTTTTATAAAGCTATAACAGTAAGAACTCAATCTTATTAATTGTAAAAACATAGAAAATTGAATCATTAATAACTCTTGATCAGCACATGAATCCAGCTACCAGTTCTCTGGGAGACAGAAAATCTCAGCCTAAACTAAGAGATGTTAGTAGCCTCATTCCAAGGTGAGGACGTATTTCTTGGGCTTTTCTGTGTCCTGCCAGTTGGGATAACTACGCAATGCTCCTTTTTTCCCTTAATCTCCCTCTCCATTTTCCCCAGGCTCTTTCATTTACTCCCAGAAAAGCTTTATGTCTTCTTGTCCCTTACCATCAACCGAATGCCAAATCCTGGAGAATTACTTTTAATTCATCTCATTTGCTTGTTGAGGCCCTTACCTTACCAGCTTTCCTTTTAACTAACTGTAATAGCCTCCTAACATTTCTCCCTATCTCCAGTTTTCATCCTCTTTCCCCATCTTTTTGATCAACTTTCCATACTTCTGCCAAACTTCTTTCTTTTATAAAAGAGATCATCATATCTTGGTCCCATTCAAAAATTTTAAATGTCCCCTCACTACATGTATCAGAGAATGGCAAACTACAGTCCATGGGTATACCATATCAGGTATAACCTGATACCTGATTTAGTAGCTAAAGTTTTATTGGAGCACACTGATGCTCATTTGTTTAATATGGTTTATAGCTGTGACTGATATCACATGAATTACAAAGCCAAAAATATTTATCTGGCGGTTTACTGAAAAATGTTGTTGAACTAGTCGATAGAATTAAACCAAGTATCTTTAGACTGTTACCAAAGGTCTTCATATTAGACCCGACTGCCTTTCCGTATCTCTCTTTTTCTGTTTCCTAAACACCAAGAACATAAAGCCAATAAACCTTTCCCAATGTGACAAACATCTTTTCTAAACTTTGTTCATGTCATTTTCCTTACTCAGAATACTCGTGCTCATTTCATAGGGCTATTAATTCAATAAATGTTTAACTTAGTACCTTCTATGTTCCAAGTGCTATTCTAAGCTCTAGAGATAAACCAATGAGCAAAACAGTTCCAAATTCACGCTTTCATGGAACTAATGTTCCAGTGGGATAAGACATAATAAAGAAATCAGTAAATATAAATACATATGTCAGGCAGTGTGTGACATGAAGAAAATTGAAGTCAGGAAATAAGTAGGAGTGCATGAGGTGAGGGATGTAATTTTAAATAGGGAGGACAGAGAAGGCTTTACTGAAAAGGTGACATTGAGTAAAGAACTAGGAGGGATGAAGAATAAGTCCACAAAGATATCTGGAAGAAATTTCTCAGATGAAAAGACAAGTCAAAGCAAAGGCACTGAGGTGGGCAGATATCTGGAGTATTTAAAGGACACTAAAGGAGGCCCTGTTTAGCTAGACCAGAGTGAACAAAGGGTAAACAGGAAAAAAAAAAAGAGTCAAGAGGTAACAGGATTTTGGAGCTGGGGTAGGTGGTGTAGGGTCTTACATTGCAAGGATTTCAGCGTATGTTCTTAAATGGAACACAGTTTACTAACATAGGGAAGACTGGAGAGGCAAAGGTTTGAAGGAATAAAAATCAGAAATGTGGTTTCAGACATGTTAAACTTAAGATACAATTTATAGCCAGGCTCGGTGGCTCACCCTGTAATCCCACGCCTTTGGGAGGCTGAGGTGAGTGGATTGCCTGAGCCCGTGGGTTTGAGACCTGCCTGGGCAGCGAGACCTCATCTCTACAATAAATCAAAAAATCAGTTGGGCATGGTAGCGCATGCCTGTAATTCTGGCTACTTGGAAGGCTGAGGTAGAAGGATCACCGGAGCCCAGCAGGTCCAGTCTGGGCGAAAGAGTGAGACTCCAACTCAAAAAAAAAAAAAAAAAAAAAGATACAGTTTATAATATTCAAATGGAGATGTTGAGGACAGAGTCAGATATAAGGAGAAACGTACAGGCTAGAGATTTGGGGAGATTTGTTAGACTCCTTGCATCCTTTAAGATACAGTTCAGAAATCACTGTGAAGTCATTTGGCATGCCACTTCCCCATTCAGAATTAATTTCATCTTGTTTATATCTTATTATAGTGCTTATCACCATCTAACTTGTATTAAAAATTAGTCCTAAATATACTTGTGTTTTTTTGTCTGAAGAGACATGTGAAGAACACATATGTTTATCCTGTCCTTTTAACTCCAAGTGCTCTCTACTATATTACACATGGAAAATAACTAAAAACGCTATCTTAACCAAATGTGTTTTGGGTATTTTAATTCATCTCTCACAGTTTTCTAACTATAGACAGAGAGCTAAATACCTGTTTACTAAAAAACCATCTCCTTCTGTGTTCTCAATGTGCATGCCCAAGTCACATTCAATCTCTTTCTCTTCCCCTCTCACCTTACAAGACAAATCAATCACCAAACCATAACAGTTACCTTCTAAACATGTCTTATATTTATCCACACTTCTCTAACCCTATTGCCACTACTGAGTTTAAGCCTTCACTGTTTCTTGCCTAATTACTTTTATAGCTTACCAATTACTGCCACTCTTGGTCACAATGTAATACATATTTCAACACCCATCACAGTGATCCCTTAAAACCACAGAATCTATTCTTGTCACTTCTCCACTTCATACCCCCCCAGTGTCTCCCCCACTGTCCCTGGATAGAATCTAACCTCCTTAACAAGGCAGAAGGCACAACTGGTCCTAGATTTTCTCTTTCTTCTCCCTTCTCTCCCTTCAGATGCTGTATCAAAGCCCACAGAGCATCTGCTGTATACACCATGGGGACCTGTTTTACTGTTGGCATCTGCTCTAGTGCAAAACCTCATTGAAGGCAAGGGTTGTATCCTAGTGGGTGCTGTATCATAACCAGGGCCTGACAGTGGATAAAATCAATCAAAATAAAAATTTTAAAAAGTAAATGATATCTCAGTATTCCTCAAAAATTTTGCTCTAATTTTACTTTTGCATAGGTTATATTTTAGGAATACATTATTGTACTCAATTCTGAGCTTCTGAAAAAAGTATGATTCTCTAATAATCTCCATTTTAGAGCCATTTTCTACAATCCCCATTCCCAAGTAAAGAACTGAGGTTATATTTATGACTCCTTCTATGCTCTAATACCAAGTATTAATCATTTCTACAGGATAGGAAAAAAGTTAAGCTGCAGCAAGTCAGATTGTGCTTTACCATTACTTTGACTTTATTGACACTAAGTGTATCTGAAATGAGTAGGCTGTCTGAAGAAAGGGGGGGGGGAATCCATAACAATAAATTGCTTAAAAAAGCTTAGATACTTGACCAGTTTTAAGATGTGATTATCTAGTGAAATGCATTTAAACTTTATGAGTCTGTGATGTGTTCCACAAAATTTAGTCATAGTAATTGAAGGTTCAGGCTGAAGACAGCAATCTACTCTGAACCTTAGTTTCTAAATTTAAGTGAATTTTAAAGATTTTAAAGTGAACTCACTGGGGATTTAAAAATATCATTTGTCATAGTGATGATTCTCTAACCCATTTTGTTTGGTTTGAAGTTTCATACTCTGTTGCTCAGGCTGGAGTACAGTGGCATGATCACAGCTATCATAGTCTCAATCCATTGGGCTCAGGTGTTCGTCTGCCTCAGCCTTCCAAGTAGCTGGTGGAATCACAGATGCATGCCACCACACCTGGCTAATTTTTTTGATTTATTGTAGAGACAAGGTCTTACCAAGTTTCCCAGGTTGGTCTCAAACTCATGGGCTCAGGCATCCTCTGACCTACACCTGTGAGCCCCAATGTCTGACCTTCCAATCCAATTTTAACGCTTTCTATTTCAGCCCTCAAGACTACAAATTATTGCTACCACGTCTCAGTTCATATTTAGATGAAGTACATACATATCAGAAACAACATTGTTTGAGAAGGATGATGATATTCTTCTTTCCATAAGCCACAAACTATCCCTCGGTGTAATTCCAGAACAATGTGCCAAGTCTTCAGTGCTCAATACAGCAGCCACTACCCAAAAGTGGCTGCTGAGCACTCAAAGTGTGGCTAGTCTGGAAGAGATGTGCTATATAAACTGAGATGTGCAAATGTAAAATGCACACCAGATCTGGAAGATTCAGTATCAAAAAAGTGTAAAATATCTAATTAATAATTTTATATTGATTATACGTTGAAGTAATATTTTAGATATATATGGTTAAGCTATATTATTAAAATTATTTTCACATGGTTCTTTTGACTTTTTAAAATGTGACTGAAAGTTAAAATTATATATATGACTTACATTTGTGGCTTGTATTATATTTCCATGGGACAGTAGCTTTAAGCCCACTTAAAGAACTGATCAACAAGAAGACTAAAAACCATCAATGAGAGGTCAGATGTAAAATGTAATCGATAATGACACACAGAAAAAACAAATGATTCCCAAAACTTTTATAATGGTAAATCATGCTAAAAGTCAAAGACCACTTCAGAAAAAACCAAGGCCTCCATCTTTTCTGGAATAGAAAGAATTCATATTTTAAACTATTTCAGAGTAGTAGCCTTTATTTTTTACTAAAATTAGTCTCTGAGTAATGACAAAATGCAAGAAATGAGGATTCTAAGATATTAAAATGATAGCCCCCCTCAGCAAAGAAAGAACCAATACTAGAAATGTTATTATTTTTTCTTTCTGAAAAATGTAACACTTTCAATTAAATATTCTACCTACCTCATAACATTTCATTTTTGTAAACTCTCACAACACATTTTAGAGAAGGTATACCATATTAATCAGGAGATGAATACTTTAAATCAACTCATAAAGTGATTCCCACCACCCCAACCTCATATTTCACTATCCCCTCTCTTGTTTAACGTTTTCTTTAGTATTCCTAGAAACTACAACATGACAATACAAATAAAGTTAAGACAATTACAATTAATAATAATAATGAGCCGGGCTCGGTGGCTCAGCCTGTAATCCCGCGCCTTTGGGAGGCTGAGGTGAGTGGATTGCCTGAGCCCGCAGGTTCAAGACCCGCCTCCTGGGCAGCGAGACCTTGTCTCTACAATAAATCAAAAAATCAGCCGGGCATGGTAGTGCATGCCTGTAATTCCGGCTACTTGGAAGGCTGAGGCGGAAGGATCGCTGGAGCCCAGCAGGTCGAGGCTGCGGTGGCCGGAAGCGGCCACTGCATTCCAGTCTGGGCGACAGAGTGAGACTCCAACTCAAAAAAAAAAAAAAATAATAATAATAATAATAATAATGACTCCATCAATATTATATCTGAATAACAAATTTAAGTTATTATAGTAATTTTATTTTTATTTATTTATTTGTTTATTTTGTTTTGTTTTGTTTTGCTTTTGAGTTGGAGTCTCACTCTGTCACCCAGACTGGAGTGCAGTGGCCGTTCCCGGCCACTGCAGCCTTGACCTGCTGGACTCTGGCGATGCTACCGCCTCAGCCTTCCAAGTAGCTGAAACTACAGGCGCGTGCTACCACTCCCAGCTAATTTTTGATTTATTGTAGAGATGAGGTCTCGCCAAGTTGCCCAGGTGGGTCTTGAACCCACGGGCTCAGGCAATTCACTCACCTCGCCTCCCAAAGCGCAGGATTACAAGCTGAGTCACCCAGCCTGGCTTGTTTATTTTTTTGATACAGAGTCTCACTCTATCACCCTGGCTGGAGTGCAGTGGCATGATCCTGCCTCCTGGACTCAAATGATCCTCCCACCTTAGTCTCCTGAAAAGCTGGGTCTACAGGTTGTATGCCACCAGGCCCGGCTAATTTTCTGATTTGTGTGTGTGTGTGTGGAAACAAGGTATCATTATATTGCCTAGGCTGGTCTCAAACTCTTGGGCTCAAGCAATCCTCCTGCCTCAGTCATCCAAAATGCTGAATTACAGGTGTGAGCCGCTATGCTCAGCCTGATGATTCTTGAAGAGTATAATGTACAATTTTAAAGAGTATGTCAGAGTACATTATTTGTGAGATTATAAGCAATGTACTCTACAGTAAGATAAAGTATGTAAATAAATATAAATATAAAGTAAATAAATATAAAGACTCTAAGTATCATACCTAAAAGACATAATTATCACTATATTGAAATATTTTTCAAGTACTCTAGAGTAACATACACATAAGTAATAGAACTTTTCTTCTTTTGGACTCCAATATTTCTAATATGGTATTTTCTTCATATGGTACAATTATTTATGTGTGCCATATTTCTTTATGAGACTACTAGGAGCTTCAAAACCATAGGTATTTCTCATTATACTTAACAACATCTAACACAGTCCCTTCCAGAAAGAGATACTATGTAAACAAAATAAAAACACTGTATTTCCAAGGGTAGATGCAAAAGTCTACTAAGGATTATACTATCTACTGTGCAAAGTTTTTGATCTTTTACATTAGTGAACATGCATATAGATAGAAGAACTCTTATTTCCCCCTAGTAAAAATGCAATCCTCTACGGAGCAAAGTCAGGTATGCATTTGGAACAAGCAGCAGACAAAAGATAATTATTTTAAGAATGGGCACATGGGATATCTAAATACATATGTCTGAGATTTTTTATCACAGTATTATTCAGACTATAGTTATTTTATTCATTGAATTTGGAATTCCATTGAGCATGCTGCCTTACACACCTTGCATTTACACTTTTTTTTTTTTTTTTTGAGTGCAGTGGCTGCTCCCGGCCACCGCAACCTCGCCTGCTGGGCTCCAGCGATCCTTCCGCCTCAGCCTTCCAAGTAGCTGGAACTACAGGTGCACACTACCACACCCGGCTGATTTTTTGATTTATTGTAGAGATGAGGTCTCGCTGCCCAAGTGGGTCTTGAACCTGCGGGCTCAGGCAATCCACTCACCTCAGCCTCCCAAAGGCGTGGGATTACAGGCTGAGCCACCGAGCCCGGCTGCATTTATACTTCTATATCTTTCCTTCAATAAAAAGATTCCAAGGTGGGGGCCCGGGGGGCTGTTGGGGGGGCACTCCACAACTGAGACAGAAAGAGAGGAGGGAGACTGACAGAAGAGAGACAGACATGTAGAACATACAAGCAGATACAGAAGAGAGAGACAGAAAAATTCTCTGGCTCCTGACTGGTTAATTAAGGCCTCATCCCCTGAAGCTTATCTTCAGTAAACAGGGCCATATTGCAGTACAGAAAAATTTTAATTCTTCCAACAAGGAACACACTGACAATAAACAGTAAAACAAAACATTTCTGTACCTTAATATCAGATGTATCACGCTGACTGTTTCGCCAAGCTCTAGAAACTGATGAAAAAGTTCGATCTGCATGATCAAATTTCCCTCCTTGCAAATTTAGAAAATAAGTTGTAAAGGGTTCCTAAAAAACAGCAATACAAAAATTTATGTTCCCTCATGCATAAAAACATGGTTTTTAATAAATATTTAGATCTAAATATTTAAATGATTAATAGACATTAGCCAGTAATTATACTAAGTATGAAATGGGAATTATAGCTACATGATTATTTGAATGTTTTTAATTTCTTCTTCTTTAAAAATTACTATTTCTAAATATCTCCAAAACTTTGTATTTGCAACGTTTTCTCCAGGCATCCTTCCTTTCCAAGAACAATTTATTAATAACATTCAGATATAAATTACATGTATTTTTTTCATAGTACAGGGAAATAGACTAGTATGTAATTTTTCTATTGTTATGGCTCAATATTTAATTTATGATTAGGAAAAGAAAAATGTTTGGAAGATTTAAAAGCCTCCTCTTAGTTAAAGAACACTTAAACACATATTAGTGGATAATTGCTTGAAATTAGCTAAGCACTATAAATTACTTCTAGGATTTATGTCTGCCTGTACCCTTCTAACAAGCTTTAATTAATGATGTGCTGCTAATGCTTTCCCAAAGAAATTACTTTCTAGTAGATGAATCACCATTCAATTTTACAGAAACATTTCTTGTTTAACCAATATATTATCAATACACGACAGCCTTGGTGTTACCAACAAACTTACCTTATTCTATTTGAGGCAACTGAACTTTCCAAAATATATAAATATATGTCTGTGTTCATAAAATCTTATTTAGTTATTTTCACAGATTACATTTTTAAAAACCTATGTTACAATTTATAATCTAGTAAAATGGAACCATTTGAAGAGTCAAATTTAAGGGAAAAATTCACACAATTCTAGATGAAACATTTTTAAGGCAATGCTACAGTAACATGTTATAAAACAAATACCAAATGAGATACAGAGATATTTGTAATTAGAACCTCAATCATTTAAAATTATTTTTAGCATTCAAAAAAGATGCTGATGATTTCTAATGACTGCATACCTTTGCAACATTGAATTTATTTAGCCATGGTTTATTATTCAAATTGAACTTACTATCCTTAGCAGCCATGCAAGAACAAAACTCGCAGTTGAGTAATGAGTACCATAGTGAAACTTGGGAACTTGATCATCCTCCCATGATTCATAACGCTCTGCAAAGAATGCTGCTCTTTTTGGATTCAAAGCTCCTATTGGCTGCCAAGAGGGAGGGGAAAAAAAAAAACCAAGAATACATCAATGTAATCGTCTTTCATCTCTTACCTTCTAATGTTATCCTAGTAATACATGAGATAGTGAATTTATAAAATAGATACTTTTTAAGCTGAAACAGTGTTAGAGTCAGACTGTGGGAGGAACAACAGATTAATTTTTCAACATAGGTTACATACATATATAAATAAGTGGATGGATTAATCTGTCATTTCTCTGTAAATCTAGTTTCTGTTGAACATAGATTTTTAATCAGCCCATAACAAGCAATACATAAAGACAATTACATGAAGTGAATATTAGCTATACAACACTTTGGAAAGCACCTATAAAATCCCATTTAGCTGATAGTAACAACCAGAAACAGAATCTTGAAGCTGGAGTAATGGCTTATAATGGATTCTGAGAACAAAACTGGGAGAGGGGTGAGATAAAGAAGAAATTGTGCGAAAACGGGATTAAGATGTAACTAGAAATTTCTATTAGTATGAGTTAAATTAGAAATTACATGATGAAACATGCCTGCATGAGCTATAAAATATATATATAACATAAAAAGAATGGTATGCAGATTATGAGCTTAAACTGGAAAATAATATATTATATTGGAGGTACCAGAGTAGTATAGCAACATGGTAAAGAAACTAGGCTCACTGGAATGTAGTAATACTCATTCAGAAGGTTGTTTTGAAAGATAAAATGAGTGAGTATATTAAAGTCCTACAAACCATGCCTGACCAACTTCAATGAATACTAATTACGATTTTAAAGATGATCTTTGAGAATTGGGGTAAGAGACTTTGAATAAAGTAATTGCCTTTGGAGCTTCTAGCACATTGCTTGGCATGAGATAAAAGCTTAATAAATGTTAGTTGGTACCTGTATCATTATTGTTGCTGATGCTGTTATTTAGTAGACACATATGCTCCATTAAATTACGGGCAAAATTTTGTGTGATTCATGCATATGTACATTTTCTCTTAAGGAAGACATAGAGAATACTCTAGAGAGTCTTAAAGGGGTCTAGGGCTCAAAGAACGTTAATGTCAACTGCTTTAAATAACAGTTTACTCTCTAGAAACATTCTGATCTCTAAAAATCTGTCTCATGCAAAATATAAGTGCAAATTCACTGAAGAGAGATATACAAGATCTCTTAAGATAAAGAACAGTCTTTTTCTTTATATCTTTAATGAAACCTGAGTTAGTCACCCCTCATTTAAAAAAGAAATAAAATATCTGATCATTTATAGGAAAAATGTTGAGCTATATAAACCCAAAATATTGGTTCAAAAACTGATATACTGAGAAATATTCTCCTGAAAATCAAGCAACGTTCAGATCAGTTGTTGAACTGCATTTTTATGTTATATAATTTACAGCATTTTAAATTCATAATTTTTGTTAACTTTATTAAATTACTTATTAACAATTTTACAGAACTACAATTTATCTTTGGTATGATTATCTTTCAATGACTTAGTTCTAATCAACATTGTTTTAAGTCATTTTTCACTTCCTAAGAAAATTTTTAAAAATCTCTAGTTGATTACAATTTTAAGTCAGTCTCACTGTATACTAATTTTAAGATGCTGTATTTTAAAGTGTTAGTTTCTCTATGAAAGAATTATATCTGACTTACTAAATGTATACCAGTTAAGAATGGAACTGACTCCAAGTGTTCTTTCTTTGTTACAGAAACAATTTGAAATGCTTTTAAATGCATTTTAGTTGTTGTCCCTAAAGAATGAGCCATGGAAAAAAAGAAAGAAATAAAATCACTGAAAGACAAATTATATGAATTAAAAATAGAATCAATGCTTCTTTTGTATGGCTCTGCAGCATATTAAGTATCCACTTTATCTGCTCCTATTTTTATTACTCTCCAAATGAGTAACCTCCAAAATCAATAGTTATAGAATCACGTTTCTTGAATATAATGCTAAAACCAATTAGGATTGATTTCACCAGTGTCTGAAAAAAAATGGCATCATGCAGAGATCCATATTGGTTGAACCCACCGTTATTGATTCTGGCTGTTATTGTTACAGCTAGTTTCTGAAGCCTGCTATAGGACAGCTATCAAGACATACCACATTTATTTGCAAGCATATAAAAAAGAAGACCCCAAATAAAAGGTAAAAAAAAAAAAACAAGACCAGTGGAGCTGTGCAATGACAATGATACACTATCAGCTTACTCAGAGAAGTTACAGTGGGAATACACACATTGAATTATACATTACACGAAAGCACTGATTTATTGTGGTAATAACATCCACCTCATTAAAAGATTCTGCTTTGCTGCAGTTGGAAGGCTACATATTGTTTACTGCTATAAATTAATGGCAGTGCAAAGAAGACTGTGGAACCATCCTAACAATAGATCTGTAATGACAGTGCTGTATATCACAGCTTCTTCAGCAGCTTCATAATAAAATGGAGACAATGTATTGAGCTAATACATTCTACCATGCTGGCCCATATTTTTCTGACAACTGCTTTAAAAGATGAGCTGAATCCAACTATGTTATAATGCTACAAAACATTTAACTAAGCAAGAGTCAGTCACACACCAAAGTGCATCATAGCATTTTTAAAACATTGTTTAAATCAGCATTTCAAGATGTTTATTTATCGCTGCAAAAGAACTAAAAGTAAATGCTGATGGCTCTTCTTACTTATACAATATATTAACAGTAAGGCAGTTCAGGAAGATGCCAAGTACTATCATCCTACACAGAGCCCTTGGTACATTTTAAAAAGCTTCACAAAGTATTTTTTTTAAGTTAGCAGGTATTTTTTTTTTTAAGGAAAATGACAAAAACACTGGTCATTAAAAATGATAATAAATTTTTGGAAAAAAATCAATAAAAAATAAGTATTGATTGGAGAGGATAAAAGTGATTAATGAGGATAAATTCAAGTTCATAACTGGGCAAACTTAATAGCTCTTACATACATTAAAATAATTTTAAACACTACAAATAGCTAACATATAAAATTATACAAGCCGGGCTCGGTGGCTCAGCCTGTAATCCCGCGCCTTTGGGAGGCTGAGGTGAGTGGATTGCCTGAGCCCACGGGTTCGAGACCCGCCTGGGCAGGGAGACCTCATCTCTACAGTAAATCAAAAAATCAGCCGGGCGTGGTAGTGCATGCCTGTAATTCCAGCTACTCGGAAGGCTGAGGTGGAAGGATCACCGCAGCCCAGCAGGCGAGGCTGCGGTGGCCGGGAGCGGCCACTGCACTCCAGTCTGGGCGACTGAGTGAGACTCCAACTCAAAAAAAAAATAAAATAAAATAAAATAAAATAAAATTATACAAGATTTTTAAACTTTACAAACTAAAGAAAAAACCTCAATCACAATAAAATCAAAGAGTTGAAATAAAACAGAACTAAAGTATCAGGTCTAGCAATAAGGCATGACATTAAAAAATACAAATAAAGACTTGGATTAAAGTAATAAATGACAAATTAAAGAAAACCAAAGCTCTTAAAAATGATATGAATAGAAAAAAAAAAGAAACTGTATTTAGGATATTTTAATAATTTCACAAACAGCAAGGTTGATATCTGTGGTTGTATGGTAAGTATTCTGTTAATAAGATAGTAATGACAACTTTCAAACCACAAAATGCAAGGCAAAGTTTTAAAAATTAGTTTTATAAGAGCAATGCACTATAAAATTCACTTTTTGTTACCTTCTGTGAGAAGTAACTTTGCTAATGTACAAAAATACTGCATGTAAAGTGACCAGCTCTGTTTCTGGTACACAATAAGTTATTAGTAATAATAATAATAATCATTATTACTTCAGGTTATTTGATCAAGAATATACAAGAAAAAAGCCATTATATAAACCTAATAAAATTAGTGGGGTCTGATAGGAAAGAAAATGATTAAGCATCACAATCTTCTAATAGCAAAGCAGGATAAAAATATAATAGTACTATGTATTGTCTGCCAGAAGCCTAATAGTAGACAGTAATCTCAGTCAACTGAATTTCTCTACTTCAAGAACATAACCAAAACTAATTTTTTATTTATTATAGAGATGAGGTCTCACTAAGTTGCCCAGGCTGGTCTCGAATCTGTGGGCTCAGGCAAACCTTTCACCTAGGCCTTCCAAAGTGCTAGAATTATAGGCTCTAGCCAACGTACACAGCAAAAAGTTTTTCTATAACATTTTGGTTTTCCTAATTTCAGTAATTTCTTGTAATTTCAATTTTTCAAGTGTACTCTTTATTTAATAGACTGATTTAAAAGGCTAATATATGTAAAGTGCTTAGAGCGCTCCTGGCACAGAGAAAATAGTAAGTGTAGCTGCTATTAATGTTGTGGCTGTTATTATCATCATCATGATTCCTTCTTTCCTTTTGAGATTTATATATGAATTACTACAATTTATAACAATCTTTCAGAAGTGAAGTTCCAAACTGCTGAGCCAGGCTTACAGAGGTAAGAAAGTTATGGGAAATTGGCAAAAAACAAGTAATAGCAAAAAAAATCAGAATTTCTACAAAGTAGAGATTTGCTTGAGTTAACAAACTTCTCTTTTAAAATTCGGTGGCTCAGCCTGTAATCCCGCACCTTGGGAGGCTGAAGTGAGTGGACTGCCTGAGCCCGCAGGTTCGAGACTCACCTGGGCAACTTGGTGAGACCTCATCTCCACAATAAATCAAAAATTAGCCAGGCGTGGTAGCGCACGCCTGCAGTTCCAGCTCCTTGGAAGGCTGAGGTGGAAGGATTGCCAGAGCCCAGCAGGTGGAGGCTGCAGTGGCCGGGAGTCCTGTCTGAGTGACAGAGTGAGACTCCAACTCAAAACAAAAACAAAAAAACAAAAAAAACAGCCGGGCTCGGTGGCTCAGCCTGTAATCCCACGCCTTTAGGAGGCTGAGGTGAGTAGATTGCCTGAGTCTGCGGGTTCGAGACCCGCCTGGGCAACTTGGTGAGACCTCATCTCTACAATAAATCAAAAAATTAGCCAGGTGTGGTAGCACGCCTGTAATTCCAGCTGCTTGGAAGGCTGAGGCGGAAGGATCGCCGGAGCCCAACAGTTCGAGGCTGCGGTGGCTGGGAGCGGCCACTGCACTCCAGTCTGGGCGACAGAGTGAGACCCCAACTAAAAAAAAAAAAAAAAAAAGTCAAAAGTCTCTAAAGAGTTTTTCATATCTTTCTGCAAAGACTTTCTTTGGAAAACCATTAAAGTCTAACTTTTGGAGATGAGAAACAGAAAAAATGAGGGTTAAAGAAAAGGAAAAAAGGAAAAAGGTAACTAGGTAGGGTAAGACTAAGAAATAGGGTCCTGGGAAACGCTAAAGGATACTGTTTCATAAATATACATTTTGTGGAATTATAGGAGAAGAGATGTCAAAAGTGAAAAAGGGTTCAGGAAGGGGGAAGCAAAGAGCACAGCAACTTTTCAACTCTGCTTAGGACCCTATGACTGGCTGAAAGTCATTTGCCAATGTCATCTTCATTTGGTATGACTGGGAAATTAGACACATCCTGTAATTCCATGACGACTGATCAAGGCTGCTTTACAGCATTTAAAAGTTTGTATGCAAACTAAGGTTGTAAGTTACTCTTCCCTTGAAGTAGGCTAGGCCAAGAGATATTGAAAGAGAGCTGCTGTAAAGTGGGGGCAAAAGACTAGCAAGGATTAGAAAACAAGATGGCTGACTGCAATGTTCTTTTATAGGTCTGTGTTATAAAAATGATAGATTGAATGATAAAATATTGCTAAATTAGTATAAAATATCTGATATACATGAACAAGTTAGACAAAAAAACCCTTCAAATTCACAGGATAAAAGACAATATACTATCAGCAAATGTTATATCGTAAAAGATGATCATTCTTGTTAGAAAATATTTGGTTTGGGAAGACTCCTGGGAGGGAAAATTATATATATAATTCTTATATAAATTTGTACATATATTTATATAAAACTATATAATTATAAAAATTAATTAAAGGGGCCATTCTGATGACAGTGCTACCATTTGCTGAATATAGACAAAGGTTCTACTAGTCATAAATCATCTTGTTATCTTCACAACTCCTCAATATACAGACCTATTAGCATCCAATTATCAGGTGAAAACACTTAGTGTGAGAGAAGTTAAGTGACTATCAGTGGCTGGTTACCTAACCAGTGGCAGCAGCAAAACTGAAAGTCATCTCCAACTAATTTGACTAGCAAATCCTAGAATGACGTGGATTTTGTGGATTGATGAAAATATTGGTGCTGCAGGTACAAGGCCATTAAAATCCTTTCATGTGTGCTTTAAATTAAATGCTCTTCCAAAAAAATACTTTTATTAAAGTTTTTATCCCTACCTGTATGAGGTCTGTGGATATCACCTTAGAAGAAGGTATCACAAATGGAAAGAAAGAAAAAAGCATATTTTATCTTGGGGACACCAAAAAGATGCCCGTCAAAAGTAGCTTTAAGAAAAAGTAAACAAAAAAGGTGAGCATTGTCACCAATATTGATTGTCTTTTTTTCCCCTAAACGTTTACATTTATATACCCACACATCCATAAAACTGAATGAGAGTCTTTAATTTTCTGTGTTGCTGAAGCTTTTTAAAGAAGTCAGTGAGTTTTATTTTGGGAGTCTCCACCATCTGCCTTCCTCTCCCAGCTCTCCAGTGAAGAAAATAAACAAACAGCCTCTGTCATATAAGCAGCACTGCCACTGTTACAGATGCAGCAACTACCCTGCTTCAGTTGTAGCAGCTCTTTTATCTAAATGACAAGTATAACAAGTAGCCTGATCAGCATTTGTACTCAACCTTGGCTTTTAGGGTTATTTCATTACACGCTATATATGGCTGAAATGGTTTGGCACTTATCCTTGCATGCTCTCGATTTTATTTAATATTGTCAAGAAAAAAAAAAATCATCAGCACACCACTGTGGCTTTTAGAGCTAACAAATAAGCACTTTTGTTTTCAAGCACCAGAGCATTTTTTAATCCCTTGAAAATACACTTCTTACAAGTGGCATTAAATATATACCCACTACACCATTTCAATTTAATGAACACATCTTAGGAAAAAGAAAGTATTCCATTTTACTTATTGTGCCTATGTAGAATCTAAATCATTTCAAATGCTTACATGGGTAGATTTAATAGTAATGTCTTCACAGCTCTGTGTTACTCAGCTACAGTTCATATTATGTGATTTTTTACTATAGGTTTTTATCTGAGTTTGAGAATGTCATGAAAATTGCTGAAAATAATCTGTTAATCTGATGCCAGTGCTGAGCTAAGTGCCTAGAAAAGTCCAAGAAGCAGTCCTAAAAACTGAAGGTCAATTAAAAATGTTTTAAGTGATTATGAAAATGATAAACACTGAAGAAGCCCATTGCTGATATAATAGAATCCACCCCTTTGCAGATATATTCATCCACTCATTTAAAGAATCAGTTAAGACCATTAAAATAAAATTTTTAAAAACTCATCTATGGTTTTAAAATGGGTTATTATAGTTATACAAATATCAATGTTCTTCTAATTTCTATAAGCTGGAAACATAAAGCAAAAATAGAAATGACTTCAGTTTTTAAAACTCCTTTTCTGTTTCCTTTGAAAGTCACATGAATGTAACAAAACTAGTTCTAATTTGGGAAGATATATATATATTCTGTTTGGTTCAGCCCTTAGTGGGGAAACTGTGTTTTTATTGTTTAGCTTAAACCTCGGCTAACAACTCTAAATATTTTAATAATTTATATTTGAAGCACAACAAAAGATCACAACTATAAAAAAAAGAGGATTCAAAATCCATAAAGAGGAATAAAAATCATTACTTCATTCTCTGTTTTGGACTAATTAATTGCTTTTTGGAAAAAAAATAGCACATCTTTAAAAAAAAAAAAAAGACAGGGTTTCACTCTGTCATTCAGTCTGGAGTGCAGTGGCATAATCATGGCTCACTGCAGCCTCAAATGATCCCCCTGCCTCAGCCTCCCTCTCAGTTTTCCACTAGCTGGGAATACAGGTATGCCCAGGCTGGTCTTGAACTCCTAGCTCAAGCAATCCTCCCACCTCGGCCTCCCAAAATTCTAGCATTGTAAGTGTGAGCCATTGTACCCACCTATAGTAAATCTTAATATAAAAATTAGATATGAAGGACAAGCTAAGGATGTCAACACAGAGGTAGGCATGAATAGAACCTATATATGTAAAGTGAAATAAACTGAGCACAGAAAGACAATATCATATATTCTTACTCACGTGGAAGCTAAAAAATGAATCTTATGAAGACAGAGAGTAACTGGTGGTTATCAGAGGTGTGGAAGGGTAGGGAATTGGGAGGAATGAAGAGAGACTGATTAAAATGTATATTAAAGCCGGGCTTGGTGGCTCAGCCTGTAATCCTGCGCCTTTGGGAGGCTGAGGTGAGTGGACTGCCTGAGCCCGCAGGTTCGAGACCCGCCTGGGCAGCGAGACCTCATCTCTACAATAAATCAAAAAATCAGCCGGGCGTGGTAGCGCATGCCTGTAAACATTTTGGCTACTTGGAAGGCTGAGGCGGAAGGATCACCGGAGCCCAGCAGGTCGAGGCTGCGGTGGCCGGGAGTGGCCACTGCACTCCAGTCTGGGCGACAGAGTGAGACTCCAACTCAAAAAAAAAAAAAATGTATATTAAAACACACACATATGTGTATGTACATATATATGTTTATGGGAATCTGAATTGTAAGGCATTTTAAAACTATAGTAGACTTCAAATACCAAACAGATAAAATATTATTGGGCAAGTATAACTGGAGGTATGGGTGGCTTTCAGAGGAAACGGGGTAGCTGGAATCAATTTAATGATATAATCTCTAACAATTCAACAGTTGCAACAGAAGAGACTTTAATAATTTTCATGACTTAAGAGTAAACACGAGTCATACACAGAGCTAGTAAATGTTGATAATACTTTGGAGTTGGTTTTTATCAATGTGAGACCTGACAGGCAAATGATCGTAGGTTTAAGGCAGTTATGCTGCCAGAAAAGTCTCACTCCTGGCATGCAAGCGTCAGTGATACTCAATCTCTAAGACAATGCCAGGATGAAGCAACAATACCAAAAAGATGCAGACTGCCAAAACAGTCACTCCCTGTAATCGTCCTCTCAATTATAATTGAGAAAAGTTTAAAATAAAAAGATTTCTTTATATTGTAATTTGAGATCAATACTGAGATCACAATCACTGACAAAGCAGAATATAAAGTCTTGCGAGCTATCTCAGGTTGGTAATAGATGGCAAATCTACAGTCCCACCATCAACACCCCTTTTCCCAAATGAAGAATCTTTTTTTAACAACTCCAAATTTGCCATAATTTAAGAAAATTATTATAAAAAGTGACTTAATATGTGGATGTCAAAGAATGCACTAGAGAATTCAGAGAAAAAACAGGAAAGTCAAGGAAGCCATTAACCATGTATCCAAAATGGGTAGATTCATTTCATGTTTAAAAATCTGAGTTGACCATTCCCATTAAAAGGAACCAGGGACACTTAAAGAAATGCCTGATTCTAATTCTGGGGTAGGAAATATACAAAACAGCCTGGGACACCTTTTGTGCCAGAAGGCAAAGGAGCTGTCAAATATTAATGGGGTTTTACCTTAGGTATACAGGGCCCTTTTAAAGAGGCCTCACTAGACAAAGTCATGACAACTTAAGTATCACAAAGAATAATGCAGTTCTGTTTTCACTTAGAATGTAGAAAGCATCAGGGAATGTTGCTTCCACTGTAACAAGAAAATGATTGTTACCTATAAGATGATGACTTTTCTTGAAGTCATCAGAAAGCCAAGGCAGAAGACAACACAGTGGACTGAATTTCAAAAACTGACAAACCTCTCCAAAGATAGTACAAACAAACTTAAAATTTTGGCAAAGCACGGGAGAGAGATGTAGTCAACACAAAAGTGGGTAAGAAAAACCTGCTAAAACTTATTTTAAATTCTAAATACCAATTTTGGTATTTAATATATCAGTTTAGAAACACAAGGGACTTCACATACACATTTGTAAGCTCTTTTCCATGGGCTTCCACGGGGTAGCTCATGGGAAAGAACATGAGCAAGGCAAAGGAGACCAGACAGTGGCCCTCTGGGTGACATAGGCACACAGGATGGGATTTACTGTTACTGGAGACAAGCACAAAACACCACTTGTTTCTCTGACAAGAATCAAAACCCTTAAGCTGATGGGGGAGGTATAACAAACTCTCTCAGGAGTGAGACTTTTCTGGCAGCATAACTGCCTTAAACCTATGATCATTTGCCTGTCAGGTCTCACATTGCTAAAAACCAACTCCAAAGTATTATCAACATTTACTAGCTCTGTGTACGACTCAGAGCACAGGCAAGTATCAACTGTCATAAAAGGAGGGACAGGAAACCTTCTATACCCCAGAACTAGGCAAAGATCCACTGCTTATGGACCAGAGCAAAAGCAAAAGGCCTCTTACCTTGGAGCGGTGACTTGCGCTGATACAAAGAAGGGGTCTACTACTACCGGACAAGGGATAGGACAGTCTCTCTTGCCACAGATTCAGGCAGAGTTTGAAAGACATGAGAGACAGAGGCAAGAACACTGAGAAAGTCCATCCCTGAGGACCATTTAAATGAGGGTCTGCTTAAGAATGAGGACAGGTCAGGAGAACTGAGGGGCTCCCATACCCCAGCCACAAGCCTGACACTGAGAACAAACAACAGCAATTTACTTCTGGAAACAAACAAGAGAGCAGATAGAAAAATTCCTCCATGGCATACACACAGAAGATCTGCTAGAGGGTAGAGCAGGAAAAGTGAGAAAAAAAGAAAAAAGAAAAAGCCTCTAGCACCTAGGATTCACCCCAAGAGCAGATTCAATTGGAGGAACATGATGTTTGTTCTGTACTTAAGGAAATAATAACCATTACAAACCCAGCTAAGCTCATCTACTGACAGGACTGACTGAATTCCCCACATAAACTGACTGACATAAGAAGTATCCAGTTTCTGGGCAGAAAATATTATCAACATCCCAGTCTCTACTGTTGTCCTATTCCAGATAAAATGGGATCATAAAAATAATCCAAAAGAAAGCAGATAAAGACAAAGTACAAAGAACTGATGTGTGGAATAAAAAAGTTAGCAAGAAGGTAGATTTACACCAGCCATATACTGGCTGGGCATGGTGGCTCATGCCTGTAATCCCAGCACACTGGGAGGCCGAGAGGAGGATCGCTTGAGCCTGGGAGTTTGAGATCAGTCTAGGCAACATAGCAAGACTCTGTCTCCACAAAAAGTCAAAAAAATTTACTGTGCGTGGTGGCATGTGCCTGTAGTCCCAGATACTTGGGAGGCTGAAGAAGAAAAATCACCTGAGTCCAGAAGGTTGTGATAAGCTGTGACTGGTGCCATTGCACTCCAGCCTGGGCAAAAGAATGAGATCTGAACTCAAATAAATAAATAAACCATATTAAAGATTACATTAAATGTAAATGGTATCAGCATTTCAATTAAAATGCCAATTGTCAGACTGGATATAAAAGCAAGACAAGACTCTGTTGTAGGTTGCCCATAAAATAAGTAAATAAATAAGCAAAGCCATAGACAGGTTTCTAAAAATGGTGGAAAAAAAGATACTGCAAGTAATAATCAAAATAATGCTCTTAGGGCTATATTAATATTAGAAAAAGTAGACCTCAGAACGTGGAAAATTACCAAGTGTAAAGAGGGACATTATGGAATGATAAATTAACCCACTTGTCAAGAAAACACTGCAATTTGAAATACATTCGTTTTGTAGAGCTTCTATAAAAAAGTATCACAAACTGTGTAGTTTAAGACAAAAAAAATGTATCATCTCACTGTTCTGGAGGCTATAAATCTGAAATGCCAGATGTTGGCAGATCCATGCTGTCTTTGAAGCTCTAAGGGAGTATCCTTCCTTACCTCTTTCAGGTTCTGGTAGCCTCAGTTGTTCCTGGGCTGTGACAACTTAACTCTAATCTCTGCTTCCATCATTACATAGAATTCTCTCCCTGTGTGTCTGTCTTCATAAGATGTTTTCATCTTTTTATAAGGATATCAGTCATATTGGGTTTGGGCCCACCCTAAAGTCCTCATCTTAACTTGATTACATCAGCAAATACCCAATTTATAAATAAGATCACATTCACAGGTACCACAAGGTTAGGACTTCAATATATCTCTGTGGAAACAAAATTCAACCTGTAACAGGCACCCCAAAACAGATGCTGAAAATACATAAAATAAAAACTTACAGAGCAAAAAACAGTATAAACAAATCTAAATTATAGTTGGAGACTTCAACACTCTTCTCTCAGTAATCAACAGAACATATAGACAGGAATCAGTAAGGATACAGAAGATTAGAACATTATCAACAACTTTACCTAACTGACATTTAGAGTACTTTACCTAACAACAGAAGAATACTCACTGTTTTCAAATGCACATGGAGCATTAACCTAGATAGGTCATATTCTGAGCCATTAAACAAATTTTGACTAATCAAAAGAACTGACATCATACAGAGTATGCTCCCCAATTATAATGGAATTAAACTAGAAATAAACAAGAGAAAGACAACTGACAAATCCTCAAATATGTGAAAATTAAGTAACACACTTCTGAATAACCCATGGACCAAAAAGAAAGTCACAAGGGAAATTAAAAAATATTTTGAATGGAATGAAAACGAAAATAAAAACAAAAACTATAAAAATTTGTTGAACCCAGCTAAATCAGCGTTTTGAGAAAATTTGTATCTTTCATGATTATAGTAGAAAGAAAAAAGTTCTCAAAACAATAAAGTTTCCGCATTGAGATAGTAAAAAGATAAATCTAAATCAAGAGGGAAAAAATAGTAAGGAAACAAAGATATTTAAATTTGAAAACAGAAAAGGCAATAGAAAAGTAATAAAATATCTAGCTACAGAGGGAAAGAAACAAATTACCAATATTGAGAACAAAGAGACAACATAGGTGAAATAAAGAAATTTTGTGAAAGATGTAGACTACAAAAACTCACTCATTAACAAAGAGAGAATCTGAATAGCCCCATATCCATAAAAAATTGAATTCAAACTTTATAAAAACCTTTCCAGAAATAAAACTTCTGGCCAGAATGGCTTCACTGATCAGTTCTACCACATACCTAACAATGAAATAATAATAATTCTATACAATTTTTTTCCGGGAAATGGAAGAGGAAGGAATAACTTCAAAACACATTTTGTTAAGCAAACATTATCTTGATGCCAAAATTGGACAAAGATATTAGAAACCAATATCTTTTGTGAACACAGGTGCAAAAATTATTAGGAAAATATTGGCAGATTGATTGAGACATTTATTAAAAAGATAATAAATCACGATCTGGCTTATCCCTGGAATAAAACACTCCAAAATTAGCCATTGTAATTCCTACACTAAACAAGAAAAAATATATAATCATCTTTAGAAAAAGTATCTGACAAAATGCAATACCCAATTATGATGAAAACTGTCAACAAACTAGTAACAGAAGGGAACTTAACTTAATAAAGGGCAACTACAAAAAATAACTCTATAGCTGATATCTTACTTAATGGTAAAAGACTACATGATTTCCCCTAAGACCAAAGACAAGGCACTTTCAGTATTTCTTGTCAATATTTTATAGCGCAGTTAGTCTTCATTTCAAGATGCTATACTTTTATTTACTTAGAAACTTTCAAAAAGTCTACAAAAGGCTGCTAGTACTTAGTTTAGCAAGGATACAGAATACAAGGTCAATATACAAAATTCAATTGTATTTCTATATATTAGCAATGAATGATAGGAATTAAAAATTTATAACATTAAAAAACATAAACATTTTTATGATAAATTTAAAGAATAAGGAGTCTATGCTAAAAGCTATAGGATGCTAAAAAAGTAAAGAAGGACTAAATAAATGGAAAAATGGAAGAGATACCATACTGGAAGATTCAATATTCTTTATATATCATTTTTACCCAAAATAATCAACAGATTCAATGCGATCTCAATAAAAATTCAAGCAGGACATTTTTTTTTACTAAAATAGAAATTAATAAGCTAATTCTCAAGAAGCAAAGGACTTAGAAGAGACAAACTTTTTTAAAAAGAAGAATAAAGCCGAAAGATTCACATGGCTTCATTTCATGATTTAGTATAATACTACAGTAATTAAGATGGTGTGGTACTAAGAGGTAGGTAGATATACTAATTGAGAATGAAGAGTCTAGAGAAAAACATCCACACACATGGCCAATTCATTTCCAACAAAAGTGCCAAGACAACTCAAGAGAAAAGACAAATCTTTCCAACAAATTGTGCTAGAAGAATTGGACATCCACGTGCAAAAAAAGAACTCTGACTTTTACCTTGAACTTATGATACCTTTTAGACGAAAAAGTATCAGCAGCCACAATACAGTAGAGTAATAACAATTCTGTTTAATTCAACTTGTTTTTAGAAAAGTCAGTTATGACTATTGGGTTACAACAATTAAATGATCTAAATCAGCAGCGTCTAACTTTTCCCCATAAGATAGCCTCTCATATATATAGTATGTATTCACAGACTTTAGAAAAACCCACAGTTTCCCCTGCCTCCAAGTGACCACAGCCAGTAGTTTGGGAACAATTGACATATCTTTATCTTCCTTCCTACCAATAAGACTCCTGCAAGTGTTATATATTAACAATGACTAATCTTTAAACTTTTTTCTTCCTTTTTTTGTACTATACCATTTCAAGCCTAAATGTAGGACTTCATATTTTTCCTTCATATTTCACTTGAATATTTCATGTGAGTATTTTAATCTGTCAAAATGATTTAAATTATATTTTAATTACTGAAAAGTAAGCTATACAATCTGCTATATTCGTGAAACTACTGTACAAGTCAGCACCTGAGACAGAAGTCTAGAAAGATGTCCTAAAAATGGTAATACCTCAAGTTTACAAAGGCCATTAGACAATAGGATTGTACAATAATTTGAATGCTTCTTATGGTTTTTAATTACCTTGTCTATAGTTCAGAAAGGGACCACTCATATTTTAAAATCATTTGCTGAGATATGTCACACTTGGCTGGGTGCAGTGGCTCAAGCCTGTAATCCCAGCACTTTGGGATCTGAGGCCAGGAGTTTAAGAACACCCCGGGCAACACAGTGAGAACTTGTCTCTACAAAAATAAAAAAAGAATTAGCCAGGTATGGTGGTGCATGCCTGTGGTACTGATACAGATAGTCCTTCAGCTACTTGGGAGGCTGAGGTAGGAGGACTGCTTGAGCCCAGGAGTTCAAGGCTGCAGTGAGCTATGATTGAGTCACTATATTCCAACCTGGAAAAAGGTAGAACCTGCCCCCAAAATAAATATTTCATAAATTGATGTATAATTTCCCCAATTTACAGACCTAATCAAAACATATATATATATATGTTTGCTTGGGTTTTTTTGTTGTTTTTTTGAGATGGCGTCTCACTCTGTCACCCAGACTGGAGTGCAGTGGCTGCTTCTGGCCACCGCAGCCTCGACCTGCCAGGCTCTGGCAATCTTTCCGCCTCAGCCTTCCGAGTAGCCGGAATTACAGGCATGCGCTACCACGCTCGGCTGATTTTTTGATTTATTGTAGAGATGAGGTCTCGCTGCCCAGGCGGGTCTTGAACCCGCGGGTTCAGGCAATCCACTCACCTCAGCCTCCCAAAGGCGCGGGAATACAGACTGAGCCACTGAGCCCGGTTAAAACTTATATTTTTAAAGTTAATAAAGTTTAACAATATATACTTCCCAGCAAAACTACTGATTTTCTTTTCTTCACACTTTAAAATATATAACCATTTAATTGTCTACTCTAGTTTTTACACTGAGCCAATGATAACATGGTCTTGTTTGCAGAATTTATCCTTTTCCACTTCCAAAAACTTGATTAAAATGATAAATTGTAGATTCAACTATTAAAAATATTCCTTTTCTCAAATGAGACAGTCTAAAAAGATAAGTAACATAAAAATATGTCTCCTGATTATTGTCTTACAAATGGTTCATATATAACATGCATTTGATTATAAAAGTTTTTAAAAGTAGGGATGATTTCATTCACTTTTGTTTCTGGCACAGTTCTCAGAATAATGTACACAAAAGGTGCCCAGCAAATATTTAATAATCAGTGATTTGAATAAGCACATCTATTTAATATGAAAATATTATATTTTTTGAACTTTGAGAATAAACAGACAGGAATTTGGACATAAGAATAAAAGACAATTTGTTAAATTATTCACTATAAAAAGCAAACTGCATTCTCACATAAGTTTCAAAGTCACAAGACATATAAAAAGGAGAAGTTGATACATAAAAATATACTTTAAAAGCTGCAAATGGCCAGTGGGGGGGACACACAACATCAATAAAGGTACCTGATTTCTAATCAAGGAAAGTGGGGACAAAAGGGAGGGCTAAACTTTACCCGTACGATGTCCACTTGTGTACCTAATCCTGAATTGTGCTCCACATCTTTAAAAACAAAAGCTGCAAATGCATATAAGTTTTTAAAATGTCCTTCTACTAAATTTACTTTCTATAATAAAAATACCCAAGCAAGCTTGAAATCAGAAGTATGCCACTACTTACTAAAACTAAACATACAAATCATTTCCTAAGTGTTTTGAAAACAATTTGTATATAAATTCATGGTAGGTATTTCCTACACAGAATCTACCTCAGTTTGTATACCCAATACTAAGCTAAGAAAATAGAAAGCATTTGGTCAGGCTCAGTGGCCCAGCCTGTAATCCCAGTGGATTGCCTGAGTCTGTGGGTTCGAGACCAGCCCAGACAACTTGGCAAGACCTTTTCTCTACAATAAAAAATAAAAACTTAGCCAGGTGTGGTAGTGCGCGCCTGTAGTTCTGGCTATTTATAAGGCTGAGGCGAAAGGCTCGCCAGAGCCCAACAGGTGGACACTGGGGTGGCCATGAGTTGCCACTGCACTCCAGCCTGGGCGACAGGGTGAGACTCCAACTAAAAAAAAAAAGAAAAAAAAGAAACAAAGAAACATTACAGGATACCTAGTAATGTCATACAAATAAAGCAATTCATTTATAAATAATAATAAATGGTAACTACATATCACAATAATTCAGTATGAATAGAGAATAAATACTTAACTTTGAGGATTACTGACTGGTAGTGTGCTGCTGCTGTATGTTAGGATTACTCATCACCCTGACAGCAATATTAACCACAATTCATTTCAGTTGCTTAAGTTTATCATTTTCTGACTAATGTCATTGGAGGCTGCTTAAACTAAGTATAGAGTTAACCTCTGTTACAGTTACTCAAAAACTTCTACTAGAAGATAACTTCCAGTAGAAAACCAAATCTGCTTAAAAGACATACATTTATAAGCAAAGCCACACATAAAAAAAACTGAGGTTGATTTTTTTTTTTTTTTTTTTTTTTGAGTTGGAGTCTCACTCTGTCGCCCAGACTGGAGTGCAGTGGCCGCTCCCGGCCACCGCAGCCTCGACCTGCTGGGCTCCGGCGATCCTTCCGCCTCAGCCTTCCAAGTAGCCAGAATTACAGGCATGTGCTACCTCGCCTGGCTGATTTTTTGATTTATTGTAGAGATGAGGTCTCGCTGCCCAGGCGGGTCCTCAAACCCGCGGGCTCAGGCAATCCACTCACCTCAGCCTCCAAAGGTGCAGGATTACAGGCTGAGCCACCAAGACCGGCTGATTTTTTTATTTAAAAAAAAAACTCCACCAAATCTTCTAAATGTACCATAATATCCACACACATATGTATTTTAGTATATAGGTTCATATTTTGTTGAATTTAGTATTAAATTATAGGGAAAGAGTTACACAGGTAAATTTTAAACTAAAATACCACATTGAACAAATAATCATTTAAAGTTTAAAAGGTTACTGTGCATAAAAAATATTCTCGATGGTTACATACAATAAATAGCAGTTTGCTACATAGGATCCCCCAAATTAAGAAATCTGCTAAAGGTCCTTCTACTTATAAATGAAAGCAGAGTGATAGAGATCTGTTGAAATCCAGATTCCTTGCTCCTGTTGCCTAATGTCATCTTTCCAGGCTATCTTCCCCAAATCATGTGGACATTCGTCTTAGAAGCATCTGTGCTTCCCTTCCAACTCTTCTGTTAATTTTATTACTGCTCTTCAATGTTTCAGGCATTTGCTTCCCATTGCATCATTTTCTTGCTGTATTAATGCAATAGCTTTCTTTGTCTCTGTGGGGGTATTTATTTTAGGCTTTTGTTTTTAAGGCTTCTTCTGCTTCCTAAATTGCCTCTGTTTCTTTTTTTTTTTCTATTTACTTTAGTCTTTGCCATCTTTCACATTGGCTGTTGTCTTTAAATATTTGCTAATATTTGACAACACCTTCGTTTTTAAGACTAAGGTGCTGAAGAGCCAAGTGAAGTACATGGAACTTAAGCATCAGTGTGAACTGGTAGACTTCACTAAAGGATAATCAGGAGGGCTCCAAGTGGAATCTCAGAATGTGAGCATGTTTAGGTCTTTTCTCTTGAGTCAGTCAATATGTCCAAAGAGTAACACAATCTTCTGTCTTATGAGGTGAGCTTGGGTGGGGCTGGCTGCCAGAGTTCTGATAGCATGACAGCAAAAGGGATCTGGGAGACTTCACAATTCCATACTCAAAGCTTTCAGTTATAACCCTCCTGCTCTCCACCCTTACCTTAAATCCTCCCTCTGCTGTGTTTGGAATTCTCATATCAGAAACTTCTTTGGTACAATTTATTCAAAAAGCAAATCTCTTGCCTTTTGACAATATAGAGGGAAGGGTAGTGGATTTTGGAATGAAGTGGATACAAAACAAGTATTCGGTCTTAATATTCTTTCTGATTATACCTGAAGTCTACAAGTTCATTGACGGGCAGATCTGAGATCAAATTCTGTACTTACCACATGGAAAACGTGATCATTAAGACTTCCTTTACCTCACTAAATCTTTGCTTTCTTATTTGTTGAGAAGATTAAAGGAAACAGCATAGTAAAATGTCTGTTATGGTGGAAGTCACCTACTGGGGCTTCCCTTCCAAACCTGCAACACATTTTGAACTTTTCCCATATCATTCTTGTGCTGATTAGACTGTATACTTTACAAGGCCAGGGAAAGCAATTTATACCATAATCTCTAAAGTCAATGTGGCATATAACAGCATTCACATCTGATGCCAAGACTAAAATATTTTTTAATATGTTTTGTCTTCAAATGTTTGCTAATACTTGGCTACTTCTTCATATTTAAGAATGAGATACTAAAGAACTGACTGAAGTAATACAAATATCTAAAACATAATTGCATATGAGATATTTTTGAGTTTCTCTCTCTGCATTTCAATCTTATTTAACAATTTAAGATCCATGATTTACTGTTGTAGAATCATAAGATTTCTGACTTTTTATAAGCTTGAATTTCTTTGGTTTTAGTAAAGCCCAGTGAGTAGAAAAACAAGGTAAAAGCTACAACACCTATAATGTTTAAACAATATCATCCTCCCCAAAAGTGTTCTTTTCTCTCTGTGACATCTAGATGGTATATTGATTCCTGGTGTATCTGTTACAAAGCAGACTAAAAGGACTGGCATTCGTCAGAAACAGCACTTAAAACTTAAAGAGATAAAGAAGTGCTGTCTGATCAACAACAGTTAAATGTCGGTAGTCAATTCCAGGTCAAGATGCATGCTGTATATTAAATGTGTGTGTTAGAGAGAAATATCTCACATATAAAAATATACATCCAAATGGTAGGAGATAAATAAGAGAGAGAGAAAAAAATCAGAGAGAGAGAGAGAGAGAGAGAGAGAGAGAGAGAGAGAGAGAGAGAAGAAAGAAGAGAAGAGAAGAAAAAGAACATAAACCAAGGAAAACAGTAGCAACTCACCAATAAGTAAATTCAGTATAGCTTTGTCATTTAGTTTTCTTCACTTTTCTCAGAATTTACTCTTTAAAAACATTTTGATCCAGACTAGGGCAATGAAAGCTACTGGTTAACAGAGTGTGAGTAGTACAGCATCATAACCTATTTTTAAAAAATAAAACAAATATAATTTCATAGAGCTTGGACCAAAATTTAAAATTCAGTTTTAGTAAATTTTCCTCCAACTCCTATACTGCAAGATAGGAGTTGTGAGGCCATCATGCAGATCCATTTTCCTGTACTGCTCATGTTTCTTGTTTCTGCACTCTGGACCAAAATGACAGTTCACATTGTCTTTGCCCTTTAAAGATGAAAAATTGATTTTTCTTTTTTTTCTATCTTAAACTCTCTTTTGATACTTTCCTTCATTTTAAAAATGTGAGTTCTAATTATTCAAAGATAATAGGCTTATAATAGGTGTATAACTTGGCCATTCCTGTTTCTTCCCCCAATCTTCAGTTTATTTATTTTTTTACCAGAATAACAATTACTTTATTTTATTCTTTCAAATTTCTAATAGTACTCAATTAACAACCAATAAATGAAAGAACAAATACATGAGCAGTAACGTCAGGGATACTCTAATTTTAACCAAACACTCAGTTTTTTTTGTAAAATAGGTTTAATCAAAAAAGCTTGGAGCACAACCTGGAACAAAGACAAGGATAGGCAATTTGAAAAAAAAAAAAAGCTTGCCTTTTCCAAGCAACAGAATGTTGGTTGCATTCCATCAAGTATTTTAGCCTGAGAGGTGAAAGGCAACTTGATAAAATAACATTAAAACAGACTCAGCAACTAGTGTGAAAAGCAGAAGGCAGTAGAGCATATGGCAGAGTTTCTAAAATTCTGGGGCCAAAAACTCATGGTATGAAATATGTTACTTTAAATCACAACCTGGTTCCCACACAGCCGCACCTACACAACTTGAGTACAAGATTCACATAGAGTGCATGCTGATATTTTATTTTTTATGTTATGCTATTGTATTCATTTTTTAAAAAATGCAAGTGTGAGCTACAGCATGAAAACCACTGACTTAGTGTTTAAATTCTGGTTCTACCCATGTGCAACTTGATTAACGTCAATGTTGTCTAAGTTTCTTCCTCTATAACAGATAATAATGTTACCTACTTAAAGGGTTATTGCTAGGATTAGAAGAATGAACACATGTAAAACACTTAAACAAGAGCCTGACATACAGTAAGAGCTCAATAATACTAGCTAATAATAATAAAGTGAGGTGTCACTGTCTTATGAATTCCATAGCCAAGATAACTGAGTGTTCTTTTTTTAATTAAATGATTTTTTTAAAAATCTATTTTATTTTAAGGTCTGGGGTACAATTCAGGATAAGGTATACAATCAAGTGGACATTTGCAAGTGAATGGTCATAAACTGTATTTCAATCTGAGAACACAGTAGTTTTTTGGAATCGGTATTCAGATTACAGCACAAATACATATTATTTATTCCAAAATAGCTATGCTGATCAATTAGAAGAAAAATGATTACCTCAGATTGTCTTGGTCTCCCTCTCACAGAAAACTGGTTTGCACAATCACTCTCTCCGTAGTAGATTAAAGAAAATAAGTATATCACAGTTGCAGAGGAAATCTTAATCTACAAACAAGTCCTGGTACTGAAACACTCAGCCATCATAATTTGTTTTTATGGCATGACATTTCATAAATATATTTCTGCCTGATTATAATTTCTTATAACGAAAAGACAAAATAAAATGTTGATTCTTATCTCTTCCAAGGAGGTTGTCAAATATAAAATCAATGTGCATTTATAAAATATGGATTAATGTCACTCCAAATTCTATGCATGGTTAGATATGTCTTCTCATCAGTCAGAATTTTCAGACTACTGATGAAATAACTGGTGAAGTAGGGGGGGAGGAATCAACTTCAAAACTGATCCCTACTTTTCTTTCAGCTTTGAAAGAATAAATCAAGCCATTATGCTACATGAAGACTTCTTCAGTACAATTAAAGATTTAATTTTCATCAGCTTCTCAGACTAAAGTAGACTTGATTTTTCCAACATACTGACAGTACTAGTTTGCAATGATTATAAAGAGATATTGTACATGGCATAAAATTGTATCCTTTTTTTTAAGAGATAGGATCTCACTATGTCACATAGGAGTGCAGTGATATGATCGTGGCTCACTGCAGCCTCAGAATTCTGGGTTCAAGTAATCCTCTCACCTCACCTCAGCCTCCCAGGGAGCTGGAACTTAAGATCGTCTTGGTTTTCCTCTCTTAAAAAACTGGTTTGCACAATCATGCTCCAAAGTAGAATAAAGAAAATAAATAAATCACAGTTGCAAAGGAAATCTTAACCTATAAAGGAAGTCCTAGTACTGAACACTCAGCCATCATAATTTGTTTTTATGGTATGACATTTTGGATATATATATTCCTGCCTGATTATAACATACGCTACAACACCCAGCTAATTCTTCAATTTTTTGTAGAAGCTGAGCTCAGTGGCTCAGCCTGTAATCCCGCACCTTTGGGAGGCTGAGGTGAGTGGATTGCCTGAGACCGCGGGTTCGAGACCTGCCTGGGCAGCGAGACCTCATCTCTACGATAAATCAAAAAATCAGCGGGGCGTGGTGGCGCATGCCTGTAATTCTGGCTATTTGGAAGGCTGAGACAGAAGGATCACCGAGCCCAGCAGGTCGAGGCTGCGGTGGCAGGAAGCGACCACTGCACTCCAGTCTGGGTGACAGAGTGAGACTCCAACTCAAAAAAAAAAAAAATTTTTTTGTAGAGACACTATATTGCCCAGGCTGGTCTCAAAGCATAAAAATGGATGGCATTACAATAAAAGGCATGAAATTACACAATTGATATGTAGTGCATCTTTGTTTAGTAGGTATGGACGTATTTGGAGAGAAACTAGTGAAATCAACTGTTTTGTTTTGGTTTTGCAGTCTTCGTCCTTTTGCTTTTAATGTAACAAAATAAAAGGGCAAAATCACTACTGGTCATTTAATGGGCATAAAAATTATCTTATTTATCATATCTAGAAGATAAATTATAAAGGCATTAATTAAATAATATTTTACTCACCCAACAAAAGTATTTGGCAAGTTCTTAGAAATAGCAGTAACATACAAATAAAATTCTATTTTTATTAAGGATTCTGTTTAGGTGGCACATAATCTATATTAGTATTTTTCTGGTATTACTTCAATGAATACTCATAATTTAAAAAGTCATATGACCTATATAATAAAATTGTTTTAGAAGCTTTCTTGCCATGTAAAATTTTTGATTTTACAGAGAAAAAAGACAAGGATCAAGAGAAAGAAGTGGTACGAAGAGGCAAAAGAATGGTGGGAGCATCTCTTCAGGTGTAAGGATGGCAGAGGAGACATACAGTCTCAGAGGAAATATCCAAATAGCCTCCCAACTGTTACCGTTAGCTGCTGTTCCATCAAAACAGAAACATGGGCCTGGTCCACAAACCATCTTACCACCCACTACATCTTCAAGGGATTTCCAAAACATCATCAAATAAAAATTTTTAATACGCTACATGCTTATGTAAATCCAAATTGAAGTATTCAGTACTAAAAAAAGACGACAATTCTAGAATTCTAAAATGGGTATTTATTTAAATGTCACTCATTGTGTGAAGCAAATTTTATATTCTAAAAACTTCATGAAAAATAAGATTTTTTACTTTCACATACACAGATTTTTTACTTTCATGTACACAAAATTCAAACAATGGAGGGAGAGCAGGTTATAATAGCCTGAGGATTAAGGAGCTGCCCGGTTTTTATTATTGACTTACTGCATGGCTCATTACACAAGTCCAACTAATACAGTCCTCATTTATTAGGCTAGAGAGCTCTACAGATTGCAGTGAAATACTACAGGCTGTTAGAATAAATACAATACTTATATGTAAATAAGGCTTTCCTTTGCCTTATTTTTTTCTAAAAACAGCAACCATTTATTATTCTTAACAGTCGATGGGTCAACTAGAAAATTCTGACCTGGGCCAGGCTTGGCTGCTCTTAGTTGGACTCAATCACCTATTTGTGGTCAGCTGAGGACTGGCTTGTTTGGGATGGCCTCAGCTAGGACAGCTCAGCTGTCTTCCATGTGTCAGTCACATCCCTCCTGCAGAGAGTGTTAGCCTGGGAATGTTTTGCGCATGTTCTCAAGGTGATCACAGAGAAGCACACAGGCACTTTTTCAAAGTTCTAATTGTGTCTAGCTTGCTAACACTTTTTCTTTTTTGTTATTGGCCTTTTAAAAATTGTGGTAAAATGCACATAATATAAAATTTACCACTCTAACAATTTTTAAGTGTTCAGTTCAGTGGCATATTAGGTACATTCACACTGTTAAGTAACCATGACTACCTATCTCTAGAACTTTTTACATCCTGCAAACCTGAAACTCTATACCTATTAGACAATAGCTCCCTATTCTCCCCTAAACCCAGCTCCTCGCAAACATGATTGTACTTTATGTCTTTATGAATTTGACTATCTTATATGAGTGGAATCATAAAGTATTTGCCTTTTGTGATTGCCTTATTTCACTTAGCATAATGTTTCAAGGTCCATCCATGCAGCATGTCAGAGTTTCCTTACTTCTTAAGGCTGAATAATATTCCATTGTATGTATATACCACATTTTGGTTATCTATTCTTTAGTCAGAGGACATATAAGTTGTTCTATCTTTTGGCTGTTGTAATACTGCTACAAAGATAAACATAGGTATCCAAATATCTGTTCATCTCCCTGCTTTCAACTATTTTGGATATATGCCCAGGAATACAACTGCTGGATTTTTTTTGGAGGAACTGTCATACCTGCTTTCTCTGATGTCAGAAAAGAAGTCATGTCTGGACTCTGTGAAGGACACTGGATATGAGGAGTGAACTGCCATGGACCTGTCATGTTGGACTCTGCAATGATCCTCTGATGGAAACTATAAATCACGGGGAGCCTTGCATTTCTACTGCAAGATTTGGTACTGAATAGAACTTTATTTATATACTTAACTGTGGTCTAAGATAGATTTAGGAGAGTTGAGATAAAGGACTATGTATGTTCTTGAAAACAGTCAGTACTCAGAGCAAGAAATCTGGTGTCCTGAGAATTTAGAGTGACCTAGAGGGATAATGGAGCAACAATGATTCAAGGTACAGACCAGGTAGAAGCAACACAGAATCTTCAGATTAAAGGATGTAAATATTCATTGGGTACTGCTAGAAATTGCTACAAAGTGGAGTTTTAGAAAAAAGAAGGGACTTTCTGCCCACCTAAACAAATGAAAGCAGGAACTCAGTTCTTATACACTAAAAGAAATATGACCCTAAATTTAAATTGGAGGAAACAGTTTGAACTCATGATGTATTTCATTTTAAATTCTTCCCTAGCTCCCTCTAAAAAGGAGAGGGAAATAATGACAAATCCAGTAGCAACAAGCATAACAGATCAAACTGTGGTTTCCAAATATCATTTCCCACTAAAATGAGTACCACGAGGACTCTCAAAGAAATAGATGATTTTAGATCTGGGCTAGAAGTTGTGAGGGTGAAGACTTATCAAACCAGAGAGCATGAAAGTTATCAAAAACTACTAACTTTGTGTCAAAGCTTCCAGTGACCAAAGAAGGGACAACTGAGAATCAATAAAGATAATAATAACTGCAGTGGATTGAGATATCAACTACATTTAAATCTGTAAGTTCATAAAAATAGTTATTTCATAGTCAGTTGGGTACTACCAGAGGACGCTAAGAACCAACTCAATATTTTAAAACTGGTATATAAGAGAAAAATTAAACTTTTATTCTGCCTTTCCTATGAGATGTGCCTAACAGCCGATGAGGGGAAATGTCTCTCTACAGAAAGAATCCCAAAAATAAATGAAACAAAGGTGACAGAATTTAAGCACCACTATTTTGCAATGCTTACCAAACTAATGAATCCACGTGTTAAATACCAGTGACTACTGTTATCATAAAAAAGAAGTAGATATTATCTGTGTTCTGATAGGATATAAAAATGTCCTATAAAGCATATTAGCCAAAAATATTGAATCAGCTTCTAGAACCAACTACCAATTTCTAAAAAATACAGAAGAACATGTAAGACTATACCACAAGGATGAAATCAGCAAAATCCACTCTAGAAGAAAATCTACAAGACAATATGTTTCTTCAACTTGCAAATTAAAAAGAAAAAGGAATGGAAAGTAAAATCTATAGATTAAAAACACTTAAGAGATACATCAACTGAATGTAATGCATGAGACTCTTGTTGGAATTTTGATTTAAATAAGCAAACTAAAAAGAATGACCAATGTTATTCAACTGGAAATAATATTTAATAATATTAAGAAAATATTATTAATATTTTAAGTGTGTTAATGGTACTACAGCTGAGATTTAAAAAGAGAGACCTTAGCTTTAGAAGTACAGACAGCAATATTTATAGATGTAATAATACGATGTGCACCGTTTGGCTAAAAGTTATATGAGAAAGGGGAAAGAGAATAAGATAAAACAAGTCAAAAAGTTGATCATTTTTTAAGCAGGGTACATGTGAGTTTCATCTGCTATTTTGTCTACTTTTCTATGTGCTTGAAATTCTCGATAATAAAAACCAAAAGAAATATAACCTTCTCTTATATCCCCAAATAATGATTCGGAATACTATATCTATTGAAAATCCAAGATAGAAAAAGAAAGTTCTTAAAGAACTGCTAGAGACATGGAAAAATACTTATCAAAAAATTTAAAAAACAATATATACATACATACATAAATACATACATCCATTAAAAAAACCAAATAAAGTGAAAAAATATAATTATTCCTTACTGATGTGTGGTAAATTAGGATACATTTTTATTTTCTTCTTTACATGTTCTAGTATTTAAAAAATCTAATGTAGCTAATGATAACATTATGTAACTGGAAAAATATCTTATATATTTTCTTATTTAATTCATTTAACACATTTATTTCTTTTTCTCTATTTTAAAGATGTGGGGTATAATTCAAGGTCAGGTATACAAACGTTCATTATGCAGGTAGCCTTGTTAATGAGGTGTGCATCTCCCTTCCTCTGGCAGTTTCCCACTACTGCCAATCCCACCCTCCCTCCCCTTGCAGTTTCCCACTACTGCCAATCCCTTTCTTATAGTATTATGATAATTGTTCAAGATCCGCTTACGAGCGAGAACATATGGTACTTTGTTCTTTGTTTCTGTCATTTAACACATTTATTGAGTGGCAGATACCGTAATAGGCAGGGGGAAACAATGGTGAACAAGAATGATATTATTATAAAGCTCAGTGAAGGAGAAAAGAAGAACCCAAACAAGTAAGTAGCGTACGTATACGTAAATGCAGGATACGGTAGGTGATATGAAAGAAGCAGAGAGTAAAATATCAGGGAAGGAAGGCAATTAACAATGGTATATCTGCCGGGCTCGGTGGCTCAGCCTGCAATCCCGCACCTTTGGGAGGCTGAGGTGAGTGGATTGGCTGAGCCCAAGGGTTCGAGACCCGCCTGGGCAGCGAGACCTCATCTCTACAATAAATCAAAAAATCAGCCATGCATGGTAGCGCATGCCTGTAATTCCGGCTGCTTGGAAGGCTGAGGCGGAAGGATCGCCGGAGCCCAGCAGGTCGAGGCTGCGGTGGATGGGAACAGCCACTGCACTCCAGTCTGGGCAACAGAGTGAGACTCCAACTCAAAAAAAAATAAAATAAAATAATGGTATATCTGAGGAGGTGACCTCCAGGATAGAAGAGAGTCAGCCTCTTGCAAAGTAAAGACATGAAACATTAGTCAGAGAAGCAAAGCTCTGAATTGAGAAAGATTTATTTGCTATTCACTGGTAAGTGAAGAAAGGTCTAAAGAGTTACATAATTTAAAATTGGATTTAAAGAGGATCCATCCTGTTGCAGAGAGGAATGGATCAGAGAAGGAAGTAACAGGGAGATCAGCTAGGCGACCTGGGGTGGGTGTGGAGTCTTTATGTAAGAATACCAGCCATGATGGTCTTCATATGTTTTATCAAATATTAACATCCTTGGAAGAAGTTCACATTTGGTGATAAAATCTTCTTGAATGTATATGAAAACATGAACATAATGCAATATTCTTAATTGTCATCAAAAACATCATGTAAAGGTTATCAAGTATATTAAATTTTTCAATTTGAAAGTACTGAAACTATATTTAAAAGATAAATATATTAGTGGTACAATTATATTTAAAAGATTTTTTAAGTTACATAAAAATAAATAAAGACAGATTTCTTTCTAAATGCAAGACAATTATATTTCAGATGATCACTAAGAAATTACCTTTGACAAATCTCTGAAGTTGCTGGGCAAGGTAAGATCCAGTTCTTCTGATTCGTAGTTAGTGATGACCCAGGGAAACACTGGATACTGATTTAAGTCATTGTAACTTCGTCCTTGTTGAGGAAAAAACAGTCACTCTTGATTTATTAATTTATTTTTTAAGAGAAACAGTCTCAGCCGGGCTCGGTGGCTCAGCCTATAATCCCGAGCCTTTGGGAGGCTGAGATGAGTGGATTGCCTGAGCCCGCGGGGTCGAGACCCACCTGGGCAGCGAGACCTAATCTCTACAATAAATCACACACACACACAAAAATCAGCCAGGCATGGTAGCGCATGCCTGTAATTCCGGTTGCTTGGAAGGCTGAGGCGGAAGGATCGCCAGAGCCCAGCAGGTCGAGGCTGCGGTGGCCAGGAGTGGCCACTGCACTCCAGTCTAGGCGACAGAGTGAGACTCCAACTTAAAAAAAAAAAAAGAGAGAGAGACGGTCTCATTCTGTTACCTAGGCTGTAGTCCAGTGGCGTGATCATAGCTCACTGCTGCCTTGAACTCCTGGGTTCAAGCAAGCCTCCCATCTCAGTCTCCCAAGGAGTTGGGACTATAGATGTGTCACCACTCCTGGCTTATTTTTTCAGTTTTTGTAGAGACGGGATTTCACTATGTTGCCCAGCCTGGTCTCAAACTCCTTGCTTCAAGTGATCCTCCTAACTTGGCCTCCCAAAGTACAGGAATTACAAGCATGAGCCACTGTGCCTGGCACACTCTTAGTTTATAACAAAAAAAATTAGAAACAGATTCAATTACGTAATTTACTAAAAATAAGAAAATACAACTAAAAACTTTGGAATGCCAAACACTGTTCTAAGGAGTCATACTTGATCCTATTTAATCCTCACAATAATCCTGTGAAGTCAGTATCATACCCATTTTTTTTTTTTTCTGAGTTTGAGTCTCACTCCGTTGCCTAAGCTGGAGTGCAGTGGCACACTCATGGCCACCCCAGCGATGACCTGGTGGGGTTGGGCTCTAGCGATCCTTCCGCCTCATCCTTCCAAGTAGCCAGAACTACAGGTGTGCACTACCATGCCTGGCTAATTTTTTTTATTTATTGTAGAGATGAGGTCTCACCATGTTGCCCAGGCTAGTCTTGAACCTGTGGGCTCAGGCAACCCTCTCGCCGAGGCCCCCACAGTGCTGGGATTACAGTCTTGAGCCACCGTGCCCATCCCATCCACATTTTTATAGATGAAAAAATTGAGGCTAAGAGGGTTAGGTAACTTGTCCCAAATCACACAATTAGTAACAGTCAAGTCATGTTTAAATCCAAATACTCTGGTCCCAAAGTTTATACTTTTTTAAATGACACAACTATTTTTCATTACTTGAAAGCCTACCCCAAGTAAAATACTTTTTAGTAAGATTTTAAAAAATAATTTGCAATTCTAACCTGTACAATGACCTCTTACGTATCTAGTCCTGAACTGTACCCCATATCTTTAAAATAAATTTGTAATTCTCATAGAGATATTCAAAACCACAATCCTTTTTCTATCACTCATTAACCAACCATCCAACTAGTTAACCAAGTTTAAGTGACTAAAACCTGTAGATATTCACTAGTCATCTGTAAAAAGAGGGGGACTGTCCCAGTAACTCTGAAATTTCTGTGGCAGTTTTCAAATTCTACAACCCTTTGAAAATAATGAACAGCATTATCAGTGTTGCTTCTCCTACCCCCAAAATGCTGCCACATGCTCTTTGATAGTTCTTCTAAAGTAATGACATTCAGTGACATATTTAAATCTATTAAAAATAGAAATTAAAACAAAGAATGAGGTGGTCCGTTTTCTGGCTGTCACCACTCTAGGGAGATAGCATAGTAGATGAGATCATTGTTTCTGGAATCAAAATACTGGTGTTTGAATCCCAGTTCCTATTTAATAGTCTACAACATATTTTTAGTTAAATTTAATGTGAACACACTTTTAGGGCTAAAATACAAGAAAGACAAGTATATTAATATTGCTTGAATTCCTTTCTTATTATATATTCTATTATCTCCATTCCTTTTTCTTTCTCAAACATATACTGATGTCATATTAATATGTAGCTGAATATTAAAGGAGGTCTCTACATAGACTCTTGGCATCTAAGCCCTCTGTAAGAGCTAACGTTTTTAACTTTTCATTTTACTTGATTTATCTTGAGGTTGAAACCTATTAGTTCTTTTTTGACTGACCTGAAGACAGTCGTACCTAAATGTTAGTAAACAGTAAAATCCTCATCATGTCCCATCTGCTTAAATAATCTGAAACAATCAAAAGTTTACTGTACCTTAAAAAAAGAAGAGTATGCATCTGCTTAGTGTAATCAGACTTTTAATTGAGTTAAACTCAACAGATAGCTAGCAAATGTCTACTGACTGCCATTTGGGAAATGTATCATATCATGAGAATCTATATGTGGCACATATAATAGATAAAAGAAATCTTAAATAACATGAGACTTAACCTCATCTTCCAACGTACATAAAAACCATCAAAAACAAATTATTGATTCTATTTCTTTAAAAGAATCTATAGGGGATATATTCAAAAGGCACTGTATTTATAACAAAAGCTATTAGAGAGTAGGTCATTTCATACTCATATCCATAAGATATGATCCATATCATAGCATAATATTGCTCCATAATCATTGGCCCATAATCATTATTATTCAATCAATAAGAATTAACTGATTTACTATATGCAAAAATATGTGTATTAAACTTGTTGTATAATACTGTCTCTTACTATTTAAAAATCCTTTTAGTCACTAGTTATATCGGTCCTACAAAATGTAACATAACTTCATATTTTCTTCATTCCTTTCCCTCAATTGACTGTTAGATAACTTCCCCCTAACTGATAAAATTTAGACCTTTCAATGCAGCCTCCAACTTTCAATTATTCATAATACTCCCTTCTCCACTTCTCCAGGAGGTTCTTTTCTATGCTAAGAATAATTCCTTCACCGGAGGAATTGAAACTGTCTCCTTCGTAATTTGAATTGTTATTCTTTCTCTCTCCCCCTCTTTTGAGGTTTCTGCCCTCTGCCCTAACCCATGCTCTCTTTACTAATACATTTAAGAAAATTGTAATCTGTAACTAAAGTTCCCATTTCATCACCAACCATTTAGTCCTCATAATCAACAATTTTTGCTTGCTTTAAAAATGAACCCTCATGAAGTAACCAGTGAGACCTCAAATGCCAAAGGCGTGTCCTATACTCATTCTGCATTCTCCCTTACCACTCTGTAACCTTTGACACAGGTAACAAACGTCATTCCTCTTTCCCCTTGCCTCTCAAGAGATATGACTTACATCTGTTCTCCTCCTCCTACGTCTACAAATTCTAGGGAAGCTCATTCTTTTTTTCTCCTTTACTAACTTTCCCTCTTTCTTCTCATACACAGGAGCACTCCCCAGGCCTCATCCCTCTGCATTCTGTATTATCTGGCTTGGTGATTTCATCTCTCTCAGTGATTTCCTCTCTGCGCAGATGAAATCCAAAATACCCTCTTTGACCTATACTTCAAAAACTCTTTCTAACACTTTAACTTGAAGGCCTTGCCAGTACAGTAACATTGTCTTTCCCTAGATTAAAAAAATAGATTTTTTTTTGAGTTGGAGTCTCACTCCGTCACCCAGGCTGGAATGCAGTGGCACACTCATGGCCACCCCAGTGTCTACCTGCTGGGTTCAGGCGATCCTTCGGCCTCAGCCTTCCAAGTAGCCTGAACTACAGGTGTGCGCTACCACGTCCGGCTAATTTTTTATTTATTGTTGACATGAGGTCTCGCCAAGTTGCCCAGGCTGTTCTCAAACCTGTGGGCTCAAGTAATTCCCTCACCTCGGCCTCCCAAAGTGCTGGGATTACAGGCCTGAGCCACCGAGTCCAGCTGATAAAAAATGTTTAACTTCTTTTACCATTACTGGCCCTGCCATTTTCCAGTGATTTTCTGACATTTCTCACCTACCCCCTACATTCAGTCAGCTGCATGTCAAATGTTGGCACCTTGTGAATTCTTATGTAATGAGATACTTACCTTTAATTCCCATTGTCACTACTCTAATGACAGCACCCATAACTTTTTTTTTTAATGAAATTGCTCCCTTTGTTCTCTGTCTAGTATTTCTCCATTCCAATTTATCTTACATACTGCCTCCAAGTTAATTTTTCATGTAGTTCTAATATCACTTAGGTTATCAAAAGTTTCCCAAGGAACTGAATGTTCACTCCTCAAAGTGACAGAAAATCCTCCACAACGTCTTCACACTAGCATTTTCATTTTTTCTCATTATATCTCTATGAATATATACTTTATGCATGCACACACACAGTATATATACAAATAACACTATTGTTTTTTAGTTACACGTTATATTTTCCGATCTTTGTATGTGTACTTACAATCCAGTTTTATATGCAATGACTACTACTCTCTCAACTACCTCTTCTGCTAGTCGAACTAATTTCCATCCTTTTTTTTTTGAGTCGAGGTCTTACTCTGTCACCAAAGTAGAATGCAGTGGCATGATCATGGTTTACTATAGCATTGACCACTTGGGCTAAGGAGATACTCCCATCTCAGCCTCCTAAGTAGCTGGGACTTCACGTGAACAATGTCACACCTGGATAATTTTTTAATTTTGTAGAGATGAGGTTCTTGCTATGTTTCCTAGGCTGATCTTAACCTCCTGGACTCAAGCAATTCTTCTGCCTCAGCTTCCGAAAGTACTCAGGCATGAGCCATCACGCTCGACCATACTATCTATCCTCACACGACCATTGAAATCTGTCCTTAATTTCTCCTTACTCCCACCAACTGGATGAATAGAATTTCCCTCTCTGCCATTTAAATCACCACAGCAATTTGAATCTCTTATACCCCCTTGCTCTAGAATCATGTATATACTCACATTTGTACTTAAAATGAAAGTTACCAACCTTATCCTGTACACATCTCTTTTATGTCTCCAATATAACTATGTCATGATGTTTTTTACTTAGCATGTTACCCACATTTTTTTTCTATGTTGCATTTCGTTGTTTCATTATGAGTAACATTTCTTAGTAATAGGTTCTTAAGACTTTATAGTGTTCTTCATTCCTACCACTCCATAAGTTTATTCTTACTATATGAAATAACTGTAAATTCTCATTCTCTCTTTTTCTGAAAGAGTTTTTATATTCATTTAGAATTTCTCTCAAGTAGCCAACTCTCCATATATAAAACTGAAAACTTTATTATATACTTTTGATAAGGCATTCTAGCAGTAACAATGGCAGTGAAATAGCTACTTATACCAATAACTGAAATAATCTAACCATATTGCAATTAATAATTTATTGTTTGAAATAAGTCAATGTGTGGACTAAGATTACCTGCTATTGTGTTGAGAAAAATCAAGTACTCAAAATTTGAAATCTCTCTGTGTTGCCATCGCTGGGTCATATTAGAGGCTTTGAAAAGCTGGCATGGACTAGCTAATGAAATACGCCTACAAGAAAAAGAATTCAATGTAAAATCAATTTAAACTTCAGATCAATTATATCACAATAATATATCATGAATTATCTTTGCTTAGTCATTAATAATGAAATCTATAATTCAGAAAAGCTCTATTCACATTAGACTACTGAACACTAGTGATGTTTCTATCTGCAATTCAAAGTTAAACAAATGATTTGGATCAGCCACAGGTCTATGACATATGTTTTACTCATTCAGGTGAGCTGTCATTACAACAACATTATAAAATACAGGTCCCACAAAGGTTGATTAATAGCAATATATTAATAATATACTGGGAAAAAAAGAAGGAATTATAATAACTAGGAAATACATATAAAATGTTATTCACATGTCTCTATCAGTTTTAAAAGTCATCTCTTAAAAACATACATTTGTACATTATAAATTTTATTATATTTGCATATCCCTTGCAACAAGAAGAAAGATGATAAAGGCAAAAGAAATTATCAACATTTTAAAGTAGAGATTAATAAAAAGGTTAATTTTCCTATGGTCTGTTAATGAAATATAAATACCAGTGAATATACCTGACCAATACTAAGAGAATTGGGAAAGAGATGGCAGAATTAGTTAATACATGCAAAACCTGCAGTCTCGGAGAAACAGGTTGTCAGTTCTTCCTACCAAAAAAAACAATCAAGGTAACTATTTTTTAAAGGGGATTAGTGAGGTATGATTTACATACAATAAAATTTATCCAATTTGTATAACTCAGTATTTTTCAAAAGAACGTTTCTAAAGTTGTACACTTATCACAATTCACTTTAGAACATTTTTATCACCACAAAAACTTGCTTTGTGTCTATTTACAGTTAATCTCCATTCCTATCCCAACCTCCAAGCAACTACTTATCTACTTTCTGTCTCACCTTTAATGAACAATTCAGATACATCCTGTATTTATCTGAATGAATCATGCATTATATAGTTTTTTGTGTCAGGTTTCTTTCACTAACCATGTATTTTGAGGTTCCTCAATATGGTAGCATGTATCACTTGTTCATTCCTTTTTACTGTGGAATAGTATCCCACTGCCAATAGAATACACATTTTGCTTATCTAGTTGATGGACATTTAAATTGTTTCCATTTATTGGCCATTATGAATAATGCTACTACAAACACTCATGCACATATCTTTGTTTGAACATTTGCTTTCATTTCTTTGGAGTAGGGGAGTGAAGTTGCTGGATTATATGTTGAGTTTATCTTTTCCTTTTTTAGAAACTGCAAAATTGTTTTCCCAAGTGGTGTACCACTATACATTCCAATCAGCAATGTATAAATGAATTTTCACATCCTTGACTATACTTCCTATCGTATGTATTATTATTATTATAACCATTCTAGTGACTGCAAAATAGTATCTTAATGAGGTTTTAATGTACATTGTTGGGCACTTTCTCATGTGCTCATTAGTTATTTGTATCTTCTCCTTTTTTTGAGTCAAAATCTCACTCTGTCGCTCAGGTTGGAACGCAGTGGCATGCACACAGCCACCCAGCGTTGACCGGCTAGGCTCAGGCGATCCTTCTGCCTCAGCCTCCCAAGTAGCCAGAACTACAGGCATGGGCTACCATGCCTGGCTACTTTTTGATATATTGTAGAGATGAGGTGTTACCAAGTTGCCCAGGTTGGTCTGGAATCGCTGGGCTCAGGCAATCAACTCTTGCCTTGGCTTCCCAAAGTGCTGGGATTACACGTTTGAGCCACCACACGTGGCCTGTATATCTTCTTTGGTGAAATGACTAATCAAATGTTTTCCTCCTTCATTAATTGAATTGTTTACATTTTATCAATGCATTATTAGAGTTCTGTATACATTCTGGATACAAGTCTGTGACTGGATTAAGTGATACTCAGATAGCTAGTAAAACGTTATTTTTAGGTATATCTGAGAGGGAGTTTCCAGAGAGATCAGCATTTGAATCAGTTGAGGACTAACAGAACAAAAAGGAGGAAGAATGAACTCTCTCCTTTCCTCAAGCTGGGAAATCCATATTTTCCTGCCCTTGTCTAGCACCAAGTTCCTGGTTCTCTGTTCCTCAGTCTTTTCCCTGTCCATCTGTCATCAGGCCTTCCAGGCTCAGGCTTAATCATGGGCTTCCCTGGTCTTCAAACTAGGAATGAATTACACCACTGTCTTTCTTAGGTCTCTGACTTGTAGACAGCATATCATGGAACTCCTTGGCCTCCATGAACACATGAGTCAATTCCCATAAATCTCCTCTTATATAGATATATGTAAGATAGATTAATAATATTATATATATATATATATAGAGAGAGAGAGAGAGAGAGAGAGAGAGAGAGATTAAATAGATAGATATGGATATCCTATAAGTTCTGTTTTTCTGGAAAACCCAGACTAAAAAAAAAAGTGCTTTACCAGATATTTGATATACAAATCTTTCTCAGTCTATGGCTTCTCTCTTCATTTAATTAGTGGTCTACTTTGAAGCACAAAAGCTTTAAATTTTGATTAAGTTCTACTTTTTTTCTTTCTTTCTTTTTTTTTTTTTTTGAGTTGGAGTCTCACTCTGTCGCCCAGGCTAGAGTGCAGTGGTACACTGATGGCCACGACAGCATCAACCTGCTGGGCTCCGGCAATCCTTCTGCCTTAGCCTTCCAAGCAGCCGGAACTACAGACATGTTTTTTAATTGTAGAGATGAGGTCTCGCCAAGTTGCCCAGGCTGGACTCGAACCCAAGGGTTCAGGCAATCCATTTGCCTCGGCCTCCCAAAGTGCTGGGATTACAGGATGAGTCAGTGAGTCTAGCAAATTTTTTCTTTTATGGATTATGCTTTCAGTATTCTATCTGAGAAATGTTTGCCTATTCCACCATTAAAGTTTTCCTCCTATTTTCTTTTAGATATTTTATAGTTTTAGCTCTTACATATACGTCTATAACATATTTTGAGTTAATTTTTATTAAAAGCATGTGAAAAGTGAACATATTCTTGCAAGTGAACAACCAATTGTTGCAATACTATTTGTTTAAATCCTATCTGCCGGAGACCAGCTCCAGCGGGTCCGACATATATGTCTATTGAGTTAGTTTTTATGAAAAGCATGTGAAAAGTGAACATATTCTTTTTTTTTTTTTTTTTAATTGGAGTCTCACTCAGTCGCCCAGACTGGAGTGCAGTGGCCTCGACCTGCCGGGCTCTGGCGATCCTTCCGCCTCAGCCTTCCGAGTAGCCGGAACGACAGGCACGCGCTACCACGCCAGTCTGATTTTTTTTTTAGGTTTATTGTAGAGATGAGGTCTTGCTGCCCAGGCAGGTCTCGAACCCGTGGCCTCAGGCAATCCACTCACCTCAGCCTCCCAAAGGTGCGGGATTACAGGCTGAGCCACCGAGCCTGGCTGTGAACATATTCTTGCAAGTGAACAACCAATTGTTGTAGCACTATTTGTCAAAATCCTATCTTTTCCTCATTGAATTGGATTAGTACTTTTGTTGAAAAACAACTGACCATGAATGAAAGGGTTTATTTCTGTAATCTCTATTTTGTTCCATCAACTTACATGCCTTTCTGTACAACTACCACACTGTATTGATAACTGTAGCTTTATAATAGGTTTTAAAATCAAGTAGGGTGTATTTTTTATTCAAATTTTGTTGTAATTTTTCAAAATTATTTTGACTATTTTAGATACATTGCATTTGAACTTCTGTTTCTCCAACAAATGTTTGCAGGAAATTAGATAAAGATTACATTTAACTTACAGATCTGGGGAGAACTGCCATCTTAACCTTACTGAATCTTCTGATCCATGAACACGGAATTTGCTGAGGTCTGTTTTTAATTGCTCTTAGAAATGCTTTATAATACAAATCTTACACTTCTTTTGTAATCAGCAAACAAAGCTTTTTCCCCTTTCTTTCCAATCTGAACACCTTTAATTTTTTCCTCCATCCCACACTTCCTCTCTTCTTGTTACACAAGCTGAAATCTCCACTATAATGCTGAATAGTAGTGGTAAGAATAGAGGACATTTTTACTTTCATCAACTTAGTATTCAGTCTTTCAACATTAAGTATAATGTATGGTATGGGGTCTTTTGATCAATAACAAATTCATAACATTCAATTCTTTTTTCTGGCAGTCACAAAAAACACTGCTGCTAAATGGGATGGTCATTTTCAATCTATGCCTTACTGATTTCTTATCAGATCTTATCTTTATTTAAAAAACTTTAAAAAAATTTTTTTTATTATTTTTTATCAATATTTTTTATTATGATATTGTGGGGTACAGTTAAGGGTTAGGTACACTAATATGCTTCGTTCAGGCAGCCTTGTTGATAACAGGTGTCTCCCCATCCGCAGACAGATATTTACTACCATTAATCCCATCTCCCTTCCCCTCTCCCCCATAGTTTCCCATGACTGTCAGTCATTTTCTTATAGTATTACGCTGGATGGTCAAGGTCCACTATGTGAGTGAGAACATGTGATACTCAGATCTTTGTTTCTGTGAGAGGTCACTCAGTATTATAGACTCTAGTTCCATCCAGATTGCTGCGAAATTCATGATTTTGTTCTTTTATATGGCTGTGAAGTATTCCATCGTGTATACGTACCACATTTTTTTAATGCAGTCCTCTTTTGAATGACAGCATGGTTGCTTCCAGGTTCTTCCTATCGGGAACCATGCTGCAATAAACATACGTGTACAGGTATCTTTTTTATAGAGTGATTTGAGTTCTTCAGGGTATATTCCCAGTAGAGGGACTGTGGGGTCATATGGGAGGCCAATATTTAGAGCTTTTAGGAATCGCCATACTGTTTTCCACAGAGTGTGTACTAGTTTGCACTCCCACGAAAAGTGTAGGAGTGTTCCCTTTTTGCCATACCCTCTCCAGCAACTGTTATTTTTTGAGCTATTGATAATTGGCATTCTGATTGGAGTTAGGTGGTATCTCAGTGTGGTTTTGATTTGCATCTCCCTGATGATTAGTGAGGTTGAACATTTTTTCATGTGTCTGTTGGCTGCTCAGATATCTTCCCTTGAGAAGTATCTATTCATATCTTTTGCCCATTTTATAATGGGATTGTTTGTTATTTTCTTTTTCGCACGTTTGAGTTCCTTGTAGATCCAAGATGTTAAGCCTTTTTCAGACCTGGAGTTGGCAAATACTTTTTCCCAGTCTGTAGGCTGTCTCCCTGCTCTCTTGATGGTTTCTTTGGCTTTGCAGAAACTTGTCAGTTTAATGAGGTCCCACTTGTCTATCTTATCTCTTATGGCCTGTGGGTTTTGGGTTTTGTTCAGGAATTGGATGCCAGTTCCAATTTCCATAAGGGTATGTCCTTCATTTTCTGCGGTTCTTATGGTTGAGGTTTTACATTTAGGTCTCTGATCCATTTAGAGTTATTTTTTGTGTATGGGGATAAATAGGGGTCCTGCTTCAATCTTCTGCATGTGGTCAGCCAGCTTTCCCAGCACCATTTACTGAATAGGTTCTCGTCTCCCCAGAGGTAGGTGGTGGAGGCTTTGTCGAAGATGAGTTGGTTGAGAAATTGAGGTTTTGCTTCTGAAATCTCAATTCTCTTCCATTGATCTATATGTCTGTTCCTGTACCAACACCAAGCTGTTTTGATGATTGTAGCTTTACAGTAAAGTTTAAAGTCTGGTAATGTGATACCCCCTGCTTTGTTTTTTTTTTTGCTGAGGATTGTTCTGGCTATTCTTGGTCGTCTGTGTTTCCATATGAATTCCTGTGTTGTTTTTTCTAGGTCTGAGAAGAATGTTGCTGGTAATTTGATGGGCATTGCATTAAATCTGTAGATTGCCTTAGGTAAGATGGACATCTTCACAATGTTGATTCTTCCAATTGATGAGCATGGGATATTTTTCCACTTGTTTGTGTCATCTTTGATTTCTTTGAGCAGTGTTTTGTAGTTTTCATTGTAAAGGTCTTTCACGTTTCTGGTTAGGAAGATTCCAAGGTATTTCATTTTTTTGTGGCTATTGTGAATGGAATTGTGCTTTTTATTTGGGTTTCTGTTTGTTTATTATTGGTGTAAAGAAATGCAATTCTCTTTTGCACATTTATTTTATATTCTGAGACTTTGCCAAAGTCCTTTAACAGTGTAAGGAGGTTTTTGACAGATTCTCTTAGGTTTTCAAGGTACATGATCATGTCATCTACAAAGAGAGATAGGTTGACTTCCTCTTTTCCTACTTGAATACACCTGATTGCCTTCTCTTCTCTGACTGCTCTAGCCAGGACTTCCAATACTATATTGAACAGGAGGGGTGAGAGTGGGCATCCTTGTCTTGTTCCAGTTTTCAGGGGAAATGGTTCCAGTTTTTGTCCGTTTAGGAGTATGCTGGCTGTGGGTTTCTCATAGATGGCTTTTACTATTTTGAGGTATGTTTCCCGTATGCCTAGCTGTTCGAGGGTTTTTATCAAGAAGGGGTGCTGGATTTTATCAAAATCTTTTTCTGCATCTAATGATATAATCATGTGGTTTTTGTTTTGACATCTGTTGATGTATTTAATTACATTTATTGTCTTGCGAATGTTGAAACAGCCTTGCATCCCAGGGATGACGCCTACTTGATCATGATGGATGATTTTTGAGATGTATTGCTGAATCCAGTTTGCTAGGATCTTGTTGAGAATTTTAGCATCTATGTTCATCAAAGATATTGGCCTGTAGTTCTCTTTCTTTGTTGGGTCTTTATCTGGCTTGGGTATCAATGTGATGTTAGCTTCGTAAGATGATTTGGGGAGAGTTCTGTCTTTCTCAATCGCCTGGAATACCTTCAGTAAGATTGGAATAAGCTCCTCCTTAAATATCTTATAGAATTCTGTTGGAAAGCCATCTGGTCCAGAGCTTTTTTTTTGTAGGTAGTTTTCTTATTATGTAGTCAATTTCCATGATTGTTATTGGTCTATCTAGGGTCTCAATTTCTTCTTGTTTCAACCTATGCAGGTTATGTGATGACAGAAAGTCCTCCATTTCCAAAAGGTTTTCAAGTTTGTTTCCATACAAGTGTACATAGTAGTCTCTAATGATCTTTTGTATTTCTTCTGGATCAGATGTGACTTCATCTTTTGTGTTTCTGATTGTGTTTATTTGGGTTTTTTCTCTCTTTTTCTTGGTCAGTCTAGCTAGGGAACTATCAATCTTGTTTATCCTTTCAAAGAACAAGCTTTTTGTTTCATTGATTTTTTTGTATTATCTTTTTGTCTTCTATGTCCTGGATTTGGGCTTTTATTTTGGTGATCTGGATTCTTCTGCTGAAATTAGGATTTTTGTGATCTTGCTTTTCCAGCTTTTTTAGGTGGCTTCTTAGGCTGTTAATTTGTGATCCTTCCATTTTCTTCATGTGCGTTGGTAGGGATATAAATCCCCCCTTACTACAGCTTTCAGGGCATCCCAGAGATTTTGATAAGATGTTTCTTCATTTTCATTTGTTTCCAGGAGGAGTTGTTTAGCATCATGCTGTTTAGTGTCCATGTCTTTGTGGGTTTGGGGGGACCTTGTTGGTGTTAATGATTATTTTTATTCCACTGTGGTTCGAGAAGGTGCATGGTAAAATTTCACTCCTTTTAAATTAGTTTATGCTTGATTTATGTCCAATTACGTGGTCGATCTTAGAATATGTTCCATCTGGTGATGAGAAGAATGTGTATTCTGTGGTCTTTGGATGGAGTGTTCTGTAGGTACATTTAGCCCATTTACATTCAAACTAATTATTGAAATGTGAGACTTGATCCCTATCATAATGTTCTTACAGCGTTGTTGTTCTTCCTGTTTGTGTGTTGTCTTTCTTTTGGTTTTAGAGTTGGATCATGTGTGTTTTTAATATTTTGCCTGTACTCTTGTGAAGAATGTTGTTGTTCTTTTTTCTTTTTCTTCTGTGTTCAATACTTTCTTAAGTGTTTTTTGTAGAGGTGGTCTTGTGGCTACATAGATTCTTAGGGATTGGATATCTGGGAAAGATTTCCATTCTCCCTCACTGATGAAGCTTAGCTTGGCTGGGTAGGTTATTCTCAGTTGAAATTGTTTATCTTTTAGAACTTTGAAGATAGGGCTCCAAGCTCTCCTAGCCTGGAGGGTTACTGTAGATAAATCTGCTGCTATTCTAATTGGTCTTCCCTGGTACATAGTCTGACCTTTTTCTCTTGCAGTCTTTAGGATTCTTTTGTTTAGGCACATTATTATATGTCTGGGAGTTGGTCTTTTCATTTGTTGTGTTGCAGGGGTTCTCTGAATCTCTTGTGTTTGAATTTTTTCATCCTTGATGAGATGAGGAAAGTTTTCTTGAGTGATTTCATGAAATGTTTATTCCAGTGTGGCCTATGTTTCTCTCTCTGCCTCAGGAAGGCCAATTACTCTCATGTTCGGTCTCTTGAAGTGATCATTCATCTCTTGCAGGTTTTGTTCTGTCTTTTTGAGCTTCTTTTCTATGCTTTTGACAGTTTGTGTTAGTTCTGTGTTTTGGTCTTCGAGCTCTGAGATTCTTCTGCTTGACTAATTCTGCTTTCCATGCTTATTAGTTTGTTATTTATTTCCATCACAGCATTCTTTACTGCTGTTATTTGACATCAGCTCCTTCCTATTTTCCTCTTGTCTCTCCTCAATTTTTAAAATTCTCTCTATTAATGTCTTGATGTCTGGGTTTGTTGCATGTGACCAGTCATTCTGGGGGTTCTTCATTGTTTGTGTTCCAGAATCTGTTTTCTCAGTGTCTGATCTCCCAAGGGTCTGTGTGAGACCTATATTCTTCTTTTGGTTTTTCTTCATTTGTGCGGTTTTTTTTTTTCCCGTCCCTACTTTTTCCTTCCCTCCATGTCACCGTCTTCTTTAATTCTGTTATTCAGGGGTAGAGGGATTGCTTTTACTTCTCTTTGTTCAATCTCCTATTCTTTCTATACACGCTCTTATTTGTTCAATTCTGGGGTTGCACTGTGGGTTGGGGGTGGTCCTTTTTGCAGTTTTGAGATTTACTTAAGGGGGGAGCTGTGATTCAAAATCTATCTGCAGGTCCTGGTATTCGCTGACAGGTGTATGGATAATCTGAAACCCACTTCCCACTGCCTTGGAATCTGTCTGTGAAGTGGGGCTGTAGGCTTACTCCCTGAAATAAAATATGGTTAGCAGAGGGAAGAGAATGGAGTAGACAGTGGGGGTTAAGAGTGGAGTGGGGAGAGAGAGGCGTAAGGGGAGAAACAGATGAATGTACCAACAAATGGAGAGAGAGACCTAAACCAAAACAGATAAAAACAACAGACCTCGGCTACAGACTAACCAACACCCATACAAAAAAAAATGAAACATACAATGATGCTAACATACAAATGACCAACCACCTTATTGGTGTGTTGTTCCTCTGTACAAAGATATGGTTTACAGAGAGGAGAAAAGAGAAGAAAAGGAGAGGAAAAGAAAAAAAAAGAAACAAAACAGTAGGAATAGAATTAAGTCATTAAACTAACAGAACCAATCGAGCACACTCTGAGACTTTTCGTTTAAGTCCAATGTCCTATCAGCTCTGATTTCTAGCTGTCTTTTCAAGCTGGTAAATTAGTTCGCAGTTAGGGTCAGTTGCCCCTGGCCTGTTGTGAAGGATAGTTCGGATCACCCTCCATTCACCACTCAAATCTGGTCTGTGTCTGTTTTTCAAGCTTGTTTCTCCCGTTTCGGTGTTGTTACCTTGAATCACCAGTAGGCAGTGCTATCTCTGCTGCTCGCCCCAGAGAGGGTAGGGCCAGACAGAAACTGGGCAGAGGCCAGAGATGGAAGCCTGCCTCAGGGCACATGGGAGGAGACCCATGGCCAGCAGGACGTCACGGTGGCAGCAGAGGTGGCAGCAATCCTAGCAGATCTTGCCTGCAGGGGCTTCAAGGACTGAAGTAAAGGATCACCTCAGGCCCGGGTGGCGCAATGCACTATGGCCGCCACGGAGGCTGCGGCAGCACCAGTGGCTGCCATGTCTGCGGCTGCAGTGGCTGTCCAGACCCCTGCGATGCCCCAATGGTGGTGAAGGCTGATCTCCGTGTGAAGGGCAGGCTGCCGACATTGGGGTCTGCAGCCCCCAGGGAGAGAGCCAGAGACCCTCTGCATTCTCCTTTGTAGAGGGTTTCATAGACCAGGTTGCCCCATCGCCATCTTGCCGGAAGTCCCAAAATATATTTTTTTAATTGGCATCACACTTTCCCGGATTTCACATTTTTTTGAATTATTCTTGTTTGGATTCTTATTGTTGTTTTAGAGAGTGCAGGAATATTCTGTTTCCTTTATTTAAACTTTAAATAACTTTAAACTTTATCAGGAGGCAGCCCTACTTCCTTTTGCCATTCTAAAATCTCTCCACAGATGAACTCATTCCCTCTCCTAGCTTCAAGTTTCACTTATATGGCAGTAACTCCCAATTACTAGATCTTTCTTTTGAGTTCTAGACATATCTGCTTATAGTTAACATGTTATTCAACATTTCTCAGGGGTTTCAATGTCAATAGATCCTAAAACCAAACTCATTTTTTGTCCATCTACCTCCTCCCCACAGCCCCAACCATGGGAACAGAAGAGGGAATATACAACCCCTGCTCCTCCAGTCTTCCTAATCTCAGCAAATGACACTGAGCAGCTCCATTTGACACTTACTAAGTAGACATAGTGAACATCTTCCTCTCTTATCAATCCCCAAATCTCACTAATCTCCAAGTATAAAAATCTCTAAACAGGAATGCCTCTCTTTAACTACACTATCATACACTTATCTCCTGGATTTCTTCAATAGGCTCTTATCAGTCTTCTAAATGACACCCTCTTCCTAAGATCACTAAGTTCTAGTGATACTTACCTTCCAACATGCTTAGAACATTGGAAGATCTGCTTTGAACATACTGTTCTCACAATCAAAAGTTATCTGGGGGTTGTTTTTGCAAAACAAAATTTAAAAGTCATAAAGGAATACATTCCTGATTATCCTTTTCAAAGTTACCCATCTCCACTCCACTAATCACTATCACAACACCTTAATTATACCCTTCCTGTAACTTATCACAGCTATTTTGTTTACATATTTGTTTAAACATGAATGACCAATACAATGTCTATCTTGTACACTGCTGGGTACCTGACACATTTTAAGTGAAGAACGTATATTTAAGAGACTGATTAATGAATTGAAACCTCTTTCTTTAACTGTGGGAAAATATTACAGACTTCTCGGGCACGATATACATAACAGGTGATGAACAAAACTTTTCTAAAATAAAGAGATATTCAATAGAAAAAGACTTTTTTATTTAGGTAAGGAGATTTACTGTGCTCTTCTGGGATGCTTCTTCCTAAACTCTGGAATCCTCATTAAATTATGAAAATGATCTGATCAAAATTATTACTGGCATTGTAAAACAACTACTGCTTATAACCCAGAAGGACTATTTTACTTGTCATTTACATAAAAGCTGTGACCTGTGGTGGCTTTGAAATATATATCTGCAAGACGTGAGGCTTCATTGTCCTCCCCTGGAGCCTGGGCTGTGTGTAGTGCCTCACTTCAAATACAACATTGGCAGAAATAATGGAGCATGACTATCAAGGAAGGGTGAGTCATAAAAAGACTTGGGGCTTTGGCCTCATTCTCTGTTGGATCATTTGCTCTGCAGGAAGCCAGCTCCCATGTCAAGTAGACACTCAAGTAGCAGAAGGAAAGTGACTCAATGAGGAACTAAGGCCTACTGCTAGGGGGCACATGAGTAACTCATCTTTGAAAGTCATTCCAGCCCCAGGCTGACTGTAGCTGTGACTAACATCCTGACTGCTGTTTGTGCATTCTATTTCAATTGCACTTGTAATAAGGTATTACCTTAAGAATTTCCAAATAAGCACTCATCAAAAATAGCTCAAATTAATACAAAATTAGGTATTTTTAAAGTAAACTGCATGTTTCCACTGCTAGTATGTTTCAATCAATTTAAAAAAACACCCACTGTTCACTCTCTTCCCAGTCCTTAAATTAGTTAACTAAATCGTATTGATGGTGAATCAATACCTACAAAGAAAGGAAATAATCAGCAATGGTTCCATTTAAATTTAGTCCACTGACCCGCACACTGTGGAGATGCATACCCCTCCCTCACTCAATTCCATATATCAAGGGGTATTTTGTCATTTTAACATTTCTCTCAGATAGTTGAAAGGTTACTTTGAGCAATATAAATTCTAGCTATTCAGTCCACATGTATATACAAACTAATATTTGAACTCTGATTTACCAGAGGTTAAAGACACACGTTTTAACTTAATAACTATAGTCACAAAAATTCTTAATATATAGATTTAATATGCATACCAACAAAGAAAAATTACAGTGTATGATATAATAAAGCAAAATCTAATCACTTTTATCAAAGTGATAAAAATTGCAATTTGATTTATCATATGTTAAGTAATATGGTGGTACATATTAAAATGACTATGTAACTAACACTTGTATCCCAGATATTTTAAATATGCCTACATAGTTAATCTTTTGAATGACCTTAATTGGTATATAACTGTTTCATTAAAAAAAATTTTTAATACTATACAGTAATTTTACAAATTTATGGGGATACATAGTTGTTTCAATACATATACTGTGTAGTGATCAGATCTGGCTAATAAGCATAAAACATTCATAAACAGGCCATTGCTTGAAAATATATGTTACTTCCTCTAGGGCAGATGTTTTCTAGTGAGACTGCTAGGATGTATGGTAAAGTGTATGGTTAATTTTATATGAAACTACCAAATTGTTTACCAAGAGGCCATACTACTTTACCATAAGCAACGAGTTCCCAGTAGCCCTGTATCCTCATTAGTTCTTGGTATTGTCACATTTTCTAAAGTGATTCAAATAGGTGTTCCATGGGATCACATTGTGGCTTTAATTGGCATTTCTCAGGAGACTAATGATGCTTGCCCTTTTTTCATGTATTTATTGGGAATTTACATCTATTCTATTTTTTTTATAAATAGTCTGTTATTGAATGTCAGTTTCCTATATATCTTTGATATAAGCCCTTTATCACACATAAGTTGGGCAAATATTTTTTCATTTTATTAAGAGTGTGCTTCAAAGCAAATGTTTTTAATTTTGATGAAGGCTACTTAATGATTTGTTTTATTCTTATCTAGGAAATATTTGTTTAATCCAAGGTTGCAAAGACTTTTCTAAGCTTTTGTTAAGAAGTTTTGTTTTAGCACTTATGTTTAGGTCCATATTACATTTTTCTTTTGTTATATTTTGAGTTAACTTATATGTAAGGGTTCTTTCTCTTTCGGATATGGATATATAAGTGTTAATCACCATTTCTTGAAAAGACTCTCTTTCCCCATAGACACATTTTGTGTCTTTGTCAAAACTCAAACTGATCATATATACACACACACACACACACACACACACACACACACACACACACACACACACACATATATACATACATATAGAGAGAGAGAGAGACAGAGAGTTATATTTCTGGACTCTTTTATAGTCTACTTTGATAAGTCCATCCTTACATAAATCCTAGTTATCCCAGTTAATGTAATTTTTTATTGTCTTGAAATCAAAGGTTTACAGTTCTCCAATTTTATTTTCTTCTTTTCAAAATTGTTTTAGCTATTCTAGATATTTACACTTACATTTTAGAATCAGTTTTTCAATTTCTCAACAAAACAAAAAGCTGTCTTGGATTTTAGGTATGATTGCTCTGAACCTACAGACAAATTTTGGAAAAAGTTAACATCTTAATATATTTCTAATCCATAAGCACAGTATAGTACAACTTTCCATTTTTAAGTTTTAACTTTCCTGAACAGTTCTATAGTTTTCTTTTTTAATTTTTATTTTAAACATGTGGGATACAATTCAGGATAAAATATACAAGTGGTCAAGTGGTCATCGCACAGGTAAAGTTTGGGAGTTTTATACTTTTCAATGAATAGGTCTTACAAGTACATTTTCAAACTTATCCTTATTTAATTTTTGTAACATTTAAACAGTAGTTTTAATTTCAATTTCTAATTGTTTATTGCTAAAAAAGCTGGAATAAAATTGACTTTTTTATATTGACCTTGTATCCTATGAAGAGCTAAGTTCATTTATTAGTTTTAACAGCTTTTTTTGTAGATTCCTTGGGATTTTTTTTTTTTGAGTTGGAGTCTCACTCTGTCGCCCAGACTGGAGTGCAGTGGCCGCTCCCGGCCACCGCAGCCTCGACCTGCTGGGCTCTAGCGATCCTTACGCCTCAGCCTTCCGAGTAGCCGGAATTACAGGCATGCGCTACCACACCCGGCTGATTTTTTGATTTATTGTAGAGATGAGGTCTCGCTGCCCAGGCGGGTCTCGAACCCGTGGGCTCAGGCAATTCACTCACCTCAGCCTCCCAAAGGCGCAGGGATTATAGGCTGAGCCACCAAGTCCGGCTTCCTTGGGAATTTTTACAAACATATACACAATCACATATGTACGATAATAAAGACAGTTTTATTTCTTCCTTTCTAATGAGGATGATCTGTAGCTTCCTTTTCTTGAAATGCTTTTGTCTGCATGTACTATCCAGGTAATGCTAGTCTCACAGAATGTTTCTGGCAACTCAAACTTGTTTTTGGAAGAATTTGTGTAGAAATTGCATTATTTCTTCATTAAACATCTGATAGAGGCTGGACTTGGTGGCTCAGCCTGTAATCCCAGCACTTAGGGAGGCCAAGGCGAGTGGATTATCTGAGCCCATGGGTTCGAGACCAGCCCAAGAAACTTGGCAAGACCTCACCTCTACGATACAATAAAATAGCTGGGAGTAGTAGCACGCATCTGTAGTTCAAGCTACTTGGAAGGCTGAGATGGAAGGATTGTCTGAGCCCAGCAGTTGCTGCTGGGGTGGCCGTGAGTGTGCATACCACTGCATTCCAACCTGGGCAAAGAAGTGAGACTCCAATTCAAAAAAAAAAAACAACATCTGACAGAACTTACCAATAGAGTCATCTGAGCCAGGAATTGACTCTGAGGGAAGGTCTTTTACTACAATTCAGTTTCCATTATAAAGCTATTAAGATTATGTATTCCTTCATTACTGAGATTTGACAGTTTATGTCTTTCAAGGAATCTGTTTCATCTATGCTACCTAACTTAGTAGAATAAATTTGATCATAATATTTCCATATTTTCCTTTTATTTATTTATTTATTTATTTATTTATTTATTTATTTATTTATTTATTTATTTTGAGTTGGAGTCTCACTGTCGCCCAGACTGGAATGCAGTGGCCTCTCCCAGCCACCGCAGCCTGGACCTGCTGGGCTCTGGCGATCCTTCCGCTTCCGCCTCAGCCTTCTGAGTATTTGGAATTACAGACGTGCGCTACCACGCCCGGCTAATTTTTTGATTTATTGTAGAGATGAGGTCTCGCCTGCCCAGGCGGGTCTCGAACCCACGGGTATTTTCCTTTTACTAACCGCAGTATGGGCCGTGCTCGGTGGCTCAGCCTGTAATCCCAGAGCCCTTGGGGAGGCCGAGGTGAGCGGATTGCCTGAGCCCACGGGTTCGAGACCCGCCTCGGCAACTTGGCGAGACCTCATCTCTACAATAAATCAAAAAATCAGCCGGGCGTCATAGCTCATGCCTGTAACTCCGGCTACTCGGAAGGCTGAGGCGGAAGGATCGCCGGAGCCCAGCGGGTCGAGGCTGCAGTGGCCGGGAGCGGCCACTGCACTCCAGTCTGGGTGACAGAGTGGGACTCCAACTCAAAAAAATAAATAAATAACTGCAGTATCTGTAATGATGTTCCCTCTTTCATTCTTTTTTTTTTTTTGAGTCTCTGTCACCCAGACTGGAGTGCAGTGGCCGCTTCCGACCACCGCAGCCTCAACCTGCTGGGATCCGACGATCATTCCGCCTCAGCCTTCCGAGAAGCCGGAACTACAGGCGCGCTACAGCCGGCTAATTTTTTGATATATTTTAGAGACAAGTTCTCGTCAAGTTGCCCAGGCGGGTCTCGAACCTGCGGGCTCAGGCAATCCACTCACCTCGGCCTCCCAAAGCGTGGGATTACAGGCTAAGCCACCGAGCCCGGCCCCACTTTCATTCTTGATGTTGGTAATCTGTGTCTTCTTTCACTTTCTTTATTACACTTGGTTTGATATTTATTACATTTATTAATCTTTTCAAAGAAATAGCTTTCCATTACATTAATTTTGCCCTATTTTTTATCTTTGTTATTTTCTTTCTTCAGCTTACTTTTTTTTTTCCAAGTTTTTCAGATCAAAGTTCAGATAATTGATTTTAGACAATGATCCTCTTCCACTCTTCTCCTTTTTTTTTTTTTTTAACGTATTTTAATATACTTCCAATCCGTGAACACAGTACAGTACAACTTTCCAAGAGTGAGTTGGGCCGGGCTCGGTGGCTCAGCCTGTAATCCCGCGCCTTTGGGAGGCTGAGGTGAGTGGATTCCCTGAGCTTGCGGGTTCCAGACCCGCCTGGGCAGCGAGACCTCATCGCTACAATAAATCAAAAAATTAGCCAGGTGAGGTACCGCATGCCTGTAATTCCGGCTACTCGGAAGGCTGAGGCGGAAGGATCGCCAGAGCCCGGCAGGTCGAGGCTGCGGTGGCCGGGAGCGGCCACTGCACTCCAGTCTGGGCGACAGAGTGAGACTCCAACTCAAAAAAAAAAAAAAAAAAAGAGTGAGTTGGAGTCTCATTCTTGTTGCCCAGGCTGGAGTGCAGTGAAAATGCTCACAGCCACGGCAGCCTCAACCTGCTGGGCTAGGCGCTCTGCCCCAGGCTTCCAAGTCGCAAACCTTCTTTTCAAGTAAAGTCATTTAATGCTAAAACTTTTATACTAAGCATTTACTTACCTTCAGTTAAAATTCTTCAATGGCTGTGATACTTTCATTTAGTACAAAGTCTTTTCTAGTATCTCTTGTAAATTCATCTTTGGCGAACGTTTATGTAGAAGCGTGTTAACTTCTAAGCAGTCAGGGATTTTCCAGAAACCTTTCAGTAATGGATTTCTAGTCAAATCCTTTGGGATCAGAAATTTCACTCCTTCTAAATTTTAGAGCTAAGAATATGGTCAATCTGATGAATGTTTTTATGTGTACTTAAAATCAATGTATATTGTGTAGTTGCTTGGAATGTTTTATACACGTGACACAGATCAGGTTGGTTGATAATGTTTCAATCTCCAATAGTTACTGATTTTCCATCTACCTTTCTCTCAATTACTGACAGAATAAGGAGAGGTTGTCTATATTTCATTCCAATTTTACCCATTTCTGTTTTATAAATGCTGAAATTATATTATTAAATCTATGAAAAATTTACAACCGTTTTCTTGATGAACTGGGTCTTTTATCATTATGACACATCACTCTGATAATGTTCTTCTTTGTTTGGTAATTGTTATGGGTTCAAGTATGTCTCCCTAAAATTCCTATGCTGAAGTCCTAACCCCAAGACCTCAGAATGTACCGTTATTTGGAGATAGGGTACTTAAAGAGGTAATCAAGTTAAAATGAAGTCACTAGGGTAGGCCCTAATCAAATATGACTGGTGTCCTTTGGTAAATTTGGACAGAGACATACAGAGAGGGAAGACAATATGAAGAGACAAAAGGAGATGCCAGGCATTCACAAGCCAAGGAGAAAGGCCTGGAGGAGATCTTTCCCTCATAGTCCTCAGAAGGAAGCAACACTGGTGTAAATTTCATTTTGGACTATTAACCTCAAAAACCATGAGTATACTTCTATTGTTTAAGCCACTGGTTTGTGTTATGATAGCCTTAGAAAAGTAATACAGTAATGATGTGGCTATGAGACTGGTTTAGTAAAAAAAAGTCATGTTTACATGGAGTACGCTTTTGCCTCCTTTTACCTTTAACTTATCTATGTCTTTACAGTTAAAGTAGGTTTCTTGGTTGCCAGGGGCTGCAGGGTGGGGGAAATGGGGAAATGGTAGTCAATGTACAAAAACTTTTAGTTATAGATGAGTAACTACTGGGAATCTAATGTATTCATGGTGACTATAATTTAATATTAAATTAATATTATAATCTAAATTATTATACTTTAATATTAAATTGTTTGCTTAAAATTTGCTAAGAGAGTACTTAAGTGTTCTTCTCACCCCACACACATGTAACTAAGTGAGGTGATAGACTTGTTAATTAACTTGATTATGGTAATCACTTTACCACAATGTATACATATATAAAATCATCACATGGTATGCCTTAAATATAATTTTTATTTATCAATTATACCTCAATAAAACTGATGAAACTTACCTATTAAGAAAGAAAAAAAATTAGGTTCTCGAGTATTGCTTTTTTATTCTAATTTGACTCTCTCTTTTCCTTTAGTTCTATTTTTTTAATTTTTTTGAGTTGGAGTCTTACTCTGTCGCCCAGGCTAGAGTTCAGTGGCTGCTCCCGGCCACCGCAGCCTCGACCTGCTGGGGGCTCCGGCGATCCTTCCATCTCAGCCTTCCAAGTAGCCAGAACTACAGGCGTGCACTACTACGCCCGGCTAATTTTTTGATTTATTGTAGAGATGAGGTCTCGCCAAGTTGCCCAGGTGGGTCTCGAACCCGCGGACTCAGGCTATCCACTCACCTCGGCCTCCCAAAGCGCGGGATTACAGGCTGAGCCACCAAACCCGGCCTCTTTTCCTTTAAATAATACTGTTTATGCAACTAGTAATTCAAGGTAGCACAATATTTTTAATACTTTTATAAATATGTCATCGAACATAAAAATTGAAATTGAAAACATAATATACCACAGAATTTTTATAGTAAATTTTATAGTAACAAAAAATAAAGCAAATCTTCACCAATGAGGGGAACTACTCAATTATGATATATTCTTATTTCTCACTACTTGCAACCAATAAAAATTATGTTTTTTTTCTCTTGTATACATTGTGAAATGGCTAATTTGGTCTAATTAACATATGAATTGCTTCTTATACTTATACTTTTTGTAATTAGAATGCTTAAAATCTTTTCTCTCAGCAATTTTCAAGATTGTAATACACTGTTATTATTAACTATAGTAACCACTGTTATCCAGCCAGTATGTTAAAGGTATTCTTCTACTTAAAATATTTTGTATCCTTGGACCAACATCTCCTCAACATTCCTACCCCCACCTTCCCAGCCCCTAGTAGCCACCATTCTACTCTCTACTTCTGAGTTCAACTTTTTTTAGATTCCATACGTGAGATTATGCAGTACCTGTCTTTCTGTGTCTGGTTTATTTCACTTAGCATAATGTCCTCTAGGCTCATCCATGTTGTTGCATAACACAGGACGGTTTCTCTTTTAAAACTGAATGGTATTCCACTGTGTGCACATACCTCATTTGCTTTAACCATAACCTGCTGATAGACCCTTAGGTTGATTCTGTATTTTGGCTATTGGGAGTAATGCTGCAATGCACATGGAAGTGCAGATACCTCTTTGATATACTGTTTTCATTTCTGTGAGATGAATACCCAGAAGTGCCACTGCTGGATCATATAGTAGTTCAATTTTTCAGGAGTCTTGATACTGTGTCCCATAAGTAGCTACACTATTTACTTTCCCACCAACAGGATGCATGGTTCCCTTTTTTCCACATCCTTGCCAATACCTGTTATCGTTCATTTTTTTTATAAAGGTCATTCTAATAGGTGTGAGATGATATTTCATGGTAGTTTTAATTTGCAATTTTCTGATGATTAGTAATTTTCAGCATTTTTTAAATACCTGCTGACCACCTGCTATGTCTTCTTTTGATAAATGTCTATTCACATATTTTGCCCATTTTTAAGTCAGATTATTTATTTTCTTACTATTGAGTTGTTTGAGTTCCTTATATGTTTCAGATAATAGACCTTTGTCAGATGTATGGTTTGCAAATATTTTCTCTTATTCCACAGGCTGCCTCTTCACTCTGTTGACTCTTTCTGTGGCTATGCAGAAGCTTTTTAACTTGATATAATACCATTTTGTCTACTTTTGCTTTAGTTGCCTGTGCTTTGGGATTCATATACAAAAAAAATCATTACCCAGATCAATGTCATGTAGCTTTTCCCCTATGTTTTCTTCTAATGGTTTTACAGTGGCAAGTGTTAAATTTAAGTATTTAATCCATTTGAGTTGGTTTTTGTATATGGTATCAGATAAGGGTATACTTTCATGTAAATATCCAGTTGTCCCAACACTGTTTATTGAGGACACTGTCCTTTCTCCACTGTGTGTTCTTAGAACCTTTGTCTAAAATCAATTGACTGTAAATGTGTGGATTTACTTCTGGACTCTATAATTGGTTCCATTGGTCTACGTCTCTGTTTTTATGCCAATACCATGCTGTTTTGATTACTACAGCTTTGTAGTATATTTGAAGCAAGACAGCATGATGCCTACATATTTGTTCTTTATGCCCGAGATTGCTTTGGCTATTTGAGGTCTTTCATGATTCCATAAAAATGTTAAGATTTCTGTAAAATATGTCATTGAAATTTTGATAGGGACTGCACTAAATTTGTAGATTGCTTTAGGCAGAATGAACAGTTTAATAACTTTAATTCTGGCTGTGCATGGGATTAAAATTTACTCATTTTTTCATTATTAAATTATTTCTTAGTGATTTCTTTCATTTATTAACATTTTACAGTTTTCAGTGTACAGCTCTTTAACTTCCCTAGTTACGTTTATTGTTATTTTATTTATTTAGTAGCTATTATAAATGGGATTTATCTCTTGATTTCTGTTTCAGATAGTTCACTGTCAGTATATAGCAATGCTACTGATGTTTGTATGTTTATATTATATCTTATGACTTTCCTGAATTCATTTATTAGTTTTAAGAATTTTTTGATGAGGTTGTTAGAATTTTCTACATATAAGATCATGTTATCTGCAAATACAGACAACTAAACTTCTTCCTTTTCAATTTGGATGTCTTTTTTTTCCCCCTTGCCACGTTGCTCTGGCTGGGACCTATAATACTACGTTGAATAAAAAAGTGTTAAGAGTGAGCATCCTTGTCTTGTTCCTGATCTTAAAAGAAAAGCTCTCAACTTTTCACCACTAAGTAGATGTAATTTGTGACCTTGCCATATCACCTTGCCATATATTGTGCTGAGGTACATTACTTCTATACCTAATTTGTTGGGAGTTTTTTTTTTTTATCATAAAAGAATTGAATTTTGTCAAATACTTTCAGCAACTATTGAGACGACTATATGATTCTTACCCTTCATTCTGTGAATGTGGAATGCGACATTTATAGATTTACATGTATTATAGTCCATCCTTGCATTCCTGAAATCAGTCCCACTAGATCATAGTAAATTATTCTTTTGATACGTGGCTGAATTCAGTTTGCTAGCCTTTTACTGGGGATTTTTGTAGCTATATTCATCAGAGATATTGGCCTATAATTTTATTGTCTTACAATGTCCTTGTCTGACTTTGTTAACAGGGAAACACTGGTCTCATAATAATGAGTTTGGAAGTCTTTCCTTTTCTTCAGTTTTTGAAAGAGTTTGAGAAGGATTTGTATTATTTCTTGAAATGTCTGGTAGAGTGCAGCAGTGAAGCTCAGGGTGTTTCTGGGCTTTTCTTGGATGGGAGACATTTTGTTACTGATTAGTTTTCTTTCTCATTATTAGTCTGTTCATGTTTTCTAGTTGTTCATGATTCACTCTTAGTAGAATGTGTGTGTCTAGAAATTTATTCATTTCTTCTAGGATATCCAATTTGTTAGTATGTAATTGTTTAGAGTAGTCTCTTATGATCATTTGTATTTCTGTTGTATCAGTTGTAATGCCTCACCTTTCATTTCTGATTTTAGGTATTTGAGTCTTCTCTTTTTTTCTTAGTCTAGCTAAAGGTGTGTCAATTTTGTTTAGCTTTTAAAAAAACCAACTCTTAGTTTTATTGATCTTTTATTTTTGTTTAGTCTTTATTCTACTTATTTCTACTCTGTTATTATTATTTCCTTCTTTCTGCTAACTTTGGGCTTTGTTTGTTTTTTAATTTTTTTAATGACATGATAAAATACTCAGGGTCTATTAAGTGAAAAAGACATAAGTAAAAACTCTGGCTGCAAATTATTCCAATTGTGCTTTTTAAAGTTTTAGGAATAAAAAAAAATTTCCAACGTAACAAATAACAGTGGTTATTTTTATAGAGTAAAATTAAGGATAATTTTTAAAAACCATTTATTTTACTATAACATAAAAGTATATAAATCTTAAGTGATTAAGCTTAATGAACTTTTATTAAATACATAAACCTGGGCAACCATCAACTCGGTCAAGAAATAGATCACTAGCAGCATTCCAGAAGTCCTCCTGTGTACCCACTCAAAAACTCATAAAAAATAACTTGGTATGCTGACAACTAACATTAAGATTAATTCTAACTGTTTTTGAATGTTATATAAAAAGAATCATCTGTTCTGGCTTTCTTTGCTTAATTCATCCATGTTGCTGCATGCAGCAATAGTTCATTCATTTTCATTGCTGTATATTTCACTGAACAATTATACCACAATTTGTTTATCCATTCTTTTGTTGACTGGATCAGGTTGTTTTTAGTTTGAGGCTATCATAAATAATGCTAATATGAACACTTTGTACATACCTTTTGGTGAACATATATGTGCATTTCTGTTGAACCTGTTCCTAGGAATAAATTGTATCCTAGGGCATTCCTGTGTCCTGTTGAATTCAGTATTTCTAAAGTGTTTTCCTAAATAGCAGAACCAGTTTACATTCCCCAGCAGTAGTGTATGAGACTTCTAGTAGTTCCACATCTAATCTAACACTTGGCTCTCCTTTGTGTTTTGGTCTTTGGGGTGAGAATATAGTGACATCACACTGTAATACATACATATTTTAACAGCGAAATCAAAAGCATGAGGGAACCCTTCCTAACTTGAATGAAGGTATGTGTACACACACAAATACTTAATTTAAAAAGATAGTATCTGGCTGTAGACAGTAGACATTTTTGCTGATGCCCTGCCCATTGTGCCCTTCACAGCATATCTTCTCTTTAATAAGTCTACCTTTCTTAAAAAAGAAAAAAAAAAAGTACCTATATAGTTCCTAAAATGTTAACATTTAAATTTTCCATCAAAAAGATCAAACATATATCTTGCAAAATACCTTTATCTTGGCATGGGGAAAGATTAGGAAATCTTTTATTTAATTATTATTTGACAAGTATATACTCTCTGGACACTATACTATATTCAAGAAAAACACTATATTACAATTTAGTTTACTCGAAATAAAACTTAATACACTAATAACCATTATTCACTATGAAACATAAAACAGAATATCATACATTTCAAAATAATTAAGAACATTAATACAGATTAATGGTACAAATACATATATTAATATAGATTAAGAAACAAAAATATTAACAGATTATTTTCCATGTTTTTCTCCTATAAAAGAGTACCTGGTTTGAGGCAATCCAAAACTCGTTCCAATGCCAACACGAGGTAGATAGTTAACTACTTTCTTTACTGTTGCAGGGTCTGGGAAGTTGAACATTACAGCAACTATGACAAATAATATTTAAAAATTAGAACACAATATGATTACTCTTCTGGAAAACTAACTTCTTGGTCAGAAAAAATTTTATTCTTAATTAAGGTATCTATTAAATACAATTCTTATAATATTCCTTTTTTTTTTTTAAGTCAGAGTCGCAATGTTGGTGCAGTGGCACGATCACAGTTCAAAGCAGCCTTGATCTCCTAGGCTCAGGTGATCCTTCCACCTCAGCCCACAGAAGCTGAACTAGAGGCAAACACCACCATGCCCACCTAATATTTTTATTTCTTTGTAGAGATGCGGTCTTGTTATATTGCCCAGGGTGGTCTCAACCCCGTGGGCTCAAGCAGTCCTATCGCCTGGACATCCTTAAGTGCTGAGATTACAGGCATGAGTCACTGCACTCAGCCTGTATTCCTTTTATTATAGTGTATTTTAAGTTTTAGAATTAATATGCCAGAGGTAATATTCATTTCACTTATAAATTCCTTTACCATAGGAAGTTCTTTCTCTAAAACCATCAGGATTTCTAACAGTTACTACGTTAACATGACATGAAACAGAGAAACTAAGATTATGTGACATGAAATTACAACTTTGAATTTACAAAACTGAATCTTTGCAACTCAAATATACCTCTATGAATTTCTAGAAACAACTGTTCAAAATTTTAGGTTCCACAGTTAACAATATAACACCAAAAACTTTTAAAACATTTACTTACAAGGTTCATATGTTTACATTTCATACATTTATATAATCTAGAATGATGTGTTGCCTAAAGGAAAATTTTTCCTCTATGGCTAATAATAACATTTAAATGCTTTCTGATCACTTCTATTGAAATAATTACACATACATGAGAATATCAAGAAGTACATGTCAATATATAAACATATTTAGCATATAACTTTTCATTTATGGAATTCATCTATAAATTATTATTCATCTTTGAAAACATGAAACTAAAATCATAAAATCATGAGAGAGAATTTAGAAGATATTCAATTGGTCAGTCTTGAATTCTTAATTATATGTTAACTTCCATATCAGAACCATAGGTAACCTACAAGTGCTCATCTAGAAGATGACCCTTCTTTTCTACCTGGCCTGAAAAAAATACTTGAAGTCAAAAATAAGTAAATAAATTATCAGTGTTGCTGTAGCTTTTTGACACTGGCATCACCAGATTACAGGTAAACGTTTACCTCATAGGTAAATATTTAATAAAGTTGAATATCCTGTAGGTGCTTAGTGAATGATCAGTTACACATGCACGCACACACGCATACACATATACATACTTCCTTTAAATAAGCCTTCCTTAAATATCTACTGTTACACTGTTACACTGAACATAGTTGAAAAACTGAAGGAAAAACCACCACAGGTTATGGCAAATGATCAAGGCCATGAGAAAAAGGCAACAGAAAAACACAGATACAAAAGCAAGCATGCATAAGCAATTTCAAAGAAGGAAAATGAATGAGGATGTACAAGTAATAAATATTGTAGGATGGAAACCCCCTTGGGATAGCAAGACTGCAGACTGAACTAAAGTGTGAAACATTCATTTGATTATTTGCCTAGAAGAATAATGTTTACACTAGGAAAAAGGTATGTAGGGGGAGGAGACCAAATAGGAAAGGGAAAAACATCTTTCCTTAAAGAAACTTGAATTCCATAAAGACACATACTTTCTTAAGGGAAAACTAAATGTATACATGAAATAGATGCAGTTACATGTAGATTTTTTAAATAGAAACTTGTAGATGACAGAAAGAATAAGAAACCCCAACCCAAGTATGTACAAGGAGTATGTACAATAAATCAGGTTTATCAGGTTTACACACACACACACACACACACACACACACACGCACAATGGTACATAAAATGTGTGTGTGTGTATATATATATAATGGTATATATATCAGAAGGTTTTATACATATGTATATACATACATACATACATACATATATATATATATATACACCATTGTATGCCACCACTCATACCAAATGATGCTTTTCCTCCTAGTTCAACTTGTCTCCCCTTCTTGTTTTAATGGATTTCAACCAGTACAATTCTAAACCCGCAAATTAAATTTTAGTTCAACTTTTAAGAATGATGTTAATACAAAACAACCAAGACAGTTCAGTACCATTTTCTCATAGCTCCTTTATAAAAACAATATATTAGATGAAAGATTAAATGTTTGAATCATTTGATCATCCTCTCCACTCCCCTAATGCAACAACCTTCCAGAAGGACTTGAAGCATTAAACAATCTCAAGGACATCAAAACTCTTCCAAAACTGATTAAATGGTTATGCATTCCCCATATTTGTAAAGCCATGCACCAATTTCTGATGTGGCTAGAAAAACAAAAGAACTACAAATGATCCTACAAATGATCAGTGAGGAAAAATACCATGAAGATGTATGCAATACAAAAAAAGAGGTCAGTAGGGCAGAGGGTAGACTTTAAAATGCTATTTAAGACAACATGGTATATCCAAAATGAAATCTTGAAACGAAAGTTAGCTTTGTAACAATGCATTTCTGTAACATATTACCTCTGTTTGCCATAAAGATTTCCAGGGCTGTATTTTGCAAAAGATAACGACGAGAAAAGATTGATCGTATCTCTGTGAATAGCCATTTTCCATGCAGTCCTTCTGTATATGCCAGGATCTAGTGAGGAAAAAATAATCCCAAGTAAGTGACAATACCAGATTTTTATTGTTATTTCCCCAATTAAAATAGAAAAGACCCTATTAAGAGAAATATTTTCTAAATTAAAGTATTTAATGGTTATTGAAATTATTTGGAGAGATTAAGAAAATGGATTGTAATTTATAGAAAAGGCACTTAAATAAAGTTATAAAACATTTAATTGTAAATATATTTTGGGGTCCTCAAAAACAATGGTGCAATCTATTGCTTCTCAGGAAATAAAATGTTTTATCATTTATTGACTGGCTTTTAAACAATATTAGGGAAATGTTTAGATAAAGCCTAAAAATACAGACGATCTCAAAAAAAAAGTGACATATGCTTATAAATAACATACACAATTCAAATTCACATGATTATAATTTGCCCAGTAGTACTTCTTACATGGATTAAATTATATAAATAAGTTCAAAACTTTAAAAAAATGACACTTTTAAGGTCACTGTTACGGCAACAGTCACTCATTCAAAAGCACAAAAACTCACTGTATAAGAGGTTAAGTATCATTTTGTCAGCTAAGGCTAAACACAAACCTGCAAATGAACTCAGCATAATCTCTCTGTGGAGTACATGGTTGTCAGAGTAACTTGTTACAATTCTTGTCATCTCATGTGACAGACACAGTTGCTTAAAATGCTTTGCCAATTCAAAGTAATCCTGTCTTTAGTCGTAAGCCACTTTGTTGCTTTGTTATTCAAGTTTTGTTTTTCAAAAAGTTCATTTCAAAAGCTTAATTATGGAAGTGTTAAAGGAAAACCAGATTCAGCATTTCTCTACACCAGTACTATACATAATATTAATAAATGAGATACACTCACTATCAAACCTGATGAAAAGCTATAAAAGCAAATTAAGTTAAAAATTAAGATATAGTCTCAAAAGTAATCCCCATTAAAAATGTAAATGAAACAATACTTGGTTATGATATTGCATTGTAAGAATAAAGATGGGATGAACAAAGAGAAGAAAAATAATGAATAGGAAGAATTAATCCCTTTACAAAGTTTTTTTTTGTTTTTTTTTTTAAACTCATTTCCATTTTCCAAATCCTAATTGCAAACAAATCTACATTCTTCAAGGCAGTTTCTTTGGGGGGGATCTTATTTAATTCAGTAAGTATGTATTTCAATTTTTCTGCAAAAATCATCTTTTTTATGATACTATAGAATCTAGTAATTGAAAGAAGGGTACAACTCTGAGGTGCAGTCTTTTTTGAAAAGAAAAATGTTGAAAGGATAAGACAACCAATTATGCTTTCAGTTTTAAAAACAGTGACAGAGAAATCCTACTAACTCAGTAAAAGAACCAATACCTGCGTTAAGTAAAATCAAGAAAAATGAACAGGAAAAGACAGGCAAAAGTACTAATATTACTCTCAAGAATTCTGAAAGCAGATACTGCATGTATCCCTTTCACCATGACCGGAGGCACAGTCAAGTGGTTCAAGCCCCCAGTGTCTGCAGAGGCCTCACGTTTAGTCTCCTATTCTTACTTCTGGAGTCTTCTATGATCAAAGCAACACTCCCACCAAAAAAAAATTTAATATAAATCAGTTTATATCGTTTCTGTATTTAATACCACCCAGTGACTTCCAATTACAAGTAAACTCCTAAACTCTTTATGACTGCCTACAAAGACTTACATCTAGAACTCTTGATCCCGCCTCATTTTACCTCAAGACCTTGTTTTCCCCTCTGCCAGGAATGTTCTCTCAACTCTCCCCATGGTTGGCTCATTCATTCTCCCATTTAGATTTCTGCTCTTATGTCACCTCCTCAGGGAAGTCACAGAATCTAAATCCCACTTTCTCCATTACCAGCTCAAGTTCATCCCATGCCAAACTCATCAGAATTTCTTCATAATGCTTATCACTGCCTGCATTTGTGATATTTGCTTGCTTGTCTACTGCCTCTTCAGCACCAGAACACGAGAATCTGATTTCTTTTGGAGCAAAGATTTTGAATCACTCTGTTTTCACTGCCAAGAAAAACAGCTGGTACAAAGTATAAACTTTCTGAATGACTGAATGAATCAGTACATGGCAATCTAAATCCCATATATGGCTCAAATTCATTTTGTTTGACTCACATTATGTTTCAACAATATTTCAAGTAGTTGAAATACTTATGAAAAGTGATATTAACATAAATATTCAGATTTTGGACTTCTCAAGAAAAACTGGAATATTTATCAAACCTGGGTCCATATGCCACATTTAACAATTGGCATGCACTTTGTTTTGGTAGTTTCCACTTCACTCATTACTACCTACTTTCCATCGGTATTTGAGTTTGCCACCCTGGATTTATCAAATATTAGGGAATCTAATATCTGCTCTGTAACACATATAGTCCAATGCATTCAACAATTCTAGTCACAAGGAAAAAGAGGCTCAGACACACTAAATATTTAATACAAAGTGCCTTGGCAAGTGAGTGGCAGAGTCTGGTCTACTCTAAGATTTTCTAATCCAGAAATTCAGAGCTTCCAGTATATACCACATTGTCACATGTCTAAAAAAGGGGGGTTAAATTTTTGTGTGTGTGTGTGTGTTGGAGTCTCACTCTGTCACCCAGACTGGAGTGTAGTGGCCGCTCCCAGCCACTGCAGCCTCGACCTGCTGGGCTCTGGCGATCCTTCCGCCTCAGCCTTCTGAGTAGCCGGAATTACAGGCATGCGCTACCACACCCAGCTGATTTTTTGATTTATTGTAGATGAGGTCTCGCCAAGTTGCCTAGGCGGGTTTCAAACTGGTGAGCTCAGGCAATCCACTCACCTCAGCCTCCCAAGGTGCGGGATTACAGGCTGAGCCACCGAGCCTGGCACATATTTGTTAAAATAGAACCCAATTAATTGGAAATTTTAACCAACTACATTTGTTTTCTTCACTTGAGTTAAAGACGAAAAGAAAAATAAGAATAAAACAAATGATCCAAAGCCAAAGTTTTATGATATACTAGGACTATCACACACTGGTCTCAAAAATCTACCTTTTGTCTCTATAGAGCCCTATAATAAGACCTGTTGTTCATAATGATGAATCACTGGAGAGTCATGGTCATTCAGCCAAAGATTTAAACATATTGTAGATCACTCCATTTATTTTATTTTAGAGTTGTGGGGTACAAGTGAGGATTTGCTACATAAGTAAGTTGTATGCAGGTGAACTTTGGGTTTCTAGGTAGCCCTCCCTTCCCCTGGTAGTAAACCAGGTATCTGCTGGGTTGCCATATGCTACCTTGCCTTCTCCCTCCCCCAACAGTGCCCAGCATCTGGGATCCCACGCTTGTGCTGGTGTCACTAGTAGATCAATCCATTTATTAGCAGACATGAGTACATTAAAGCATTAGTACATAATTTTAATGTACTGAAATAGTTCTCTGATTAATCAAAACATTCCATTTATATTCCATTCCTTTATGCAGTATGATTATTCAAAGATCTACTTGAAGGGTAGCAAGTGTCTTTAAAATCTGCATTATTACTGTCAGAAATAAGCAAATGTACAGAAAATGACATAAGTTCCATAGAGTCAGTAATCAGTAATCCTATAAAATCCAAATATTCTGCCAACTATTGCATATGTATACATAAAATTAATAAAAAAGCATTAAAGATTGTATTGAAATTCATGTGAGAGCCCTTCCTGATCCTATTTTCCTCCTTTGTCAGAGACAATCACTATTCTTCTTTTGAGGCTGACCATCCCCATGTCAATTTCTATACCATTAGTATATATATCCATAAGTAACATGCAGCATTGTTTTGTATGTTTTCAAACTTGATATAAACTGCATCATACTGAATGCGTGATAATCTTATTTCCAAGTTAAATAAAAGAAGGTTTAATAAAGTTTTTGAAATTCAGAGAAAGAAAAACAGGAGAGGAGACAATTATTTAAAATTGCCAAAGGTGTCGAAAATTGCCAAATTATTTAAAATTGCCAAAGGTGTCAACACTTAAAATCTTGCACATAAAAAACTAGCCAAAATTTTAAAAAACGAACAAATGCAATTCCACAGTTATAGTCAAGATAGCTGAGGTTTAAAATAGAAACAAAGAATCACTTAACCAAAGAATGACCAGCTGAAATTTATATAATAACATTTCCTTAAAGTATTCATTAGGAAAAGGTGTCAGTAGTGAAAAGCAGCTGAGGCCTAGCTAAGCAAAAGGTTCATTTCTTATTGGAAGAGTATATGCCTGGTCCAAGGCATCACTTCAAAGTCTCTAGAGTTCAATTAAAACTGGATTAGGTGGAAACAGACACTTCTTTGGGACTTTCTGTTCACTGAAACTCTACATACACTGACAGCACCCTAGACAGAGGTCTAGCCCTCCAATGAATCAGTCACCATGGAAACCGTATCATTATCATTGCTCTGCAGTTATGACCCTAACTCTAGAATAGCTCGAAATCTTCTCTCTCTTTGAATGTTTTCCACCTTGTTAGTATTATTAGTTAACTAAATTTTCAATTTTTAAAAATAATTTATTTCAACAAAGTTAGTTTATTAGCTGAATGCTGACGTATGATGTTAGAAGAGGGAAAAAATCAGTTATTTAATTTATATGTATAGTATCACACACACACATATAGTCTATGTCTTTACATTAAAAAAAAAACATCTTTTTTAAATTTTAAATCTGAAACCTGTGCCTTCTGAAAAAGAATATATTATTTTCCTCAAATAATGCACACTTTTCTTTCTATCCCACAAATAGCATCCTATGAATAAACAAAATTGCTATTTGATACACTTATTCTTATTCTTTACTAGTAAACATAAAGCATTTTTCACTTTCTCTTTATCAGTCATTTTGCAAAGGCTTATAAAGTTACCCAAATAAAAGTCTTGTTTTTCTCATTCTCATAAAAGAAAAAAAAAGAAACCTGCATTTACTCTCCAACTATATAATACTTTTATTTACTAAATATTAGGCATTTTAAAAAGTTGATTTAAAATAGTTAAAGCCATATTTCTTTAAGTAAATAAAAAACAGCTTTTGTTTCAAAAACTACAAAAACTATTCTCAGTATATTTCAAATGTTTAAAATTTTTCTTGATGGAAAGTATTAAAATGTGATAAAAAGGTTTTACCTCAAAAATAAGAAATATCTGCATGGGAGTGTACATAAAGAGTCAATAAAAGGTATTTTCAAAAACACTATTCTCAAGGTTTAAGACTAGCACAGCATGACCTATGCTATTTTATGATTTCTGAAACAGTTTTATTTTTTCAGACAATTCCACACTGATTTCTGAAAGCACAGTAATAAGAATAAAAACTGATAATATATATCAACAATAGTATTTAATATTTGATGAAAAACACCATTTCCAAACCATATGGATAAATTCAACATTAAGAAAAATGTTTTTAACCTAGTATACAAAATATTAACTAATCATGACATCAATTAAACAAGGACACCACTGCTAGGAAAGTCTAGAAAATATTCTCTATATCCCATTTTAATGGAACATAATTATAAATTATAGTCATACGCCTTATATGTTAATATGAGAAAACACTAAATATTTGAATCATCTTTAAAATGAAAATATATTGAAAACTACTCTCATATCAACTCACCACTTAAACATGTGCAAATATGTTTTATTTATAGTTGCAATTTGAATAAATAAGTGTAAAGTAAGTTTAATCAATAATTTATTTTAAAGCCGTGTCTGTTAGTAACAGTTTATGTCTTTTGCTGCATATAGTTTTCTGAAACCTGATACCAAAATATAGCACTCAATTTATTTTAATAATACTAAATGCTAGTTAGTTTAAGGATTTGCTTCATCATCAGCCATATGACGACTTAGTTTTAAGTTTCAAAGATATACTCTTTAGGCAAAATTTAGAGTCCTTTTTGAATGTGAAAAAAATATAATTAGTGGAAACGTTAAGATGGTAATTTTGTTACTAAATATATACCTATGAATACTTAAAATGTCTCCAAATTTTTTTTAAATAACAAAAAAGAAGCCATATATACAAAAGAAAATAGCCTTTGAAATTAGTTATGCATTGTTATTTAATTTTCTAATCTATATATTTTATTTCTCTTCTGCTTTCTAGTACTGTAATGTAGTACAGTATTCTCCTTTACATTTTCATGGGTGACAAATTCAATTAAACATATTCATTACTCTAATGTTCTGCTTGGCAGTTGTAGTCAGTATGAAAAATTAAAAATATATAAATAAAATGCGATGTGACCTTTGTATTGATTGGACTAAAATGGCTTTAGCCTGGGTGTGGATGATGGGGCAGCTGGGAGGGGCAAGAGGGGAGCACACAAACACACACACTCTTGTGTTTTCTCTTCCAATTACTGAGGGAGATGATAAAACCACAGCAAATGATGTATCAGCTCATTTTATCTTATCGCTTTGGGGCTAGGTGACAATGAAGTTCATATTTCACTGGCTCCCATTGAAGATTGTGAAAATTACTTGCCCTCATGACCTGAAATTTCACTAGAAGACAGAAATTTCTCTTCTGCAAAGTAATGCAATTTTTCAGATGTCAACCTTTAGCCCAGCTTTAAAAATTAATTTCATTTATATTAACCAATGATATTGATATTTTCACAGAACGCTCTTTGATACATGAAGCACTGACTAGCAAATTGATGTTGCTTTAGATGGGTAAAACTATTTTATTTTAAGCTGCTATGGCAGACAGATTTATGGCAAACTGAAATTCCCATTTCATAATTTAATATTTGTGCTGGAATGATGTACCTTTAAGCCCTTGGCTTGTAAATAATTCAAATGCTTTACTTGGTTGTTTTATTTTTAATATTCTTCAGCTTAAAAATAATTTGCATTCTAAATGATGCATCATAAAAGCCATCTCTTATTCAACTAGCATCTAATATTGATCTTAATAGTCAAAAGCCAAATGCAGTAATGAAGAAGAACAAAGAAAGTATTTATCTTCCAACTCAATTTTTAATTAAGTTTTTAAATTTTAGGCTATACTTGCAGTCTAATTTTTTTCTGAAAGAAGGCAAGAATCAAAAATGTTCCCAAAAAAGGATATTAAGAAATAATAATAAGGATCATGAGTATAATTTTTTATTTCTTTTTCAAGCATAAAAGATAAAGAGCTAGGTGCTAAAACTTGCAGAGAAAGAACAGGATGAACTTAAGATAAATATTTGAGTTAAAACAGAGATACCTGGATTTGGAGGTATCTTTTAAGATATAAACTTAACAAAAACAAATCCACAATGTAAATGTAATAATTAATGAGATATGAAAGGGTCCCATCTGATTTTAGTACAGGGGATACAGAAATTACCTTATATCTGTATGAAGAAAAAAATTCAATATAATATTTCAATATTTTTAAGTAATAAAAATGTTACCAAAAGATATATAGTCTGGTATATTAACAAGTCTTTATTACCTTTATCCAGCAAAAAGTTTTGTATAATTCAAATAATGCCTTGAGAAGATAACCATTATATTACTACTCTTTGATCTTATTAATAAAGTAAGCTAAACATAAATATGTATATAATTTATGGATTAATTTATGCTCTATAAATTAGATAATGGCTAAGAAAGATATTTCTCTAATTTAGCTATTTTCTCCTCAAATGGTTTAACACTACTTTGCCTAACTTTCTATACTCAAAATCATTTTTGCATTTTTATGCTAACAATATTCAAATTGCTTTTTCTTCAAAAATATTTATATTTAGTTCTTCCTTACATATATGGTATGGGAAAAGAATAACAAATTATACTTTATTATTTTTTAATTGAGATTTAAAATATTCCCAATTAGTTCTCAAAAATTTTTGAGAGTTAACATGCTATCATTATTGAATTCAAACTATGAAGCATTTTTACCTATTAACCACACACTGATTCTGTACAGTCATGAGCTTTCTATTCCTTAATAGCTAAATTTAAATCAGCACTAATAAAAAACTAATTTAAAGTATATCAGAATATTTTATACTATATACTTTTAAAACAACCAATGGACAAAAACTGTCTTTCTTTTTAGTGCAAAACTCTTCCTTCATGAACACAATCTCAATACCAGATTGATGTCAAAAGCCCTCCCTATAAAGTTGATATCTGGGCCCAGAGTATGGCAAAGAGCAGCCTAGTTAGAGCACAATGGTCTCTGGAGGCAGAGAAAACAGAGCTTGAAGTACAAGGAGATCAAGGTTACTGAAGTTTGCAGAGCAGAGTAGCAGATAGTAGCAGAGCCCCCATAGAACTGGAATCTTCAGCTGTGCATTGACGGACACATGTGTTTAACAGAGGACAATAAAGACTAGGAAGGGTAGAGGGGAGAGAGATATTTGTAAAGGGATACAAAATTACAGCTTGATAGGAAGAATACTTTCTAGTATTTAATACCACTATAGAATGACTCTCAATAATTGATATAAACTATATCGTTTAAAACAGTTTGAAGGAAGACTGCACGTTCCCAACACAAAGAAATTAGAAATGATGGATAAATTACCTTGATCTGATCACTATATGTCATGTGTATCACAAAAATCACTATGTACTGCATGAATATGTATAATTATTATAAAAATAAAGTGACCACAAGTTAAAAAAGAAACTCCTCCCTAGATATACTAAATCTTCAACTTACAGTAATATCAGTCTACTGATAGATTACTTATCTCTTTGCAGCATATACAATATAATTTAGCCATTGGAAGTTTCTCTGGCATCTAAACTATTTAAATGAATTCAAGGGAAAACCTTTGTTTACCTTCAAAAACCCTACTTTTGTTCTTCAAACATAGCAGAGAAGAGAAATCAAAAACATAATGAAAAGAAACAAATAGAACTTGATGCTAAGAGCCTAAAATCCTCATATGTCACTTTTTTCCTCATAAGAGGGGAATACTTTTCTACTTGTTCATTTTTTTAGCTCTCTGTCCCCTATTAAGTACTAAACTTACTTAGTGGAATTGGTTCATATTCACTCTCATAATAGAGCATGAAACTAAATATTGTGCTCACATTTGCCATCAGATATAATAATCCAAAAAGCTATTTACTTAAAGGACATGTATTTTATAGGACATTATGAATACAACTTAAACTTAAGTTCATTGTATAACTCTACATTGTTGCATACTTCCACCTAGATTGGAGCTCATCCTTGACTGGAGTTCTTATAAGACTGGATATCACCATCCTGAGTCATCTTTCTATTCACAGTATCTAACACGGTCCCAGAAATACAGAAGACATTGAATGATGAATAGAAGGTCAGCTCAGCCTCACAAACTACCTACAATCTAAGATTCTGGAAACACATTAAGAAAAACATAGCAGAGAATAAAAAGGGTTAGAAAAAGTGAAATGGAAAACTACAATGCATTTTAAAGATCGAATTCAAGGGTCAGAGTACATCCACTTCTGATGAAGAAGGATAACAGGGATTGGATTTACCCCTGTATCTAAACAACATTGAAAATGAACATAACATATGGAAAAAATTGTTTTCAAAATATTAAACATCAAGCAATATGCGTAAAAGAGAGTGAGTGAGTCCTGGGAGATAGGAAGCAAAGTGGTGACACCTACTGTTGACCAAGCACACTATGTGGAAAGACTCTGCAGGGCCCAGAGCAGGGAAGAGCAGCCTAGTTAGAGCACAATAGTCTCCGGAAGCAGAAAAAACAGAGCTTGAAGTACAGGGAGATCAAGGTAACTAAAGTTTGCAGAGCAGAGTAACAGAGCACCAGAGAATTGCAATCTTCAGCTGAGCACTGACCGACACATGGGTTTAAGAAAACCACCTGAGACCAGCAAAAGAATCATCCTAAAAAATTACAGTGAATACTCATCAGAGCAGTTTTGTCACAGTAGTGGGAAAAAGTTATTTTTAGACAACACTGCTCTAGTTCTGCCTAACAAATCTTAAAAGCAAGTTACAGATGAATCAAACTATTTCCAAGTAACTTAACTATATCCCAGAACAATGCATTAGAATATTTATAGAAATACAAAAATATCAACTGGGTAAAACTCATCACAGCTAGCATTACTTTCGAAATTACCAAGAAGGCCTGCAAAAAAGCAGAAAAACATGATCCACAGGAGGAGAGAAATTAATTAAACAAAACTCACCCAGAAATGACAGACTTATTAGATACAGACTTCAAATCAGACCAAGTAGATTTTAAAGCAAAAAATATCACTTGGTGTTAAAGAGAGACTTTTCCTCAAGAGATCAAAACTATCCTACTTGTTGATTCAACGAATAATAAAATTTTAAAATACATGAAACAAAAACTAAGCGAACCAAAAGAAGAAATATAAAATCTACAATATAAACAGATTTCAACATTCCCTTCTCAATAACTGACAAAACGAGGAGATGGAAAATCGGTAAAGATGTAGAAGAGTTGAACAAGATCTTCATCAACCAACAGAGGTCCTAAAAGATATTTACAGAACACTCCGTCCAACATCAGTACAAGTTTACAAAGACAAAGCATATTTTGGCCTAAATATCAAGTTACAATAAATTTAACAGACTCATGTCACACAAAGTATATCCTCTAACTATCATAAAATTAAGTTAAAAATCAGTAACAATAGATTGACTGCATAGCCTGGTGACTATAGTTAATAATGTATCATTTGGTTCACAATTGCTAACGGTAGATTTTAGATACTATTACCACAAAAAAATGATAAGTATATGAGGTAATAAATATGTTAATTAGTCTGATTTAATCATTCCATTATATGTACATGTTAAAACATCACATTGTATCCACTTAATATATACAATTATTATTCATCAATTAAAAATAAAATACAAAAAAAATCTGGAAAACTCTCCAAATCTGAAAACTAAGTAGTACAAATTTAAATAACCTATAAGTAAAAGATTTTAAAAAAAGGAAATTAGAAAGTATTTTAAATTGGATGAAAGGAAAAACACAATACAAAAACTTGTGGAATACAGCTAAAACAGTGCTTAGAGGGAAATTTATAGCACAAATGCTTATATTAATGTGAAGGAAGAAAGATCTAATTTCAATCACAGTGATTTCTATCTTTAAAAAAAGTAGAAAAGTAAGAGAAAGCTAAACCCAAATTAAGCAGAAGAAAGGAAATGATAAATAGCAAAGGAATAGAGAACCAAAATAATAATAAGTAAAAAGAGAGAAAGAAAAATCAATGAAATCTTAAAAAAAAAAACAATTGATAAAGCTTTGACCACTCTCATTAGGAAAAAAAAAAATTTTAATTCATTGCAAAAAAAAAAAAAAAGTTAAAAAGAAAGATTCAAATCACCAATATCAAAAATGATATCAGGAATTACTAACATTAGGAGAGAAGCAACATCACAACAAACTTTATAGATATTAAAATAATAAAGGAATACTATAAACAACTAAATTGAACAGTTTTGATGCAATGGACAGATCTCTTGAAAAACATAATCTACCAAAGCCACCTTAAGAAAAAATAGATAACATAAATAGTACAATATCTATTAAGAAAATTAAATTTGTAGTTTACAAAGATATAAATTATATAGTTACAATATATAGTTTATATCTTCTGAAATATTAAACTCCCAAACAATGTACTTTATATCTTCCCAAATATTAAAGTCTAGGCTCAGAGCACTACACTGGTCAATTCCACCAAACATTTAAGGAAGAAATAGCACCAATTCTATACAAACTCTTCCAGAATATCAAAGAGGAAGGAATGCTTGTCACCTCATTCTATGAGGCCAGCATTACCCAGATGTCAAAACTACATAAATACAGTACAAAAAATAAAATACAAAAAGGCAATATGCAATTAAATATTTATGTAATTTCATTGTCTTGAGATTTATTGTAGATGCACTATAAAACAAACAGATTAAATGTCTTAAACTTCCAAGGTAAGTTTTTCCACCCCTGTACCTTTATAAATTATCCCTGAAATATATCCACCTTTCTGTTATAATTCTCAAAAATGTCTACACCAATTTCTTTTTGTAGTCTATTCCAACTTGACTTTCTTTGGAGTTCAGTAGAGTGGCTGAATTTGAGGTCACCTCACTTGACACTGAGTGATTCATCTCTAATCACTGCTTCTATTACCAAATCACACAGAGGTGCAAAATGTAATGGTAAGATATAAGAGGTCAGTTGTAAATCCCTATATCCAATCACCTACTAAATAGCTCCACCACAATGTCTTCTAAACTCTCAAATTCAACATATCCAAAAATAAACCCGTTACTGTCCCCTGAAGAGCTGTCATTAGTCCAGAAGAGACTCTCTCCACAGAAAAGGTCTCATCCTTAAAGGCAAACCAAGGTTTTATTAAACCTCTGACTTCCCAAGTAGATGTGCTATCATAGGCCTATCACAAATTCATCTGTTTATAAAAGTCTTCCTCACTAGACAATGAATTGATTGAAGGCAGATACTACATATCACTTACTTTAGTAACCCAAGTGTTATTGGTACATCATAGAATTCAACAAATGTATACTCAATGAATAAATGGTGTGATTAAAAATTTCTGTTGAAAACTAATTCTTCATCTCCCACTTTATACTTCTAAAGTTTCAAAACTGAATAGAAAGGGAGATCTCTAGGCTTTTTAGAAGAGCAAACTTTATGTCTCAGTTCCTGGTAAGGGCATATGGGGGCGACAATAATCAAGGTTAACAAGATTTGTTGTACCTAGAGAGAGTGGTTAAAATGATCTCTCATAAATAGTAAGAAACTGGAAATTTATTATTTACTTTATTTAAAATGAACTTATTTATAAGGACAAAAAAGTGAGTGCTTGTTAGGAACTGAATGTGCTCCTTCAAAATATGTTGAAATCCAACCTTCAATGTAAAGGTAACAGAGGTGATTTGGGCTTTGGGAGGTGATTAGGACATGAGGGGACAGTATTCATGAATGAGATTCGTCCTCTTATAAGAGACGCCAGAGAGCTTCTATCCCTCTTCCCATCAGGTGAGGTCACAACCAGCAGTCTAGGGTTCTCACTGGAACCTACCATGTTGACACCCTGATTCGGACCTCCAGCCTCCAAACTATGAGATTTCTATTGTTTATAAACTACCGCATCTAGAATACTTTGTTATAGCAGCCCTAAGGCAGTGCTTTTTGTGGGTACAAAAATTCTAAGAGTCACTTCCCTGTGTTGAATTACTAGAAACTAAAAGAAATATAAACTTCCCTCACCTCCCTCCCATAAAAGAAATGGATAATGAAAATCCTGGGCAACCCCCTCGAGTCCCCTTCCACTGTGGAAGCTTTTCTGTCCTCTCAATAAATCCTGATTGAAAAAAAAAAATTCTAAATACCCATGTAATGTGAATTTTCTATATTTATCTAAGAATATTTAACTTTGCTTTAAATCACAAGAAAACAAATGGGACAGATGAAACCACAAAGAAACATTAAACTTATATAGTAAGAGTAGCTTCTGAGATACAGGCAAAAATCGCAGGCTATGCTAAGTATAGGTAATAAATAAATAAGTAGCTTGAGAGACAGACGCAATTCAAATAGTGTTAGATGTGTACAGTAAATTGAAAGTTTGAAATACGTAGACTTATCAAAGACAGACTACACTGAATGTATAAAGGAACAAAAAAAGAGTGTTACTTACAGATAGAGATGGAAAGATCAACTCACCAGGTAGAATAATGCTACTTCCATGTTGGGGCTCTTATATTTCTGCAGGTCTTCAGAATAAGGCAATAATTATCCTTTTGTTCCAGACACTGTTTTCAAGGATGTTTGCATAGCAAACGCCTTGGAGGAAATGCATTTTGCTTTAAGAATAAAGAGTAGGTTCATTTACTGTCCAGTATAACAGAGATAATGATGCTCTTTGAGGTAAAGGCCAGACCTTACAGCCCATTGTTAAAAAAAAAAAAAAAAAGCGTTCTCTAAAGTTGAGGTTGCTCAATTAGGATATAAACTCACTGGGCCCCTTGTATTAGTTTGTGCTGTTCTAACAAAATACCACAAGACTGGGGGCTGAAACAACAGAAATCTACTTCTCACAGTTCTGGAGGCTGGGATCAGGGTGTCAGCCAATTAGGTTCCTGGTGAGGGATCTGTTCCTGGCTTACAGATAACTGCGGATGTCCTCATACAGTGGAGAAAGAGAGAGAGAGATTTATCTGTCTTCCACTTCTTACAAGGCCACCCTTATGACCTCATTTACTCTTGATTACCTCCTAAGGACCCTGTCTCCAGACAGAGTCATATCAGGAGCTAGTACTTCAACAGATGAATTCTGGGGAGCTACAAGTCAATCCATAGCACTTCATGAAACTTGGGAATAAGGGGAATTAGACACTAACATGATGTTTATTCTGCTAGAGTGCTGCTATAAGACACGTCTTTGTCTCTGACCTTTGTCTCATGACTTCTGCCAGCATCCAAGAAAGTAAACTGTTAGCTCATAAGTAAAGTGAAATTTCAGAAGCTTCACATCTCTTGACACTGGGTGATGTGTTTAGCTTTAGAGAAGCTGCCAGAGTAATTTTCAAAGTGGTTGCACTATTTCATACTCTCATCTGCAATAAATGAAAGTTCCAGTTCCTACACATTCTTGTCAACATTTGGTATTAATTTTAGCCATTCTAATGTGAGTAGTGTCTTGTCATGATTTACCAAGACAACAAATGATGTTGAACACTTTTTCAGATGCTTATTGGTTATTTACATGATTTCCTCTGTGAAGTCCCAAATCAAATCTTTTGCCCATTTGTTTTATTGAGTTGTTTTTGTTATTGACTTGCCAATATTTAGTAGATACAAGTTTTCTGTTAGACAAATGTATTAGAAATATTTCCCCCCAGTCTGAAGTTGCCTATTCGCTTTCTTAATAGTATATCATCATGAGAAAAGTTAATTTTCTTGACATCTTTTTTCTTCTTCAATGGTACATAATTTCTGGGTCTTGAAATCTTTTGCAAATGTATTTAAAAGGCAACTTGTCAATTTCTTCAAAAAGACTTACTGGTATTTTCAATGGGACTGAGTTAAATCTATAGATCATTTTGGAAAGAAGTGACAATATCTATAATATTCAATCTTTGAACCCATGAACTGGTCATATCTTTACATTAATTTAGGTTTTCTTCATTTCTCTTAGGAATATTTTCAGTAGGTCTTTTACATATATTTAATTATATTTTCCCTAAACATTTCCTGTTTATTGAATGTAATTGTAAATATTAAATTTCTATTTTAAAATTATTCATAGAAAAACAATTGTTCTACTTGATTCTGTATAAGATGACATTGCAAAATCACTCTCTTGAGAATTATTTTGTAGGATTTTCTCCACATATGCTTATGTTGCTTGCAAATAAAAACAGTTTAATTTTTTTCTAGCCAGCTTTTCTTATGGTTAGGAATCCAGTACAACATTAAGTAAAAGTAGTGAACGGACATTCTTGTCTTGATCTAAAATCTTTTTTTACAAAGAATTTAGTTTTGCTTTTTTTTTCGCTTACTTATTTTATCTATATATATTTATATATGGCCTATCTTTACAAAAATGCAAGCATCACAAAGGAAGAAAATTGTGTCTGTTTTGTTTACTGCTGTTTCTTCAGCGCCTAAAACAAGCACCATGGCACATAATAGGCATGTAATGCATATGGTTGAATGAATGAACCAGTTAACAAATAACTTTATATCTTCTTCCATGATTTTTAAATCTCTCTCTATTATGTTGTGAATCCTTACATACAGGGTCTGTTTCCAGGATCTATTTTATTCCCTCATTTTACTTGCTGTTTGATTGCAGCACACGTTTCACTTAAGTATAATTTACAGCAGACTTTTTAAGAATTAGGTATAATTTAAATATAATGTATGCATTGTGTGCATTTGGCTAATGCATACATACATTCATGTAACCACTACCATAATCATGACAGAACAATTCTACGGACTCCTCAAAATTTCTCAAGTCCCTAATGTATTCAACCCCTCCCCACCCCTAGCCTCTGGCATTCACTGATCTTTTTTTTTTGTTCTTTTCCAGGATGTAATTTAATGAAATCAAACTGTATGTTTTCAGTCCAGTCTGACTTCTTTCTTTTAGCATAACGCATTGAAGACTCTTCCATGAAGAGTCTTCCATTGAAGACACATGGATCAATAGTCTTTTTCTTTTTGTTTCTGAGTAAGAATTTAGTATTAACCATCAAATATAATGTTAGCTGTAATTTTTTTCCAGGACACCCTTTTCCAGGTTGAGAAAGTTACATTCTTCATTTGCTAAGAGTTTTATCATGACTAGGTATTGAATTTTGTCAAAAATGTTTTCCCTACATCTATTGAGATAGTTTTTCTTCTTTTCTCTTCTAGTGAAATGGGTTACAATGATTAGTTATTCAAATGTTAAAACAAACCTGTATTACATAGGGCAAAGGCCCACTTGGTCATAATAGACTATCTTTGATAAGTACTGCCGAATTTGACTTTCCAAAGTATTGAGAATTTTTTTTCCTCACCCACATTCACAAGAACTATTACTCTAGTTTTCTCTTAATGGATTTTGATGGGTTATGGCAACCTCATAAAATTGACTGATAGTTTCCCCTCTTCTATTTTCAAAAAGAGCTTCCTTAAAATTTATATTATGTGTTAAAACTTTGACAGAATTCAGAATTCACCAAGAAAGTAATCTGAACCTAGCCTTTTTTTTTTTTTGGTAGAGATTGGCTCTTACCATGTTGCCCAAACTCCTCCTAAACATCTTCTTTCAAGCAATTCTCCTACCTCGACTTCCCAGATTGTTGGGATTATAAGCATGAGTCGTAGCACGTGGCCTGCTATTCACTGTGGAATAGGCCTTAGCTACATGTTTATTTTCTCACAAAAATATAGAGCGCTATCCAGGTTATTTCTTTCTTTCTTTCTTTCTTTTTTTTTTTTTGAGTTGGAATCCCCCAGGCTGGAGTGCAGTGGCACACTCACAGCCACCCCAGCACTGTTCTGCTGGGCTCCAGTGATCCTTCCACATCAGCCTTCCAAGTAGCCGGAACTACAAGCACATGCTACCATGCCCCACTAATTTTTGATTTATTGTAGAGACGAGGTCTTGCCAAGTTGCCCAGGCTGGTCTAGAACCCATGGGCTCAGGGGATTCACTTGTCTTGGCCTCCCAAGGTGCTGGGATTACAGGCTGAGCCACCAAGGCCCAGGTTATTTATTTTTAATTAAATATGCTTTGGTATTTTCAGTTTTTCAACAATTTTTTTTTTCATTTTATCTAAGTTGTCAAATTTATCCTTTTAACAGCCATTAGATTTATAATGATGTTCTTTCCTTCCCAAAATTGGTAATTCTTTTTTCTTTATCAATCTGGTTAGAAGTTTGTCAATTTTATCAAACTCTACAAAATATAGCTTTTTGATTCACTGGTTTTCTATTTTACTTTTTTAACACTGATTTTTCTCCTTTTGTCTTTATTACGCTCTTCCATCTGTTTACTTAGGGTTTAATTTGCTCTTCTTCAGACTTTTTAATGATGACACTTAGATGTGTGATTTTAAACCTTTCTGTTGTTCTCACATATTGTTACTTGTAAGGTTATAAATCTTCATTGGCCAGACAGAACAGTGGCTCACTTTGGGAGGCTGTGCCAGGAGTATTGCATGGGCCCAGGAGTTAAAGACCAGCCTAGGCAACATAGCAAGACCTTGTCTCTAATAAAAAAAAAAATAGCTGGGCATGGAGGCATGCACTGGTAGTCCCAGGACACAGAAGGCTGAGGCAGAAGGATCACCTGCGCCCAGGAGGTCAAGGCTGTGTAAGCAGTTATTGTGCCACTGCAGGCAAGCCTAGGTGACAGAATCACTCAACTCAAAAATAAACAAACAATAAATAAATAAAAACAGGTTTTTCTTTAGTTACTGTTTTATCTGTATCCCACAAATTTTGAAATGTTATGTTTTCATTATGATTTTAAAATACTTCCTAATGTCTCTTATGGTTGCTTCACTTTTTTAAAAGAATGTGCTAGTTGAAAATATTTAACTGAATCCCACATCTTTAAAATAAAATATTTGCAGATTTTCCAGATATCTTTCCTATTTTGATTTCTAGTTCAATTGTGATATAGATAAAGAATGCAATTCTATGATTTAAATTCAACTAAATTAGTGCACCTAATTTTATAACTGGACAAATGGTCTTCACAGTAAATTTTGCACCGGTAATTATAAGAACTCGGATTTCTGGAATTGATTGATAGTGTTCAAATGTTCTATATAATTGCTGACTTAATGCCTACAGTGCTATCGATTACTGTAAGAGAAATTCTGAAGTCTCCAACTGTTGTGAATTTAAATGTTATCCCTCCAGTTCCTTTGGTTTTTGCTTCATACTTTTAAGTCGATTATATGATGCTATATTTTTTTCCTACTGCTGCTGTAACAAATTACCACAAATTTAAAGGCTTAAAGCAACACGAAATTGTTGTTTTACAGTTCTGGAGATCAGAAATTTTTTAAATGGGCTAAAATCAAATTTGAGTTTTTTCTGGGGCTCCAGGGACAATGCCATCTACAAAGAACAGACCTTCACTGGACTCCAAACCTGCCAGCACCTTGATCTTGGACTTCTCAGCTCCAGAACTATAAGGAAATAAAATTCTATTGTATATAAATTACCCAGACTTAGGTATTTTATTACAGAAGCACAAATGGAAGGAAATTGGTACCAGGAGTGGAGTGATGCTATAATAAATACCTTAAAATTTAAAGCAGGCCAGGCTTGGTGATGCAGCCTGTAATCCCAGTACTTTGGGAGGCTGAGGCGAGTAGATTTCCTGAGCCCGTGGGTTCGAGACGAGCCCAGACAACTTTGCAAGACCTTGTCTCTACAATACATCAAAAATTAGCCAGGCATGATAGCACGCACCTACAGCTCCGGCTTCTTGGAAGGCTGAGGTGGAAGGATCACCAGAGCCCAGCGGGTAGATGCTTAGGTGGCTGTGAGTGTGCCACTGCACTCCAGCCTGGAAGACAGAGTGAGACTCCAACACATACACACAAATTTAAAGCAACTTTGGAACTAGGAAATGGGTAAAGGCTGGAACAGTTTTGAAGTTAATGCTGGAAACACCACATATTGCCATGAATAAAACATTAAGAATAATTCTGCTGAGGGCTCAGAAGAAGAGGAGAGCTGCAGAGAGTGCCTCAGTCTTAAAGATTATCTGAGTAGTCATAAATAGAATATTCGTAGAAGTACAAAAGATAAGGTCATTCTGATTAGGTTGGGAATGAAAATGAGGAAAGTCTTTTTGGAAACTGGATGAAAGGCTATTCTTGTTACAAAGTGTCAAAAAACATGGCTGAATAAACTTCACATCCTAATAATTTATGGAAGATAGAATTTAAGAGTGATGAACTAGACTATTAGAAACAAATCTCTAAGCAAAGTGCTCAGGGTGTTGAATATCTTCTCTTAACTGCTTATAGTAAAATTTGAGAAAAGAGAAGCAAGTGAAAGATGGAATTTATAATAAAAAGGGAAGCAGAATGTAAAGATTTGAAAAATTATCAGCCTGGCCATGTAAATAATTTAAAAATCTGTTTAGGAAAGAAAACCAAGGGTACCACCAAGTGACCATTTAATGAGGAGATCAGTTATAACTAGGAGTTATTTATCAAAACAATGGAAGAATGACTCCTACAAACACTTCAGAGGTCTTTGAGGCTGCCATGCCTATCAGAGGCTGAGAATGCCAAGCACTTGAGGGCAGAACAGTTTCAATGGAGGAGCCTAGGGTATGAGAGGGGCTAAGGGTGCCCATGGGACCTTGGAGCTCACCAGTGTAGCCTCAAGTCTCTGTTTTCCACATTCCAGAGCAGTGTTCCTTGGCCACCATAGCTGTGGCTCAGGAAGACCCAGTTGTAGCTCAGGCCACCCCTCTGGAGGGCATAAGCAGCAGGCCTTGGAAGCATCTAATTCTGCAGGCCCACAGAGCGCAAGAGTGGTAGAGGCATGGCTTTCTCCACCTAGATTTCAAAGAATGCCTCCGACAGAGTCTTGTGGCCAAGGCATAAAACTGCTATAGCAGTGAGCCCACCGCAGAGAACCCCACTAGGGCACTACCTAGCACAGCCATGGGGTTGGGGACACCAAAGACAGCACCCACAAGGGTAATGGCTAGTAGAATCATAGGAACAGAGTCAACCCTAAGACCCAGAACTACAGAGCCACCAGAGCGCAGTGCCAGCCTGGGAAAGCTGCAGGCAGGCATACTGAATGTGTGACAGCTGAAGTGTGGACTACAGCCATCAAAGCTGTAAGGGATGGGACTGCTTTCAGGCCCTCGGGGTCCAACCTCTACCTCAGTGTGTCCAGAAGGTAGGACATGAAGTCAAATATTATTTTCATGCCTCAAGATTTAATGTGGTCTGCCTTGCTGGGTTTTAGATTTACTTGGGAACTGTTGCTCCTTTCTTCCTGCATATTTCTCTCTTCTGAGAATGTCTGTCCTTTACCCTGCTCCACAACTATATTTCAGAAGTGGTAACTTGCTTGATTTCACAGATTCACAGTCTGAAGACAATTTGCATCAGGTTGAAACACATCTTTGAGTCTCACCCAATTGAGTTGGATTACATCTAGAGTGAGGCTAGAAGGAATTATAACTTTTGAAACTACTGGGACAGGATGAATGTATTTTTCATGTGAGAAGGACGTATATTTTGGGGCAAGGGGCAAAATATTATGGTCTGAATGTCCCCTAAAATTTATATGTTGAAACTTAATCCCCACTGCCATGGTATTAAGAGGTGTGGCCTTGGGGAGTGATTAAGTCATGACTGCTCTGAACTTATGAATGAGATTAACATCCTTATAAAAGGACTTGAAGTTGAAGGGAACATTCTTTGCTCTTGTTTTCCACTATGTTACATAGTAACAAGGTGCCATATGGAAGTGGAGAGCAACCCTCACTAGACATGATTGCAAGTACCTTGATCTTGGACTTCCCAGTCTCCAGAACTGTAAGAAATACATTTGTTTTTAATAAATTAGTCAGTCTCTGGTATTTTGTGACAGCAGCACAAACAAATCAAGACAGAGTGGTGAATGCCCAACTTGATGCACCCTATAAGAGGGATGTCCATATTATACCCAGATGACATCACTAATGATGATAATCTTCATCACTTAAACCTGGTAAAATCAGTCAGGTTATTTCATCGTAAAGTTACTATTATTCCCTTCTCATACTCTTCTTTGTAAGTCTAGCCTACCCTCAAAGGGAGGTAGGTAGAATGGGTATTAAATTCCAGCTCCTGGGATGGAAAATTGTGTCTGTCTGTCTGTCTGTCTGTCTATCTATCTATCTTTCTATCTAACTACCCACTCACCCACCCACCCAACTACGCATCTATCTAGCTATGCATCTATGTATCTATCTATCTAAACTACCCACTCACCCACCCACCCACCTATCTATGCATCTATCTACCTACCTACCTACCTACCTACCCACCCACTCACCCACCCACCCATCTATGCATCTATCTATCTACCCACTCAGCCACCCACCCATCTATGCATCTATCTATCTACCTATCTACCCACTCACCCACCCATCTACGCATCCATCCATCCATCCATCTATCCACACACACATATATACAAGATTTTAAAATTCCAAAATCTCTTGTCATTTCTGGGATCCTCACTATTTAATGATGTTTCTCCTAGCTAAGGATCACATTTTCTTGCTTCTTTGCATTTCTAGTCATTTTTTTGTATTGGACCTGATGGACTAACAATCATTTTGCCTATATTTTGGTACGTAATTTGCTTGTGGTTCAGATTGTTCCTTTTAAGGTTGTTTAATGAGTTAAGATAAGTATATAGCACATATATTGCTAAGGACAGAGCAGAGCAGTCACCTATAAGTACTTCTGATGCTGCTTTTCATCAAAGCAAATTGTCCTCCACAGTTTGTCACACAAATTAATCCATAGGTTTCTTGCTATGTTTATTTCAACATAATATTACCTTGATAAGCATAAAGTGAAAAGTGTACATAGGGTAATATATTCAGGTCAATCGAAATGCTGGACTTTCCAAGGAATAACTCAAAACCAATGGGCATAGATACTGATTTCACTACACTCTACCCAAGATAAAATAAACCAACCCAAAAGCACAATTCAGGCATTTTGTACATTTACCTACAACATGAACTTTTCTTAAATTTGATATTGTATTAACTGAGGGCTTCCATAGTCTGTAGGTAAATTTTTTCACTGATCATGAAAATAGTAGATAACATCTCGAGTAAAAAATGATGTTTAGGTTTTGTAATAGTGCTAAAGGAAGATTGTCCCTTCAACCTACAAATCTGCTGTATTTTTAAAGAGTTATAAACTAGCAATTTGTCCTGTTGAAACCATATCAACCCCACAGCTTGATAGAAATAATAATTTTTATGGGGTTTAGTAATAATTCAAATTTTCTAAGTAAAGAGTAACCTACGTATATCTTGATACTTATTCAGAAAGTTCAGGAACTCTAATTAATTGTCCAGTTACAGAGATACAATTCTACTAAGGCAAACTTTTTAAATAGATTTAAAATCTATATTACTGAAAGTAAATTTATAGACAATACTTTTTCTATTAAAGTGTCATGCGGTATATCAACTATAAAGTAATCATCAGAAGGCACTGTTCATATTCTTGATATTTGGAAAACTGTATGAAATGTTATTTTATGCTATTCCTATGCAACAGAAGACATGCTTTGGCTTTTTTTTTCCTTCAGAGAGAACACATGTTTATTTCATAGTTTTTCAGTTATGTTCTTTTTTTCATAGCCCCTAAGATTCATTACTTTGATGACCATTTATCAGAGACTCAAGTTCAATCTATAATACCTATTGAGATAGCAAATAATTCAGCCTCAGTGACTGTGTGTGGGAAAATGGGCTGTGTGCTAGACAAATGGCCTACTTGCCTCTGACATAGATTAAGTCATCATTCAAACTAACCACATATCTCTAGAAAAAATACAAGGAAATACAGGTTCACTTTAGCTGATGTTTCTGCTTTAGTGTAGAGTCTTCCCTTTAGAGAGTTACAATGTCATCAAAGTATCATGGCATAGATTTGAAAACCAATATTCAGCAATGTAATGATAGAGATAGTTAACAAATTTTATAAAACACCAATTATTTGATACATATTTATATCTGACTTCTTTTATACTAGAGCATCTTATAAATACCCACTATTTCAGCATGCATAAAAGTATATAAACTATGTTATGCTAGGTTGCAAACAAGGAAAGTCATTACACACATATATCAATATCCATATACAAATAGGTTCTATTTAGTTTCTCTCAAATTTCTAATCTCTTTTCTTCTCTCTTTTGTCTTGCTGTAAGAAGAAAGAAGCAAACATTATTTAGAGAGAGAGAGAACAGCGGGCTACCCAGATAGATCCTCAGAGTGTAATTACCTTGATAATTTCAACAAAAGACAATTTACTCACTAATCTTACAGAAATAAAATGTTATTACAAAATAAGACAAATGTGTGAGGAATAAATTCCTATTAAGCAATTATACAAAGATCAAAATATGGAATAATGACTTTTTAATCTATAGAAAGCACAATTGCTAAAGAGGGACTTAGACACAGAGAACACTGCTTTTGCATAAGGAAAAAAGAAAGGAAGAAAAGAGGATCAATTAAATTCAGAATGACAGTTTACTAATTTAAACTAAGAAATATAAGATCTGTCTTTTAGTTAACCATGGCTGAGTGACTACCAATTTTTATCTCTTCTCTTGCCTTATGGCACACTTTGAAGGTTAGATAACTTGACCTCTGTTTCCAAATTTCTTTTTCCTCATCCTCCTTTATAGGAGAGGTTTGGCTTCATTTTGCAGTTAGAGATTGTAAAACAGTCTTATTAAATGAGATATACTTGGAAATTTGACAAGGGGGATTTGTGGAAAGTATCATTTTCTTAATAAAAAAAAGGATGAAAAACATATTGTTGTGGTCTTTCTCCCTTCTTTTTAAATATTGCATCATAAAAATGTTTAGACAGGCCTGACTCGATGGCTCAGCCTGTAATCCCAGCACTCTGAGAGGCAAGCGGATTGCCTGGGCCTGTGGGCTCAAGAACAGCCTGTGCAACTTGGCAAGATATCATCTCCACAACAAAAGAAAATTAGCAGGGCGTGGTAGCATGCGCCTGTAGTTCTGGCTACTTGGAAGGCTGAGGCGGAAGGATCGCCAGAGCCCAGCAGGTCAAGGCTGAGGTGGCTGTGAGAGTGCCACTGCACTCTAGCCTGGGTGACAGAGTGAGAGTTCAACTCAAAAAAAAAAAAAGTAGATGCTATAATGAAACTTTTATAGATACCTATCACACAATTTCTAAAATTTTACCAAATTTGTGTCATCTATTTCCTTTGTGACTCTATTCCTTTTGGAGTATTTCAAAGTAAACTCCAGACATTATATAACATTTCATACATAAATTCTTCAATATGGATTTCTAACTAAGAGAAACTTTTGTTCTTAATTAACATAAGCATAATGCCATAATCACATATAAAAATAATTTCTTAAAATTATCCATGTATAAAAATTCTGATGGTCTCAAAAAAATATCTTTTTACATTTAACTGTTCAAACAATAATCAAAAGATATATCACATCCCATTGATATGCTTTTCAGGTTTTTAACTGATGAGTATCTCTCTTCTTTCCTTATACCATTTTTTTTTTAAAGAAACTGGATTATTATCCTAAAGAACTTCCCACATTCTGTATCTGGCTGATTGTTTCTTTATGGTATCATTTGATTTGTTGTTTTATCCATTATTCTGGGAATTAGCAATTTCTCAAAAAGAGATGCAAGCATCTCATGAAATCTGCTCAGTGATCTCCAAGAATGGTATATTTGTCTTGTCAATATAGAAAATTTTCCACCATACTTTTTTTTCCCAGAGTATTATAAAAATAAAACCCAGACATCTACATCTCTGTGCCTGAAGGCTCTGTACTTGAAGGAGTACTGGTTGAACTTAGAACACAATTTCAAAATTCTAAAGGAAAGTGGTATTCAAACTGTAATTCTATACCCAACCTATCAATCAAGCATGATGGCAGACTAAGGATTCTTTCAGATGCTCAAAAACAACAACAACAAAATAACATCATATTTACTTCCTAGGCAGTTATTAGAGGATGAGCATTACTAAACAAGAGAGCAGAAAGACAGGAAAAGGAAGAATGGGAACTAAGAAACAGAGACTCCAATGCAGTATCAAGCCTAAAATGACAGCTATGACCCATGTATAAAACACAAATAATCTGGGAGCTTGAGCAGAGGAATGGAGGACAACTAAAATGTACTGGAAATTGCTTACATATTCTCAGCATCCTGATTCTTCTAAGGTTGGTCCTGTATAACTAAGAACTGAAAATGTATAAACTCTCTTTCCTACATCCCTTGCCAGCAGGGTTTTCATTTAAAGCTAACAGCAAAATCATCTGGAGAAGATTTAGATAACAGAAGAGAATGAGAAGCCATGCTCTCCAGGGACACTGTGGGCAAAAGCAGCAGCTTCCAGGTGCCAAGACCAACTGGTATTAGTAGCTGTTCCTGCCATTCCTGTACTTCCACATTTCTTGAAAACCACCAATGGGTTTCTATTAGTTGTGTTATTCCATGTATTAATTCCTCTCGTTTTCAATTATGTAAAGTACTTTCTATCTTCCTGATCTATAGGGATGCTTTAGTTGAAAATATAGAAGAGATGGATCACTTGATGCTTCATTAATGATCATTATTTACATAGTCACTATATTTTAAACTTTTACTTATGATTTTATTAAGATTGCAACATACATATTTGGAGGATAATGATACAGAAAACTGTGTGAGAGGAATATGAAGATAAACAGTGATACATTCTCTATTTCCATAAATATATATAATGTCTAAAGTTTTTACTTTTCTAAAATAGCAGCATAAGCCTGTTTTGTTTTAAAGCAGTAAGGCTGTTTTACAGGAGTGGGTCATGGAAAAAGGTAGAAGATTGATTTTAGGTAATAAAGAGACTTTCCGCAACACAAGATTTTTTTTTAGGTAAGTAATGCTTTACTTTGCTAAAAAGAAAAAAAATTAAGGGTTAGCAAAGAAAAGGAAAATAAGAGACACAACATTTTAAAACACAAAATATAGTTGCAAAAATAGTTGCAAAATAATGTCTAAAGTCCTTCGACTAAGACATTATTTATATATATATTTATGTAAGAAGTCAAACTACAATTAAATGCTTGTGGTATGCATGAAATCAAATAAAGGAAGTAAAGCAAAATTATTTATGTATTTATGTATTTGCAAGAGGGTCTTGTTATATCATCTAGGCTGGAGTGCACTGACACCATCATGACTACTGCAGCCTTAAACTCCTGGGCTCAAGCAAGTTTCCCACTTCAGCCTCCCAAGGAGCTGGGACTAAAGGCGCTCACTACCATGCCCAGCTAATTATTTTATTTTTTTGTAGACAGGATCTTGCTGTCTTGCCCATGTTGGTCTTGAACTGGCTTAAGGCAATCCTCCCTCCTCGACCTCCCCCAAGTGCTGGGATTATAGGTGTGAGTCACCAACCCAGTCACATTTTTTATATCCTTAGCTATGACAGCCTGAAACATCCATATCTTCAGGTGGCCAAGACTTATGGGTATAAAAGGTTTCCTCTCCCACAGAAAGAACATATATCATCATATATCAGAATTACTGGCAGTGACAGTAACTCCCTCATATCCAATGATTTACTCTGGTTATATTTACTGACCAATTGTCAAAATGATAGACTTACTGATATATGTAAATCTTTGTATCCATAAAAACAGGTTTCAGATTAAGTCTAGCTGATCTGGAAGCCATTATTTATCTTTACAGTGAGCATGCACGTTTCTTCTCTATTTTGTGCGGATATAATAGTTACATTCTCATGTGTTTAAGTTTTTGTTAGGAGTGTTAATAGGAGAATGTCACTGAGTCTCCATGTAAAAGAAATACTACTTATTAGCTTATGTTAAAGGCAATAATCAGCTTAAGACTGAGTAGACTGTAACAATTAGTACATTTTCCCTCTACTTTTTAATCATGAAAAATTTCAAAAATACACATGAAGTAGAGAGAATTCATATATTCATAATGAATTTTGAATTCACACGTGCTCATCACCTAGATTCAATAATTACCAATTCTGCCAATCCTCTTTTATCTATTCCCCATCATACTCTTCTTTCTAGAGTATTTTAAAAATGAATTCCAGATATCACATTATTTCATAATCCTAGTATTTTATAACGTAGACTAAGTTATCTTTGATAATCTTGGCAGGAATTAATGTTTGAACAGATATTGGAATCCTTTGGTATTTAATTTGAATGCTTGCATAGATTGTTCTGGAATGAGAAGAAATATATCTTAGGTGATGTTGTATAGTCTTTTCAGGTTCATATAAACTTAAGAGACAAATTAACCAATCTCAGGTCAGCCCTTTAGAGTATCTATTCTCTATGAAGTGTTAAGGAACCAGGAAAAATAGAGCAAAAAAGAGAGAGAAACAAAGTAATCTAGGAAAAAAAACATCAAGGGAGTAGAAAAAATTCTGAATTTAGAGATAAACACTAAATTACTCAGGAACTCTGTTCATCTAAAATAAGATTAATTACCACCACAGACATTGTCAAGCCCCTGCTCATATCCCTTGGAAATTTCAGTGTCCTCCTGCAGACTTCCACCTACCAGTATCTACATCCCTATGCCTTGGGGAGTACTAGCTAGACTTGGTATAACTTTGAGAAGTTGGTATATAAATACCACAGCTCCCTCAACCCTCAGATGAGATACACTGTTTCCAAGTTTTCCTGTAAGATTAAACTCCTCTGACTTTTATAGAAGCCCAACATTGTCTCCCTTTGTGTTGTATCATTTTCTCACTTCCCTGCTGGCATCACCTCAATTTCCAAAACTACCTGCACTTAAATTCTTGTCTCAGTATTTCAACCTGGGGAAACAGTAACTAAGACTGCTCTTCAAGATGAGCAAAAAAGGAAAAGAAAGGCCTTTTGTTAGGTACTTTACATACATTATCTCATTAAATCCTTGTAACAATAATGTGAGGTAAGAACTACACAGATAGAATAGCACAAAAGCCATATCCATGATCTGACCACTGGGATATGAATTCAGAAATAAGTTAAGATCAGGGAAAGTTTCAGCAACATAAATTAGTTAAACCTGAATATCCTTTTCCCAGGCTTATCTCACCCAGTTCATTTCTGCAAAGCACTACATTAGCTGAAATTATCTTGTACATCTCTCTTTTTACTTATTGTCTCTCTCTCACACACGTCAGCATGGAAGTGACATAAGGACTTTTGTACCCCCTGGCGTATCCCCAGAGTTATGGGTACATTTAGACATAAATGAACATTTGCAAAGTAATTTCTTATAATTAAAACATTTTGGCCTGTATTTCATAACTACGTTTTCCAGACTTTTTGCAACGTAATACCACTTTGATGACTTTCCAAGAAACATTGTGCTTCTTTGCTGTTCCAATCATACTTTTGCCCCTAGGTCTTTGTACTTACTGCTCCCTTTGCTTAGAAAGTTCTTGCCTTAGATAGCCCTCATAGCTTGTTTCCTTGCTTCATTATCTCTTCTATATACACATTATTAGAGAGACATTATTGCTTTATTTTCCTTATTGGTAATTTTCACCATGACATACATTTTTATTTGTATGCCTATCTCCACTAAGTTATAAGCTCTATGAGATCTTCTCAACTCTTGGAACAAAGTTCATGGTATGTAGTAGACACTCAACAAATTTTGATGAATAAACAGATGGGCACAATGTAAATTAATACCATCATAAAATCAACAACCTCTACAAAATTATTTGGTTTACTGAAATCATCTGCACAAAGTACCAATAAAGATATGAAACTTAAGGAGACTTTGTCAAGTGGCATACGCCATGCTTAACTATAATTGCTATCCAATAGTAGGGCTGAAGTTTAGATTCTATTAAAATAAGATACAGCACATGAACTCAAAAGATATACTTTCTAGCTCTCAAATGTAAAAAATCCAGTTTCTGTGCTAGATCTCTACCACACGCACCATTTAAACTGAAATATAAAACTTCGACATTTTTTATTAAATATCATGTTAGTTTTAGCTCAGTTTTGCAGCCACAATGGTTCGCTTTCAACAGTTTAGTGAAAACTGAAGACTAAAGTCCACTTTCCAAATGGCATATTCTTACAGATCTTATAGGGTACTGTCATTCTCATCTCCCTCTTCGAGCTTGATTGATTACTCCTTTTCCTTATATTCATTAATCTCGTCACCTTATCTTTTATACTACTTCATTTTAGCAGAAAGGTAATAATAAAACCCTCATCCATTATCCTTTTACTCATCTAGTCAAGCGGAAATGGTTAATAACATGCTACAAATTGAACTTCAATCACCTCATTTTCTCCTTTGTTGAATACACATTAAAATATATTCCAAAAGTGCAATTTGTTTTACAGGAGAATTTGTGTTATATTGCTACAGACAACTAAAATTAAGTGTTTCTCAGTTTGGTTATTAAATATATCCAAGTGCCCTTTTATCAATAATACTAAAACACTAACTCATTTTATTAGGATATAATAATACAAGAGCCTTATCTCCTTGAACACAAAGACATCTAGACTACCTAATAGTGTGTGTTATACGATCGGTCATTTATCTTAGGAAAAAAACACTAGTGATAATTTATGAATTGGTACATTATTACAAATGAAATTGCTCTCTATTTTTAAAAGTTAATTTGTTTACATGCAGCCTTATCTTAAAATGCAAGCCCTATTAGTGAAGAAGTCTATAACTGTCATATAAAACAGAAAGAGAAGAATGAGCATATACATAAAACAGAAAGACACAGTGATTTAAGATTTTTAAACTATAACCACTGAATGAAATAAATTTAATATGTAATTAGACTACAGTTTTCAAAAGAGAAAAGAATATATGACTTCTGAAATTACACAAAATTTTAACATACATTACCAAAAAAATACTTGTTGAACTGAGTTCTAATACTACTGAAAATTCTAGGAGGAAAATAGCTATCTTTTGGGGAAGAAATAATTTTCACAAATATGGGTATATATCTTCCATTTATAAATGAACATGCTCAACAACTCAACAACTGACTAGACTCACAGCAAACGTGAGAAAATGTAACCAGACAATCAAGGCTCGACAGATATTATCTTCCTACCATCATGAAAAAAAAGTTCTCTGAATTTAGGAAAGATTTTAGCAACTAACAATATCAATATTTGAGCCCCCAACCTGTGCCACTTAAGAATAAAAACCATCTTTACTGGGGAAAAATATATGCATATTTTAAACCTATTTTTTTACACTGCTGTTTTTTGTTTTTGAAAGGCAAGTGTACCCGTTACCAACCTCCCATTCCATATCCATCCTTCATTGCCTGCTCTGAAATAATGAACCTGGACACTTTAAGCATTTCTCCTTTGCAGCAAGCATGATGTTGAGCATTGTCAACCAACAGTCCTGGAAGGACACCATAGAAGGAAGGGAGCTCCTCTCTCTGGTTCCAGTGCGCTCAACTCATCAGACTCACACTCAGACACTGACTAATCAGCATTAATAATGTGTGCCTGAAAGGATGTTTGCCAAGTTCATCTGACATAAAGTTTACAAGCAGCATAGTGGATTACAAGCAGCATAGTAGATGATAAGTCCATGTCCATCCCCAATGATCAGAATACTCCACAAAACAACCCTATGGTCATCTCATTTGACTGAGTCATGAAGATGACCCAGATTCTATGATTCACTAGCTCACATCAAATGGTCTTCTAGCCCAGAACCTGCCTTTTCCTGTTGTTCAGAATGAAAATCATCTATTTGCCCTGCCCCTCTCAGAACCAACAGAAGGCAAATGATTACACTGCTATAAAAAAAGTGTTCCTTTTTATTATGTTGTTTCACTGTAAGACACATAGATAATATAAGATGATTACAAAATTATTAAATTTTACAGGATCATTTACTCAAGTTCTTGGTTTTGCAGAATAAAGAAAAGGTAGTATACCAAATGTATACATTGTTGCATATATTTGTTTTAGGAGTTTTTAGAACATCATCAAGTATTTCCAATGAATAGGTCTACCCTCTTTTTGCACGACTTGATATTTTTTGCATTAGTGCAAGATTTTTAGGATACCTGTTATGCTAGGCATGAATTACCTTCCCTAATTACATTATGTTTTCTACAAACTGTACAAAACAAAACATTACAATAACTATAACCTAAAATTTGTAAATACTTCTTTTATACAAAAAACTATAAAAACATGCCACTAAATTTTTATCACATATATTATAAGTTTCTTTTAGAAAGAGAGGAAGAATTAACATTTTAACACTAGTTAGCATGTGAAAATTGGAAAGGAATCAATAAGTAAGCCCATGTAGACAACAATTTTTATTTCTGTCTCTATACATCCTTGAACTATATCAGATGCCATTGCTCTAAGCAAATGAATTTATCAATTTAGTGAGGATTCAGGCAAATCAGCTGCTTAATGAGAACTCCAACTAATGTGGCAGAGGCTTTGCTTCAGCGCTGACAAAGTCAGTGGGATAAAATGGTGATGAACCGATAAAAGCCCATTTCTTTCTAAAATCATTATTTCATACACTTGCAAATAGTAAAAGGTGATCATTTAAAAAGTTTTTACTTCTACCCTTTATATTTTACTGTGTTTTTGTGTTTAGATATAATAGTTTCCACTTTTTACATTCTTGACCCGTCTCCTCTTACCTTTATTCTGTTTAACTATATACCTCATTACTCTCTATTCTCTCTCTGTATTTGTTCTTTTTCTGTATTTACGCACAGGTAGTGTCACCATTTAGACAAGAACAAATTTTAATTCATGCAAAAGATATCAATTCCTAATTTATTGGGTTTAAAGAAAAGTATTATTTAAAGCTTTCTTGTTAGGTGAGTAATGCTTCAGCGTGACCTTAAAACAAACTTAAGACTTTTTATAATTGAAGACAGAAAATATATTTTACAAGTTTACATTTTCCTATGTTATTATTTCCTAAATAACATAAAAGGCCAGTAAGGAAGAGACACTTTGCAGTATGAAATACTTTCATTCTTAAGACAAGGGGGGCGGGTGCCCATACATTTGCTAGTATCACGCTTACAGACTCAAACAGGTGGTACAGTTGAGAGAGGAACATGTACATGATGAATGAGGGTCAGAAGATATTATGTGTCTCCTCATGTGTTCCAATATGAGGAACACAACAACATGTACAAATATTTAATATAACCAACCCATTACATGTAACTTCCAGTTTAAAAGATTAAAAAGAATAGAAATACAAGCTAAATAATTACTATAAGGAAGCGATCAGATAAGTGAAGTGGGATATTCTACAGCACAAATGCACTTGTTTCTTCAACAAGTCAGTATCATGAATAAAGGACTGTTCTGGGACAAAAAGACTTAAAGCACAAAACCACATGATATGATGAGCAGTTCTAGGCTTGATCCCATTTTGGACACAAAAGTTACAAGGGATATTTCTGGGACAAGGGGATACTTATATATATTAGTTAAGTATAGAAATATTAAGGGATATTGATGTTTTGTTAGGTGATTATTGGACTATGTAGAAAAATATGTTGTTTTAGAGACATACAAAAGTATTTAGGAAGGAACATTCCTTCAACATTTCACTTGTAGTGACAATTTCAATTGTGGTTGACTTTGGGGCACAAAGGTGGCTTTGTTGCTGGCAATGTTGTTTCCTATTCTAACTGCTGGTTTTATGGGTCTGTCCATTCCACAACCAAGTCAACGAGTTGTACAACTATGTGCAGTTTTCCATATACGATATGTTTCCATGAATAGTCTAAACATATTCACCAGCATTAAAAAAATAATTAAATGCCCACTGGGTACCACAGTTCATGCCTGTAATCTCTTTGGGAAGCCGAAACGGTAGGATTGCTTGAGTCTAAAAGTTTGAGACCAGCTGGGACAACATAACAAGACCTCATCTCTACAAAAAATAAAATAAAAATAAAAAATTAGCTGGAGGTCACAGCATGCACCTGTAGTCCCAGTTACTTGAGAGGCTGATGAAGAAGATGGCCTGAGCCCAGGAGCCCAAGGCTTTAGTGAACAACAATCATGCCCCTGCACTCCAGTTTGGGCAACAGAGTGAGACTCCAACTCAAAAAAAGAAAAAGAAAAAGTCAGTGACTTAATCTAAAAACATAGTAGCTCTGGAATAAATGTTGGAGGTTTAAATTTTGACTCTACCATGAACTAACTACCTCTGATGATGGGTAAGTTAGTAACAGCTCTATTTCTCAATATCTTTATCTGTGAAATATCAGCCATAAACAATTTTTTACATTAGTAACATCAATTTCTAAATTAGGTTATTCTAAGGCAACTTCTTTCATTTGTCATTTTATTTATTTGTTTAGAATTCGTTCCTTATTCTGTACACAATAGAGTTCCAATTCCCTATCTATAAAAGCTGAAAACATTCTAAACTAACACTTGAACAGGAGTTTTGAAATGAAATAAAAACCAGTAATCGTATAAAGTTGAAAGACAATTCACAATCTCTTAAGTGCATTTTAAGGGATATATCTGCTCTAGACAGTTACTCAGAAGTGGCAGTGATTCTATGGTCCAACTCTAGTCCAAAGTAACATATGCCAGAGTTACATTCATTCTGTAAACATGAATCTGACAAGACCAGCAAACACTCAGCATGCTATGTGATCTAGAAAGCAGCAACTAAAAACATACATACTTAAGAGAGTTCACAAAGGGGAAGTAGAGAAGGTGTTGCTAAGAAGGCTATTTACAAACATACATATTTGCAAATATTGCTTTGATATTTTCTTTTTTCTTTTTTGTAGAGACAGGGTCTTCCTAGGTTATCCAGACTGCTATCGAATTCCTTGCCTCAAGCAATCCTCCTGACTCGACCTCCCAAAGTGCTGGAATTACAGGCATAAGCCACTGTGCCCAGCCTATTTTAGTTTTTCTAATGTTTGGTATTTTATTCTTTTTTTTTTTTTTTTGAGTTGGTGTCTCACTCTGTTGACCAGGCTGGAGTACAGTGGCATGCTCATGGTCACCCCTGCGTGGACCGACTGGGGCTCAGGTGATCCTTCAGCCTCAGGCTTCCAAGTAGCTGAAACTACAGGTGTCCGCCACCACATGTGGCTAATTTTTTTATTTATCGTACAGATGAGGTCTCGTGAAGTTACCCAGGCTGGTCTCAAACCGGTGGGCTCAGGCAATCCTCTCACCTCAGCCTCCCAAAGTGCTGGGATTACCTGCTTGAGCCACCCTACCCGGCTTATTGTTTATTTAAAAAAAAATTTTTATTATTTGGAGTATATTAAATACCTTGTAAATTAAATCACTGCTAACATTTTTCATTTTATGTCTTGCCACTTGATAAAAATATCACAAAATATTATAGGTTAATAGGCATTTAAATAATATAAACCGAGAATAATTATTTTTGCATTCTCACAATCAGGTCATAATGTTATTAGATAATATGCTAAACATTTTGAAAAACAATGAAAACAAAGATTCTAAGGCAGGCTGTCAGGTTTTACAAAATAGCCTGGCTTAATTTTATAGTTATTTTATTTTATTTTTTGAGTTGGAGTCTCACTGTCGCCCAGACTGGAGTGCAGTGGCTGCTCCCGGCCACCGCAGCCTCAACCTGCTGGGCTCCAGCGATGCTTCCGCCTCAGCCTTCCAAGTAGCTGGAACTACAGGCACGCGCTACCACACCCGGCTAATTTTTTTGATTTATTGTAGAGATGCGGTCTCGCCTGCCCAGGCGGGTCTCGAACCCACGGGCTCAGGCAATCCACACACCTCAGCTTCCCAAAGGCGCGGGATTACAGGCTGAGCCACCGAGCCCGACTAATTTTATAGTTATAAAGTAGGTCGACAAAAAAGCATACAGTTCCTACTACATTCCTTAATGAGAATAGCAACGTATTGCCTTCTTTAAGTGTTTTTTCCATTACAACTTTTAAAGTGTTGCTAATATTGAACTCAGTGATATTCATGGGTCATACAAGTCTGTGCAATTATACAGAAGAAGATAAAGTCACAGAAGGGAGGAAGTGGGGCTCCATATCAGCAAAATCAACTTTAAAGAACATCATACTTCGAAACTATCATAAACTCCAAATTTGAAGCTATTTTGTTGCCCTAAATGTTTTACCCAAATAAGATGTACTGTTAAATACAGTCACATTTCTGATTTGCAGTATGAATTTTATAATTGCTAGTACAGCGTGATGGAAATCATAGCCATTACAGTACCTAAAAAAAATGGAGACTCTAGCAGTTATGCTTAAACTTGCCCATGAGTAACAGAAAACTAAGTTAAAAAAATGTTTTCAGCAAATTAGAAACTTTGTCTTGCCAAATAACAAAGGTATTCCAAAAGTAGCTAATTACTACATATAGTTCATTGGCTCAAAAAAAAAAAGCCTTAGGTCTCTATGATTTTCTTGGCTTGTTTCAACTATTATGTTTAAGCTTCAGGAAGGAAAAAGTGGAAGGAAAAGGACAAAAAGCAAAAAACATAACTGAGTTGAGTCAGTTCCATCCATAAAAAAGATTTCCCAGAACCCGTATCCAGCAACTTCCACTTACTTCTCATTGGCAAAAATATACACCTACAGGTAAGTCCTAGCTTCAAAGAAAACTAGAGAAATTGGGTAAGCTGGGAGATGGGGAGGAAATAACCTGGGAACATTAGTTATTTTTCAAATTTCACAGATAATGTTTTCTTAAAGGTTTTCCTAAAACATGTCTCTGAAACTATTTCCATCCAAATCATCTCTATATTGTAGTGACAATAATGCCAAATACACGTATTGTTTCTTTGAAAAACATCTAAAAGGGGAAAATATCAGAAACAGGATGCATAATTTTGTAAAAGGTGCCAGTTCAGAAGTGTCTAGTGCCATTTCAAGCCATTTTAATGATTTAATGACAAGTTGAGTCTACAAGGGACCCACTTTAGATTCAAAGACACAAAAAGCTTGAAAGTAAACAAATGGAAAAATATATACCATGCAAATTTTACCAAAAGTGACCTGAAGTAACAATACTAATATAGTATAAAATTAAGTAACAAAGCATATTTTATGTCTAAACCGTGTACTGCACTTTAGAGTAGTATATTATAATTAGTAGTATTTATTAATCAGCTTTTTATTTTTCAAATAAATCTCAAATAATGGGTTCACTGCCTCACAAAAGGGCCTCCAAGACCCCTCTTCCTCCCCTACCACTGATTTTCCCAGAGGCAGTATTACCAATGGCTAAGAGCATGAATTCTGGAATCAGAGTTGCCTGGGTTCAATGTTGGGCAAATTAATTAATTTCTCTAGACTGTAGTTCCTTCAGCATTAAAATAGGAATAATAATTACAACTCTAAGAATTAACTGAGTTAACACATATAAAACTCATAGCACATCACACAATGAAAGTATTATTTTGTGTCACTGTTATGACCTATTCCTTTACTTAAGATATATTCATAAAACACTTATCATATACCAGACATTGTTCTAAACATTAGAAATTTGAGTTATGACCAAATCAGATCAAAACATTAAACATGATTTTTCCACAGATCAAAAACATTAAACATGATTTTTCTCATCTTCTTATTACTATAAAAAGTGAATACTGAATTTGCCTTCTGCAGTGAAAGAGAAGAAAACAATAAAGGATAGTTATTATAAATGCAAAGCAATGAAAAGATTGATAATACTTGCCAACTCCTGCTTCCTGTAACACCTCACTACGAATGTTCTTAAAAGACAAATCCAGAATTCTTGAAAAAAGTAATCATTTGAAGCCACCTAATCTTTTCAGAATTTCTATTCCATATGCCTCTGGTAATAATACATCTATAATCATACAAAATTGAATTTCTAAGGATCCATAACAAATTTCAAGAAAATTTAATATATTCTGGTGGTATTAAAAATTAGCCCAGAATACTTTTATATTGATGCTCAACACTAAAACAAAAATGCAAATAAATTGGCATCCATTTCACCAAAAATATAAGTGCCCCAAACTAATCAGCTGCCCACTAAAAAGTAGAATATTTATTATCTCAAGGGATCTTGCTAATTATGTAACCGTCTATCTTTTCTATAAGTAATTTCATTCAAATTTCCTCTTTTCCCCAATTAACAACTCTGCCAAATGTTGGGACTTGAAAAGGCCACAGCTTTATACACAATTAACAGTAAAATTCTAACACAAATTACATGTCATTCTTATCTCTGTATACACATTGAACTCCTATATCTTGTTGCCAACAGGCAGCTTGCACTAGGGAATACATCCTGAATTTGTTTAATGTCCAGGAATAACATTTCACACTTAGAAAGGAGATACTATCCACTGCCAGCTATGTGAACTGAAATTGCCATGTCCTGTCCTTTATATTTTGTTTAAATACATAGTTTAAAAAAATGATTCACTATCCACTTACCTTTTTTAACAACATATTTTCTTGAAGCATAAGAAGTAATAATGATCTTTATTTTTCTTTTAGAAAGTTTTAGGATGAATATAGAAACTTATGTATGCTAAACATACTTTCTGAATTCAAAATCAGGAACCTATCATTTGGCACATCATCTCACAACAAGAAAAAATATTTGAAATTGGATCAATCCTAGAAAATTAGATAAATATACATTTGGTCATCGTATCTATGAGGATTTCCCTAGAAAGGGGTTTCAACAGTAACAACACTAGAAATAACTAATTTAGTTAGTAAGTATACAAGACAATCATCACAACAAAATAGACAGACATGTCCCAATCTTCTAAAGTATAGCATTTTCTTACCAGAGTATGTCAACAAATAAATCATTTATACACTAAGAAGGCAACTAAAATATACCTTGCATATATTAATAAGTACATGGATTATAATTTAAAGTTAAGGAAGTCTGTCTTCTTAAAATACAAGCATTATCCCCAAATTAGCTTTTTAAACAAACATCCGAATGGGTTACCAGATTAATATTCTAAGTGGTCTCTCACTGTGCTTAGAATAGTCGCAATTTCTTTAACTGGTGTCTACTTGTCCAGCTTTATTTCCTACAACTTTCTTCCCACACCCTAAGCTCCAACCATATTATAATTCCTTCTGTTCCTCCAATACAACCAACTCTCTTTCCAATAGGCATTTTCCCTAAGCTTGAAATACACTTTCCCCATTTATCTAGCAGATTACCGTTCAGCCTTCAGTTCACAGTTAAAATATCATTTCCCCAATGAAGTCTTCAATTAACTTTCTTCTCTAACCCCTCAAAATAGATTAAGTTCTGGATATACATTTCTATATCAGCCCGTACTCCCCCCCTACCGTAGCAATTACTACAATATATTATAATTGCTTGTTGCTCATTCACTGCTGAAATGTAATCTCTGTGAGTAACATTAAGAAAAACCATGTCTAAGGCCAGTTGTAGTGGCTCACACCTGTAATCCCAGCACTTTGGAAGGAGGTAGTAAAAGGACTGCCTGAGTACAGGGGTTTAAGATCAACTGGCCAACTTAGCGACTCCTCATCTCTACAAATAAATTTAAAAATTAGCTGGTTGCGGTGGTGCACGCCTGTGGTTCCAGCTACTTGGAAGGCTGAGGCAGAAGGATAGCCTGAGCCCCGCAGGTTGAGGCTTCGGTGGCCGTGAGTGTGCCACTGCACTCTGACCTGGGCAACAGAGTAAGACTCTGACTCAAAAAAAAAAAAAAGAAAGAAAAGAAAAACCATGTTTATCCTAATTACTGTTGGATTCCCAAAGTTGGCATACATGGGTCTGTCCTTCAATTGATTTCTAAAATTGAGCTTACATATATCAAGTTAAGGCAGAGTTCTTAGGCATTGTAATATTCACTTAAACTATTACACTCTCTTCTATCTTTATAAATTCCTTCATATGAGTATAAAACATTCTGATAGCCAAAAAAAAAGTGAAGAAATTGTGATGGGCCTTGTAAACTGCGTTGGATTTGATGCAATGGGGAAAAAAAAGTGGTGAATCTGTAATCAGAACCATAGACTTGAGATTGTACTACCTGTTATCTATGTGATGTTGTGTTAGTGCTGTACCACACACAAAGCCTTAATGTTCTCATCTGTAAAATCGGAGATATTAGTTCTTGTCCCATAAACCTTAGAGTTATGAGGCATTAATGAAATTGAGCTTGTGAAAAGCACTTAAAAACTGTGACACATTACCTAGTAAAGGAATTGTGTTAACATCTTTAATATTAACATCAGAATTAAGGTAATCTCAGCTAAAACTAATACTCACTAATAATTTCAGAAAATTGCTAGCTTACACATGAGCTAAAATATACTGTTTAAAAATAAATACAAAAACTTACCATCAACAGGTTACAAACCAATTGTGAAATGAGTTCCAATATTCTAAGATCTCCTTGATATTATCTCAGAACATCTACTGACGAAATTTCATAGTCATTATCATATCTCAGTTAATACTGATTAAATTCATTATAAAGTCTTTTATTTTACTTACTACACTTGAAAAATCCTATTCAGAGATGCTGTTATTATTCTGAGACCACAATCATAATTCTTTTTAAAAGAAAAAGTTGAACATTTAACTTTTTAAAAAGAATTGTCAGTATAACTGTGGTAGAGAGATGGTGAACAAAAACTACAATATGATCTCTAAAACCATTTCATGCTTTTAAAATAGGCTTATATGTTCGGAATAATGGCTAGATATAAAATATTTGACTGCAGATTTGAGGCTAAGGATTTAAAGAAAATAAGTTTGATTAGTACTTATTTTAAAACTACAATAAGGCAGTCATTTAAAAATGTGATTAAACAATGTACACAAGTTCTTTTAATTCACTTTTAGACAGTTATTCAAGATTCTATTACCGACCAGAGTAAAAATAATCCCAGTCTTTGATTTTTGACCAGTGTTATAAAATTTAAACATTCCAAAATTCAGTGATAGAGCTTTTGAGGGAATGGTTAATTCAAAAAGGAAAAAGAGGGTGTTTTTTTCTTTATCTCTTTTCGTATCCAGCTGGGTTATGTGATTCTTACACAGCAAGTATAACCATAAACAGCCCATGCTTCTCTGGAAGCTCTGAAGGCATGTAACAAATCATTAAAGCTAATGCTTGAACAAACAAGACTTTTTTAAAACCCAATTTTTCATATACAAGAAGCATTTATATATTTTGTAAAAGGAATGCTACTGAGTTATTACGACTTTGAACTAAAGCTCTAAAATCATACTATTCAACTAAAGGTTTTTTTCAGCAATATTAACATGGCCACGCTGCACATGTTACTTTTAGCTTCTTTATGTACAACAAACTGCATTCAATTGGTGAACAAATACAATGTTTAGTATCATATTTAAAACCACTATTCAAACCTTTTCTTAATGCTATTATCAGTTTTTCTTTTGCAACAATTTTGTGTATAAAAATAAAAGCACTGGATTTTTATTAGCGCTGCCCCTTCTTTGTTTTGCTCCACTCTGCAAAGCCCTTTTGGGACACTAAGCCTGCATTTACCATAATACGGATTAAACTTTCTTTGTCCCATTGCACAAGGTTTGTTAGCAGGTTAGTCTTTTTACATTTTTCACAGGCTGCCTGCAGCTTACCCTTTAGGCCTCACTCAAAATACTTCTGTGGATTTACAAAAATGCCAGAGTGGTCTTGGGGTTAATTGGAAGATAAGTGCAGCCTTTAACATAGAGACTCATTAAACATTTAGCCTTACCACAATCTACTACCCCTGAAGAAGAAAAGTTCTAGAGATACTTTATGAATAACAATATGGTAAAATAATTTTTAAGAATGGCTACCTGTTGTTTTACAGACTTGGAAGGATTTTATTTAACTGTCCAAAGGTGATGTATGAGAGAGAACAAAGCAATTTCCCTGGTCAGCTCTCTTTTGGTTTTAATATGTGTTGATCATAGATGAAAAATGACCAAATCTTCTAAGGAACCAACAAGCAAAGTCTTCCAAGTTTCTGTTGACAAATTTAATGTAAAAACTCAACTGATCTGTAATGACAGATAATATTTAATTTTAAAACAAAACACTCAAAAAATCCTAGGGACTTAATGTTGTTGATTTAAATTTTCTCTAAATAAATCACCATACTCAAATATGTCTTTTAGAGCCAAATTTGTAAAAGTTATTTTAAAAACATATAAAATATTAAAAAAGCAAATTCCTTCTTTAATTTCTAAAATACATACATATACATAAATACACACACTTAAAATGAAATCTGAAGTCTACTCATCGTTACTAGGTTATTTTTATAATTATGCAAGCAGATTGTTATCCAGATTAACTTTTCCATCCCCTTACCTCCTTCTAACACTATCACTCTCACACAAAAAGAAAAAAAGAAAGAAAAATGCGACAAAACACACAGACACTTGAAGTAAAGGATTAGACATATTTGCTCAAGATGCAGATAACAAAAGCAAAAGTGAAGAAAATTGAAGAGACAGCCAAACTTCAGCAACAAAATGGTTAAAGAATCTGAAGCATTGTTCCCCTTATTCTAAAAGTCTGCTATATTGTGAACAGCGCAAACATCAGACAAGTTAAGATTACTGACCATTATCTCCTTAATTTTCTCCGCTTTCCCTCACATTCCCTCTTGCTATCTGGGCACCATTTTTCTAAAGCTTTATTTCTGCAAAGAAGTAAACTTTCCCTAATCCATCTATTATGGAACCTTTAATTGGATTGGGAGCAGGGTGGTGTATAAAATAGCCCCTATTCACTCAAAAGGACTGTAGTTTTAGGGACTTAAAGGAGAAAGGTATTGTAAAAGAAAATCCTCAGGGAATCAAGGATTAAAATATGGCTGTCCTAAATTCATCAACTTCAAGACACAAATGAATTGCTTCCTTAAACAGGTAACTTTCCAAATAAACAGCATTGCAAAACCAAAATTAAATTTAAAATGTTAATTTAAGAAGAATAATGCATTTACACAATTTTTTGCTTTGTAAACAACTTACACTGGCTATTTCTTCAGCTCACAGCTACAATGCTGGGAAGCAAGTGGAATCTCCTAAACAATTTATTTATATTATCCCTACTCTCTTCTATGTATTTGCCCTGTAAAATATCTAAGGAGAAAACCAAATATACGTATCGTTTACTCTATTAATTCCTGTACATACTCTATTTGTGCAGCCTTGAAGTAGCAAGCCCCGTTCTTATTTATTACAAGGTATCAGATACATCATAAGCAGCAGCTGCTCTCCTTTCCTCAATCAACTGTCATATCTGTTTCTTTCATAAACATCCCCATCCCCAAAATATCCTTTGTTGGGCTAGTAGTTCTAGGCTCAATCCCACCATGGTATATGCCCAACTATATGAGGTAGCTTCAAAAGTGAAATGAGGATACAACTCATATCTAAAGATATTTAAAGCACCAAACCTGATATCTAGTGTAAAATAAAATTCAGAATGTACCTATCAACTCCAAATTAATCTCTAAAAAATCTACATACTCTTCATCAAAACAATGCAGAATTAGGAAGAGAAATCTTAAGACAGATCAAGATTCTAACTTGCAACTTACTGTGAATAGCTTTTAATAAAAAAGAAATAATAAATCAATATTAGAGATTTGATTAATGACACTTTTGAAAACAGATTTTTTATTTAAGAAATTCAGTAATTTTAAGAAAATTTCCAAAGTATTCCCTCTGTTTTGGAACTCCTATCACAATTCAGTAATAACTGATATTATGCCAACTGCTATTACATGAATCATCTCATCTCATTTTATTCTTTCAACAATCCTATGTGGTAGATGCTATTATCTGCTTTTTCACAAATAAGAAAGTTTTAAAAAGCTCAATTAAACTGTCCAAAGTTACACAGCTCCAAAGAAATTAACATCTGAAAAAGCTTTTCATTACAGTATTATAAATGCTTTGCACAGGAAAGCAGACCCACTTGCCACAAGTCAATCTGCCAAAAAAAAAACCAAAAGTGCCTAAATTATCCAAATTACCCATGTTATCAATTATAAATATTTAAAGAACAGACTTATTTATTAAACATGACCATATTATTCTAGTGAACGTATTCTAAGGTACATTTAATAATTATATTTTTCTTAGCAACATTTTAAGATATATTCAGTTTTTCACAACTAAAATCATAAATTCTATCCTGTTATAAACATAACTAAAATTATAATGTTTCATATGTAAATTTTAATGTTTATATTGATTTCTAATTCTTCTCAAAGTTTTATCTATTTTGCCATGTTTTCTCATATTTAGGATCACGCTGTTACTTTTACCTATTTATAAACTATTTTATTGGTTGAGAATTGTTTTAATAGCTTTTCAAAATTTGTGAAGTTTTAATTGACCAGTTTTCGTCATTTTCATGACAACATTTTAAGAAATGTTCATTTATCTGTCCCAGATCTTTGCTGTTGAAGCTAAAGAAAGTCATTTTTGGAGGAGAAAGGGGAAAAAAAGTTCACATACATTCCAGGAAGATATTCCAATTTCAAGAGCACTAGGAATGAAGGGTTAGGGGCAGGTTCTTTTTTTTTAAATTGGAGTCTCATTCTGTCGCCCAGGCTGTAGTATAGTGGCACGCTTATGGCCACCTCAGCGTTGACCCACTGGGCTTCGGTGATCCTTCTGCCTTAGCCTTCGAGGTAACTGGAACTAGAGGCGGGCACTACCACGCCTGGCTAATTTTCTGATATATTGAAGAGACAAGATCTTGCCAAAGTTGCCAGGGCTGGTCTTGAACCCGTGGGTTCAGGCAATCCTCTCCCCTCGGTCTCGTCTCCCAAAGAGCTGGGATTACAGGCTGAGTCCCCGAGCCCGGCTAGGGGCAGGTTCTAGAAGGCAGTATCAGAGAAGACGATGACAGAACTGTGAAGCCTTGCCATCCTCATGCTTTTTAGGCCTTTCAACCCACACAACACAGAGTGTGAAAACAAAGAAAGCACAAACTAGTCTGGGGCAATTTTAGTACAGTACATAATTGGTTTCCAGAAAATTTAGCTAAGTTTCCAGCACAATGACAAGCATATTTGTAGACATTTTTAAAAATATGTAGAGTGAATATATTAACATTTTACATATCATATTTTGATTTCAAAAATAATCTTTGGTCAGCTAAAAGTATTTTACATAAATTTTATTTTAAAAATAAAATAAACATGCATGCCCATTTTAGGGACAACTAGATTATTCTAACACCCCAAACAACTTCATTCTAAAGGATTGCTGACTTTTATTTTTAAAAAGAGAGCAACTATAAAGAAAGATTCAGAAATAGATTTACAAAAATTAGAAATTATAGCAAGTATCTCCAGTGAGACAATAAAATTCTTTTTTTTTTTTTTTTTTTTGAGTTGGAGTCTTACTCTGTCCCCCAGGTTGGAGTGCTGTGGCACACTCAAGAAAACCCCAGCGTTGACCTGCTGGGCTCAGGCAATCCTTCTGCCTCAGCCTTATAAGTAGCCAGAACTACAGGTGTGCACTACCACGCCTGGCTAATTTTTTATTTAATGTAGAGATGAGGTCTTGCCAACTTACCCAGGTTAGGATTACAGGTTGAGCCACCGAGCCCGGCCTGAAACAATATAATTCTTAAAGTATACTTACAATATAAAAGTAAGAGAACTATTTGGAGAGGTCACTAAAATTAAGATATCCAACTATTATTTTTCTCTAATGCCATTTTACTGATAATATATAAATATCTCATTGGTTGATATACAAATATTATAGTAAATGATAATGTATTTAATCACATTCCATTTGCACTATGCTTCCTTATAACTTCAGCTAAGTTTCTACACACAGTGGCTTAGTTTTAAATGGTTGGCCAAAAACTACAACGAGTTACAAATTCTCTTCCATTTGTATGCTCATTCATAATAAATCACTGTTTCATAGGGCATCAAATAAATATCAAGTCTATATTTGCTGCTCAGTAAAAAGCAAATAACTTGGTGTGGAAAATAGTTCTTTAGAAGAATATATCAGTTATCTTGGCTAACTATGAGATTACCTAGAACTTCTGTAAGATTGGACCTTTTATTGAATAATATATTGAGTACAAAACAAACCGCTATTATTTGAATGTCCCTCAAAGTCCATGTTTGGAAACTTAATCCCTATTATAACAGTGTTGACAGGTGGGGCCTTTGGAAGATGACTGGGTTATAAGGGCTCTAGCCTCATAAATGGAGTAATGCCATTATCACAAGAGTGAGTTAGTTATCACAGCTGTGAGTTCATAATAAAAGAATAAAATTCAGGACAGGCGTAGTGCTTCACACCTGTAATCCCAGCACTTTTGGAGGCTGAGATGGGAGGATCGCTTGAGGTCAGAAGTTCAAGATCAGCCTGAACAACATAGTAAGGCCCCATCTTTGCAGAAACAAATAAACATGTTTTTTAAAAAGAATAAAGTTTGTCCCCTTCTTGGTCTGTCTCATGTGCTCACTTCTGCCTTCTGCCATAGAATGACCCTCACCAGATACTAGTACCAGGCGCTTAGAATTCCCAGCTAGAAAACCATGAGTCAAATAAACTTCTATTATTTAGAAATCACTCAGTCTGTGGCATTGTTATGCAGTAGAGAATGAATTAAGATATAAACCAACAAAATAAGTATGTAAATAAGTATATAAATATATTAAATTGTGTATGGATAAACATAAAAATTGTGTATGGATAAACATAAAAAAGACCAATAAAACGTTGAGGTTAGAAGCCTGATTCAAATATAAGATGCTTATAAATTATACGGTAACATTTTAAACTACTACTATAAAAGACTGTTAAACCTTAAGACTGTTAAAAGAATATCATACTAGTCTGCAAACTAATACTTGTGTCCTTTGCAATTACACATACTCAAGCACCTCTGTTTCTGAATGAGGGGGGAGGAGGAGGATCAAATCCCACTTCTGACACCAGATTATGTAAGTCTAAAAAGAGACAGTAGAGAAATTTACCTACAAATATGTTGAGTTTATTTGGGATAAAAAATGAGCATTATTACCTAGAATGCATGGAATGCCAAGCCACCAGTGCATCCAGTGAGTCAAGGGTTTTAAATAACAGCTTTTATTAGCAAAAAGGGAGAGACTCATGTAAGTTGCTTAGAAACAGCAAAGTTCACTGATTTCAGAGGTTAAAGTCAGAGTTGTCATCAGTTCATTGGTGAAGATGCTGTTAGTAGGCAAGTGTCTTCAAGAGCATCTTCTCTGAATTATAATAGTCCTAAAGAAGGTCCTAAACCTTGTAAAAGCAGGAGATATGTAAAGGATATAAAAGGGTTTTTTGTGGGGTTTTTAGAAAGTCAAGTAATCATGCCTTCTTTCCTTTTTGCCTTCCTGGCCCTATTTTGACTGGGTCTGACAAAAGTGGTCACATCCTGGTATCTGCAACTTTCATAAGGGAAAAGAGAAGGCAGTTTAATTAAATTTAACAAAGGTCCTCACCTCTTCCCCTCTTCTTTTTATTTTCGTAATTTCAAAGAGCTAAGTTACTAGACATCTATTACTGTGCTAGAGGAAGGAAAACCCAGGAAATAAATCAAGAGGCAAGAGTTACTGAAACCAGGACAAAAACCAGAACTGAATAATCTGTTAGAGAACTAAACCATAAGGAATACCTTTTTAAACTTGTTATCTACAAAAAATAATGAAATTATACTATTTATTAGAAACTGCGGAAAAGGGAAATCCTAAGGGGTTTTCAGCAAATGAAGAATGGTAAATGCAAATTGGCAATACAGAAACAATAACTAAAGAAGTATAGAATGATGCTGCTATTTCCTCCCATTTAACAAGGTCCATCAATATATTTTAGTAAATATAATAATAATCAAAAGAGCTTTCATAAGTCCTTTACTAATCTCAGATCCTCTAAGCTTAATTTTCTCCATTATACCTTACATTTTTCAACAAAACATTCTGTTACCAAGGAGGCTTTTCAGAATGTTCTTACTAATGTTCTATGGCACTTTAAAAAAACAAAAAACAAAAAACTAGGATATAGCAAGCATAATGGGCTTTCTTTACATTACAGTGTTTAAGGACGATTTACAAATTAATTCACTAAAAATATATTTGTTGAAAACCCACTAGATGCCACTGTTCTAGAGTCTGAAGATACAGAAATCAACAACAACAAAAAGGTAGGAGGAGGGAGGATTAAGTTAGTTTGAAGATTAGAAAAACACTCCAAACCTGTTCAAATCTATACCTTCAGCAGTAAATATTTATTTATAGAAAGTAACACTCCCCCCCAAAAAAAGAACCTTAAAATATCTGGAGTTAATGTTTAAGCAAGGGGGCAGGGAGGAAATATGAACGTTGGTGGCTATTATAAAATCCAACATCAACTCTTTCCATCAACTTCAGGTTTTGTGGTAAATGCTTCATTTTTAAAACAAAATAAGGAAATGCTGTCACACACATATAACACCACAATGCCACTACCCACCCCCAAATTGTGTATTCTACTATTGACTTAAACCACTTTAGACCTTAAGATTAATAATCTGGCCAACTCATAACAATTCAAATCTCTACTCAATTTATAGTAAATACAGCACACGTTTAAGCTAATATTCATAAATGACTACCTAGCTATCTCATCAAGTATAAGCAATTACAAATAATCATATCTTAAAAGACAAATAGGATATACAAATATTCTAGCAAACAAAATTTATAAGATATAAAATTTAAAAGTTATGGGACTTCAAAAATACATAAGGGGAAGCAAAGCAAATGAGCACTCTAATAGTTTCAACTCAGTTAACAGGACTAATTTTTTAAAATTTGTTCTAAATATTCAATAAACTGAATAAAAAACTATCTCTGATGAAAATAAAAATATTTCTGTTTGCAAATAAATCATAAGATATTTGAAATGACTATTATGTGTGATGTGTAATATATTCAAAATTTTGATTATATGATTAATGTTTCCATGAGAAACCAAATCATAGCGTTTTTACTTACTGTTGTATCCTCAGCATCCAACACAGCTGGCATATTAGCAGATAATCAAAGTGTTTGTGAAATGAATGATTATATATATATACACATATATATATACATATATATATAAAATATATACATATATACATATATGTATACATATATATGTGTATATATATACACACACACACACATACTCATAAAGGATCTGAATAGCTTATTAGCTCCTATATTTTATCTTTATTTTTTAATGCTGTGACTTGGATCGCTACATTTACTTAAATGCTCACTGCTGACTCCTGCGTTAAATTTGAAACTTCTAACACTACAACTTTCCCTATAAAATAAGGATAGTATTATTTATAAATTACAGAAATACTGTGAAGATGTAGATAGACGCATGTAGTTTAGATATTTTATTTTATTTTTTAATTTTTTTTTGAGTCAGAGTCTCACTCTGTCACCCAGGCTGGAGTACAGTGGCACGCGGCCACCCCAGCATCGACCTGCTGGGCTCTAGCGACACTTACGTCTCAGTCTTCCAAGTAGAGAAAACTACAGGCGAGCACTACGACGCCCAGCTAATTTTTTGTTTATTGCAGAGATGATGTCTCGTCAAGTTGCCCAGGCTGGTCTCAAACCCACGGGCTCAGGCAATCCACTCCCCTCGGCCTCCCAAAGTGCTGGGATTACAGGTTGAGCCACCGAGTCCAGCCTAGTTTAGATATTTTAAAAGACGTCTTTGTGAACACACAAATGCAGCTGTCATCAAATGCACAAATGTTGTAATGTATATATTGGATACACCTTCCTAAATGGTCTTGCAATGTTTTAATGTTGTGACAGAAAAATATGCAAACAAAACAAGGAGTACAAGGAAAATGAAAAATTTTCAAACATGAGGTTTATAACAAGATGTCATAAAAAGGTGCACCGATTAACAGAGATAAATAAAAGAATACATGTGTGTTGTTTCACCCAATGCTCACATTTTGGTTTCTAATACTAATCCCCTCCGAAAGGGATTAATGCTCTCCAGAGTGATAGCTGATCGCAGGGCTGTGGGAGGAAGTTACAAGATGAGCCTTGGATCTCCTACTATTCCAGAAAGTACTCAAGAAAATGAGGAGGCATGTCAAAAGAGCATAAGAATAAGCTTGCAAGGCTTCCCACTGGCCAAATGTGGAACAATTTGAGAACTAAAATAATTATGATCAGTGCATTACTAACCATTGAAAATAATAAAAATTCATGAGTCCATACCAATAATAAATGGATAAACGGGGGAGGGAACGAAGTGTAAGGCATAATAACGTCAACTGATAAAGGGGGAAGACTTGACTTTGGAAAATGACCCATCACTGTATCGATTTTTATTTCATAAACATCATTATAAATATTAATATTGGGATGAATTGTTTAGTGGACTCCATACTTTATTCAGATTTTCACTAGTTTTTCTTCTATGCTTTTTTCGGTTTTAAGGTACCACATTACATTTAGTCTTGGTTTCCTTAAGCTTCTCTAGACTGTGACTTAGAAACTTAGGAAGTTTCTAAGACTTTCCTTCTTTTTGATGAATTTTGAAAGCTTTAAAGTGTACTGATCTAGGTATATATAGAATGTTCCTCAATTTAGGTTTGTCTGATGTTTTCACAGATTGAGGTTACAGGTTTTGGAAAGGAAGACCCACAGAGGTATAGTGCCATTCTCATATCAGAGATATATACTATCAACATGCCTCGTTGCTGAGATTAACCTTGGTCACCTGGCTACAGCAGTGTCTGACAAGTTTCTCCACTGTATAGTAACTTCCCCCTTCTGTATTATACTCTTTGGAAGCAAGTCACTAGGCAGAGTACCCTCTTAAGGAGTAGAGAGTTAGGCTACACTCCCTCTGGGGGGATATCTACATCATCTATTTGGAAGTCTTCTATAAGGTAGATTTGTCTCTTCTCCCCTATTCATTTAGCTATTTATGTGGACTCATATTTACTTCATACTTAGGTTATAAACCAATACCAAGATATCTATTTTGTTGTTCAAATTATTCTAGCTTTGGCCACTGAAAGCTCTTTCAATTGGCTCTTGTATCCCTTTGTCATAACCCCATGATTTTGTTCTTTTTGGACACATTTGCACATTCTGGCACTTTAATATGCTCCAGGCTCATCTTTTATATTCTTTGCCTTAGCAGTAGAATCAACCATTTCTCTAAGGAGTCCTGGGTTCCTTTTACTGAAGCATGGTATTAGGAACTAGAATCTGGGCACTGAGTATGCTCATTGCTACTGGGGTGTCAAAACTTCACCCGAGTGAACAAAGCTAAAAAATATACATATATATTAACCCATGTCTACACACATATCTATTCATTATTTTGACATGAATCCATTTGTATTTGTATTAAGCTAAATATGATTAAAGTCCCTAACTCTAATCCATACTACATGATTCATTCCAGCCTTCAGGGAGGATATTTTGATGAGAAGCAGCATATTTGCATAGTACTTATATAGACTGCTTATTAATTGCAAATGAAAAAATAATACACATAATGGAAATATCAGACAACACCTTGACTGGCTGACCAAAACATCACCATTGAAGGGCAGATGGACATCCTATGCCTCTGGATGTAAAACTCTGAGAAAGATGTATCATTTATGTAGCATAACAACTGATGCATAACCTGAATCTAATCACAAGGAAACATCAGACAAATCCAAATGAGGATTGGTCTATTAAAAAAAGGAATGAGAAAACTGTACTCTTCAAAATTGGCAATGTCAAAAAAGACAATGGTAGGTTGAGGAGCCACTGCAGATTAAAGCAGACCAAAGAAATAAATTAATGCCTAATCCTGCTAGATACTATAATGGAAGGGAAAATATTATAAAGGATGTTATCTGGTCAAATGATGAAACTGAAATATGGATGGCAGTCAAAGTATTATATCAAAGCTAAATTTCATCAATTTGATAACTATTATGGTTATATAAATATGACAATGTTCTTATTTTTAGAGAATACACACTAAAGTATTTGGGGTAAAGTAGCATAATGCATAAAAATGTGTCAAAAAAAGAGGTATGCTTATGTATTTATATACACATGGGCATGTAGATGTGGGTGTACTTACATACAGAGAGAGACAGGGAGAAAGCACAAATGATAAATGGAGCAAAATATTAAAGTAGGTAAATGCGAATAAGTTTATAAAAGGACATGATCTTTGTTTCATTTATGATAAACATGACATATACATAGTAAGACTGTGTTACCTTAAGTATGGGCTTTCAAATGTTTTCCAGAAACAATTATTCTCACCTTTGATGTCCTCTGTAACCAAAAACTCAATGAAGAATATCTTTAGAAGAAGGAAAATCTTTTTTTTTTAATAGAGTGATTTGAATTCTTCCAGGTATATTCCTAGTGGGGGGATTGTGGAGTCATATGAAAGGTCAATTTTTAGAACTTTTAGGAATCACCACACTGTTTTCTATAGAGGCTGTACTAGTTTACACTCCCACCAACAGTGTAGAAGTGTTCCCTTTTTGACACACCCTCTCTAGCTTCTGTTATTTTTTGAGTTATTGATGATGGCCATTCTGACTGGAGTTAGGTGGTATCTCAGTGTAGTTTTAATTTGCATCTCCTTCATGACAGTGAAGCTGAACAGTTTTTCATATATCTGTTGGCTGCCCATATGTCTTCTTTTGAGAAGTGTCTATTCATATCTTTTGCCCACTTTGTAATGGGGCTGTTTATTTTTTTCTTTTCAGAATGTTTGAGTTCCTTGCAGATCCTTGATGTTAGGCCTTTGTCAGACATGGAGCTGGCAAATATAGAACCAACCATGCTGCCCATCAAAAGAGGAATGAATTTTTTAAAATGTGGTTCATATACACAATGGAATATTACACAGCCATTAAGAAGAACAAAATCATTAAGTATGCAACAGCCTGGATGGAATGAGAGTTTATAATACTGAGTGATCTTTTCACAGAAACAAAGATCTGAATACCACATGTTCTCACTTATAAGTGGACCTTAAACAACTACCGTAATACTATTAAGGATTGACAGTAGTGGGAAACTACAGGGGGGGGCAGGGAGGTGGAATTAACGGTAGTAGATAACTGCCTGGGGAAGTGGGGGCACACCTCATCAACAAGGGTACCTGCACAATGAATATTTGTATACCTAACTTAATCGTACCCCACAATTTTAAAATTAAAAAAATTAAAAAAAAAGAAGAAGAAGGAAAAGCTATTTTGGCCTATTTGGAAAATGACCTCTAACAGTAATTTCATTAGTACCAAGTACCACTGGCTAATATGCACTGACAGATTATAAACAAATACAAATTTGGCCTTTTCCTTAAGGGACTTCTCCAGTTCAATCACTAAGATTTCCAAACTGATACTTATCACAATGGCATATAGGTCCATATTTGTAATTCAAATCAATGTCAGTTAAAAGTGTTACCATTAATAAGTGCTGTTTGGAACTACAATAACAATTTACAAACAGCAATTTCTACTGTAATTTATAATAACACTCTTTATGAAAATTTTATTAACACAAGCTTTATGTTTTACTCTGCCCTGAATATGATAAACTGTATTATTATGAAATCAGCAAGGAGGAGCTATTCCAGATGAGAACTTTTTCTAAATACCTGAAGGTTTAACAACATTCCAAACATGGGTAGGTGGAAATGTGTCTAAACCATGATGGTATTCTGTGGTAGGCAGAGTGATATGTACACAGTTCAAATATGTCCACGTTTGAATCCCTGAAATTCATAAATATTACCTTAGATGGTAAAGAGGAATTAAGGTTGCAAATGAAATTAAGGTTGCTAATCAGCTAACCTTAAAATAGAGAGATTAATAGGGACTATCCTGATGAATCCAATGTAACTACAAGGGTCCTTTAAAGTAGAAGAGGGTAGCAGACTAGGTTAGATTGATACAGTGTAAGAAACACTCAACCTGTCATTACTAACTTTGAAGATAGAGGAAGGAAGCCACAAGCCAAGGAACATGGATTCTAGAAACCGGCAAAAGCAAGGAAACAATTTCCCAAGAGCCTCTAAAAGGGAATGCAGTCTGGTCAATACCCTGATTGTAACCCAGTGAGACCTGCACTGTTCAAGCTACATTTGTAGTAATTTGTTAGAACAGCAACAGAAAAGTTATATACATTGTATTATTTATCTTATAAAGTGTAATAAATATAATCTTTTTTGAATCAGAGTCTCACTCTGTCACCCAGGCTGGGATGCAGTGGCACGCTTACGGCCACCACAGCGATCTTTCCACTACAGGCATATGCTACAATGCCCAGCTAATTTTTTATTTTATTGTAGAGATGAGGTCTCACCAAGTTGCCTGAGCTGGTCTCAAATCCACAGGCTCAGACAATCCACTTGCCTTGGCCTCGCAAAGTGCTGGCATTACAGGTTGAGCCACCAAGCCCCGCCTAATTTTAAAACAGTAGGGAATCTTTATGGGAATCAATTACTATACTGAGAAAATGACCCTCCCAATCCCTACCTCCAAGCACACATACTTCCCCACATCTATGCTTTAGAATATAATATAGTTTCCATATGCTCTTTTAATAACAGAGATGTTCTACCCATTATCCATTACTTCCCTTTTTCTGATGTGAATGGTTCTGTTCTCAATTCCCTTAGCAGCACTGACGATCCCTCAGTTTCCACTATTCTCTCTACCCTTTAATTATTTTCTGTTATTTTTGCTAACACATCTCCTGAGCTTCTTGGCTCTTGCATAAAGACTGGCCTTAAATGCATAAGGTTACTCAATGCCTTTTTTCCTTGCCTGCAAATCTACCAATCAGCACATAATATTCTGGCCTCTCAGCTCTTTTCATTGTTGCTGAGTATTTACCATATGTTTTCCAAGGCTCTCTCTCCCCTTATTTACAATGGGAACATTAAATTTTTCTGTAAAGGGCTATGTATATTTACTCTATCTGCAAACTTGAATGGGAGAGCAGCAGAGATGATATTAAGCCATACACATACATTCACTGCTATAGGCAGCTATGATAAATGGCAATGTAAGTGCATATTCATTTTCTCTGTATATAGGCAACCTCCCCCAGCTTTGTCTTGTATGTTCTCAGTAAATGCTTAAAGGACAAGGGAGGAAATAAGGTCTTAACTTTCTGGTGTGCAAATTATAGGAAGCAGAGAGAACTAAGCAAACAAAGCCAAGTTATATGTAGTATCAGAAGAGATAATAATACATATTTAACCCACAATACAATGTCTTAAAATATCTGCACTCAAGACATTGAAGGTCTTCCCATATTTTAATAGTGCAAACATTATCAGACTGAGAGATACTAGGTGACAAAATTATGTCTTATTCATTCTTGTTTTCCTGCCTCCCAGAATTAAGCTTGATTTGAAATAATCTTTTTTTAACCTTATGACAGATTTGTATATGAGCTTAGACACAGAGACCCTTGCAATCTAACAACAATAAGACTTATTAGTATTAGGATCACACACAAGGCTGAAATATCATAGTGTTAAACTCTCTTTAAAATCCATGTTTTCTGAAGAACACAAATCACTCTATAAAAAAGATACCTGCACATGTATGTTTATCGCAGCGTTGTTCACAATAGCAAGAACCTGGAAACAACCATGCTGCCCAACAAAAGAGGACTGGATTTTAAAAATGTGGTACATATACACGATGGAATACTACGCAGCCATGAAAAAGAACAAAATCATGAATTTCGCAGCTACCTGGATGGAACTAGAGTCTATAATACTGAGTGACCTCTCACAGAAACAAAGATCAGAATATCACATGTTTTCACTCATATAACGGACCTTGAACATCCAATGTAATACTATAAGAAAATGACTGATGGTACTGGGAAATTATGGGGGGGAGGGGGATGGGATTGACGGTAGCTAATATCTGTCTTGGACTGGGAAAACACCTCTTATCAATAGGGTGCCTGAATGAAACATAATTGTACACCTAACCCTTAACTGTACCCCACAAAACGATAATAAAAAATACTGATTATAAAAAAAAAAATCCATGTTTTATGTTGATCACACACAAATTGTGGGGCAGTAGCATATATCCAATGGTTATATATATATATATATATAATGTATAAAAAATATATATATAAAATTTATATATATATATATAAAATATATATATATATATATATATTTAAATATGGCAACTCTCCAAGCAATTCCCGTGACAAGTTCCATGGCAAAATACAAACTACACATGATGAAATTCTGGTTTATGTCTTTAACACATAAAATATTTAATCTAATACAGTAAAGCTATATTCAACTACATTATTTAAAAATATATAACAGTGCGAAATATATAAATCTACCATTTTCGTTATCCTATAAGAAACCTGCAAAGAAAAAAATCATATGACTCTTTCATGAGCTCTGAAAATTAAGTTATAATATCTGAATTATATCTGAAAGAATCAAAGGTGTAAGATAAGTCATGAATGAATAAAACACTATTTCATAATGTACAATGTAAAATAAAAGCTAACTTCAAAATAAGTTACTTTAGGATTGTATTGAACATTCTTTCAATTAAAGATTTCCAATTAAGCTACCTAGAAAAGCTACACTTTTAATTTTAAAAGTTAAAGGAAGATCAGTAACTGATACTGACTTTACACTAAAATGTTTTCACTAATACAAATAGTATTGACAAATACTATTGACACATAATATTGGCAAAATTTTAAGCTAAATATAAATTGACCTTTATTAAGTGAGAACTTGAATAACTAAACACTCGCAATCACAATATATAGATATGATTTTTAAAAATACACACAGAAACCACTTCAGCACTTATGAAATAGAATGCCATCATCTTCCATGTAAAAGCTAAAATCAAGTCAGAAATTGAATCTGATGTCAGTTTATTTCTGAGAGCATACTATATTTGGTAAACTGCTTCCTCTTTGATAATACAATGGTTTCAGTTTTGTATCAAGACTCATTATAAGCCACAATGTTTCCTAAGTATAAAATATGCAGCATTTTATTAACTCCATTTCCATGTTTCATGAACAGCCATGGATTAACTGCCAATCACTTTAAAAACAGATTTAAGTTTCAAGTAGTTCTGCTATGATTTGCTACAAATTACTTTGGAAATTTCCTAATAATGACTATCTCACATAGTTTACACTGCAATCATTTTCTTACAACTTACCTAAAATGAAGATAATAATACCTGTTACTTGGCCCTCCATGTATTTAAAAACAAAAACAAAAAAACATGAGCCAAAGATCTCCAGTTCTCTCTGCATTATCTAATCATGTCACAACATTTCAGAGTAGAATACCAAGGTTCTACCCACCTCTTACGAAAATTAACGAGATATAGGAATGCTTTGGAGTTTCTTGTGAAGACAAGAAAAAGATAGATGATGCAATGAGTATCTTTTAAGTTATGAGAAGGCAAAAATTACTTAAAGAACTGCCATAGACAATAGCCAAAGGGGGGAGGGGGGGATTCAGAATGGCATTGACAGTATATCAATAACAATTTGATGGCTTTAAAATAAACTCTCAACATTTTGCAAGTCATGCTTTGCCACTTCCTAGCTTTAGAATAAAACAAGTTATTTGCTCCCTCTACCTTGGTTTCTATATAGCTAGGCATAATAATAGGATATAATTCATTATAGATTTATTGAGAAGATTATGACAAAGTACTTAGCATAGCAGCTAGCTCAGGATAAGAGCTCAGTTAAGTGGTGTGTTATTCCTATCATCTCATTTCAATTGAGTTTTGAAAGGCTTTCTCAACATTACCTCTGGAAATATATTAACAATTTGGACTTAGTGATAGACAGAAATCTGTTATAGAAAGTTTCAAATCTGTCAATCAATCTACAGTATTTATTGAGCATGTATTATGTACCTAGTCATGTAATGCTATCAGGTAAATAACATGACACCTGTCTTCCAATAACTTTTCATATTAGAAGGTAAATAAAAGGGGAAGAATATGTAGACGATAAGATAGGGGAGAGACCCAAAACTAAAACATACATTAAGCTGGTTGAGATTAATGATAACTGGAACATCAGTTCAAAGAGAGTTCTCTGGGATGTCTCATGGTAAGACTCAAGAAAGATAGTCTGAAAAGACAAAGACTTTACATTGGTGGTTAGTGAAAAATAAAGTTGATTAGGTAAGGTTCTAAGAATTTTAAAGCATAATGGCAAAATGAAAGCCTGTTTCATTCTATTCTTTTTTTTTATGTCCATCCTACTAAAGGCAATCTACAGATTCAATGCAATACCCATTAAATTACCAACATCATTCTTCTCAGAGCAGGAAATGACACATAGAAATTCATATGGCAACATAAACGACCACAAATAGCCAAAACAATCCTTAGCAAAAGAAACAAGGCAGGAGGTATCATACTTCTGGACTTCAAACTTTACTATAAGACTACAGTAATCAAAACAGCCTGATATTGGTACAAGAACAGGAATATAGACCAATGGAACATGATAGAGATTCCAGAAGCAAAGCCTAAATTTCTCAAACAACTCATCATTGACAAAGCCTTCAACAACAACCACTGGGGAGAGGAGAACCTACTCAATAAATGGTGCAGGGAAAACTGGCTGATCACATGCAGAAGATTAAAATAAGACCCCTACGTATCACCATACACAAAAATTAAATCTAAATGGACCAAAGACCTAAATGTAAAACCTCAAACTATAAGAATCTTAGAAAACACAGGAGACACCCTTATGAAAATTGGAAGTGGCAACCTTCTATTTTTCTAAGCATGTGTTTGATGAAATCATTGAATTACTAAATCGCTGAAAAGTTTTTCTTCCTTCTTTCCACAAATATTGATTGAATATCTACTATCTAGTAGGTAGCATGTAAAGTACTAGAACTAAGAAAACATTAAGATGAGGACTAGGCATACCTGGTTTGAAGAGAACACTTTCACGTAGATAATCCCAGAAGAAAACTGACGAAGCTTATTTTACCAACACTACACCTGTAGTTTATCTTCATTTTCTTTTAAATGAGTAGACTTTTTCTCTTTACAACTTAAAGACACTTTCAAGATTGCATCAAATGTACACATTTTAGCTATATATTCATATCAAAAGCATTATTCTTAAACTCTATCCTGAAAGCTCTACTCACCTAAAATACACCAAATGAAACTGGTATTGTAGATCTGCAAATGAACTCTGTTTTTAAGTGCCCTACAATTTTGTCAGATGTCAGAAAACAACAAGAAAATTAATCCTGGTTGAAAAAAGGGAAAGAAAGGATAATTTAGAAGTAGATTTGGGTGAAAAGAATATGACTACCTTCCACAAGGAAATCCAAGATTTATAAAAGCATGTTAACCCAATGAAAGTTACTCAATCTTCTAACATTTTGGTTTCTTCATCTATAAAATGGTGAAAATATGTAGCTCCTACCTCAAAGGTATGTTTTAATACTCTGCTAAGTTAATATTTGTAAAACACTTAGCACAGTGTTTGCCTCACAGTAAATATTTCATATGTGTTGTTATTATTGTAGAAGCATCTCTCCAATATCTATCTTGTTGGTGAACAATAGGCCCTGACAAAAGTAAACAGCTCTAAAAGGGGGAGTCTTCAGGAGTGATACAACAAAAGGACAAGCAGGTAGTCACAACATTGTTAGAATAGTGATATAAGTGTATTTAAGAAACAAGAGGAAAAGCAGATGTCACAATAAATGTGTTTGACTATAAATAAATATATGAGAAAAGACTATATTCCATATTTAACTAAATTTAGATAACTTCCTATCACTTTACATTGCACAAACAAAAGTGATATTAATAATAAAGAGTATACTTCTGAAGCTGGAACCTCATCAATGATTTGTTCAGCTTGCATAAGTCACAACTGATTGGACACAGTCCCTGCGGGCATGCCATTTCATCCAGACTGGACGGTTCATTAGTCATAATTACTCTAACTGTACAGCAGAGACTGCAGTTTTATCTCATCATACATCTTTGATCAAGCTGCTTCAATTCTGCTTCATCAGCATATGAAGTCACATTATTGGAGCTTTTTATTTTCCAATCGGTAATTAACACAGATTATGCTTTTTATCAAAACATGTATTTGGTCTTTACATTCAACAGTGAGGGCCCAGATCTGACCACTGTTTGACCTCTGATATTTCAAAACCACCTAAACACCATGAATCATCAACTGAAACCCAGAATATTACAGAGAAAATTAAACAAAGAAAAGAACTGACCTGTGTTAAAAGCATAAGATGATTGCACTTATCTAAATTGAGACTAACCATATTTGCTGCAGCTTCTCATTAAACATTAAATCGCACGCCAGAAGAACACATCATACATATTTATTGTTTTGCACTGTCACTTTCCAAAGACTCATACCACAATTAGTGTTCCTTGCAAACTATAAGCTACATAAAGAAATTTTCCATGAAGCTTGAAGACAAAGTAATACAGAAGATTGTTCAAGAAGGTTAAAGAACAGATGGATAATAGATTTCACTGAACACTAAAGCATAACACACTCACTTCAGGAAGGAAAATGTTGCCAAAACATGGTTCAAATTTAAAATACTGAATGAAATTGATGTGTCAGGAATTTTTTTTCCTCCAAGTTATTTTGGAGAACAATAGGGGACTAAAAGGCCTGTCTCACTATTTTTGTGTCTCACTATTTTCACGTGCAAAGTGTCCCTACCGTAGGCTGCATGAACAATCATAATCGACAGTTACATGCAGGCACTGAGGCTGCAAAAATCCCAGAGTAATTAGTGTTGTCTGAATGCAATGACATCTGTGTTCTCAGGGTTCTCAAGATGTGTCAGGCCAATAAGATGTATATGAAGAAATATGACAAGCATTGCAAATGCCCTTCTGAAAGGTCTTACACTTTGGGGAAAAGCTGAAGAAATAACACATGTCATCTTCTTTTTGTAAGCAATATATTTAAGATTAAAAGATCTTTTGAGTCATTCATTCTTTTTGTAACTATAGAACATTTATTTATTCAAGATACAGCAATGTGGTATGAGAAAAATCTGTTTTAAGTTTTCTTCTTTCTAAAACTTTCTTAACACATGCGATTCTGTGCAATACCATGTATGTCCCTATTGCTGTAAGTGACAAAATAGAGCATAACTAATAACATCCCTTCATTTCTTTAGCTTTTAATTTTAAAATGGTATCTCAGTACTGGACAAAAAATAGCTTAAAATTTGTGGTTATGTGCTTCAGAATTATGTTTGCATTTTTCTAGTAATAGAGACTACTAAACCAACTGCATTGAGAAGGCTTTGTTTGAGGACACCTAATGCTTTTGCTTACTGGGCCTATTGCTGAGCTCTCTCTCTCTCTCTCTAGGCTGTAGCAGTATTTTTGAGCATACACTTGCTCCAAGAAAGACATTAGTCATCATTAACAGAAGCACTGACACCAAATTTAAGTGCCTCTCCACAATGACCAAGTGGCAATCATCTTTCTCTTACACTGTCACTGCTGATTAGGATTTTCTTTCATGAAAATTTAATTTGTCCCCTTTTCTGCAGCTTTTTTTTTAATTCCTGAAGAAACATCTCATATTCAGAAAAGATTGCAACTAAAGCAGAAGCAGCTCTACCCATACAGCTAATGATACAGATGTTGAACAAGCCGTAGCTAAACATTCCATTTAACCAACAGAATACCACAGATGAAGTCAGTGACTAGTACCCAGCAAAAGAAAAACAGTGATTCTAAAAGGAATCTTACTTTAAAAATCCATAAGCCTCAAAAAATGACTAATTCAAGAGATATGAATAGTCTTCCCTAAATATTGGAAACATTTAATAAAGCTTCTTTAAGACTAAGAAAACAGCACTTCAATAGTAGCCATCTGTCGGTAGATTTCAAATCTGTATTTTCTATTTCTTAAAAAAGAAGCATGACAGCCGGGCTCAGCTGTAATCCTGCGCCTTTGGGAGGCTGAGGTGAGTGGATTGCCTGAGCCGGCGGGTTCGAGACCCGCCTGGGCAGCAAGACCTCATCTCTACAATAAATCAAAAAATCAGCTGGGCATGGTAGCGGGTGCCTGTAATTCCGGCTACTTGGAAGGCTGAGGCGGAAGGATCGCCGGAGCCCAGCAGGTTGAGACTGCGGTGGCCGGGAACGGCCACTGCACTCCAGTCTGGGCGACAGAGTGAGACTCTAACTCAAAAGAAAAAAAAAAGAAGCATGTCACTGTAAACTTAAGATATTTAGGCATCCATACCTTCAGTGTAAATTAACCTGTTGGAAAGTTTTTTTTTTTAATGGAATTTTTCATTGTATTGGACAAATGAAAATGATTCGTGTGGCCTTGCAGAATACTCTCCAGCCAGATGATACCACAGACAAACTCTGGTTCTGTACAACATCACAGTGTTAAACAAGATATCACAGCGATAAGTTATTTAAGGAAGTTTTCAAAAACATTTACTTTCTGTTTTATTTCAATCCGTTTAAAGTGGTTTTTTTTTTTTCATGTAAGCATGTGATAGTTTGCAAGGATCCTGGTACAAACCAAACTCCCACTTCTAGTTATAAATATTATTTCTCTTTATATTATTTATATATTGTAACAAAATAGAGATTGCTTTAATTTAAAGTATCTCCAAATAATTTAAAATTACTTTTAGAACATTTGTACTCTTATTCAAAACCTGTTACACTTTTGTGTTTACGTGAACATAAATTGTATCTTCTTGAAATGTAAATATCTATACAAAATACTTTGAAAGCAAAAATCACCCTAATTTCTTTTTAAATTCAGAAGCAGCCATAATTCTTAAAACTTTAATCATTAAGTGATCCCTCTATTTCTGACTATTTTACTGTGAAAATAATATAAAACAAATCTTAAGGTCAAATAGCAACTGCTTTGTTACACTTACAAATGGTTCAAGTTATATTCCCCAATTTAAAACTAGTCAGCAGTTAAAATATTTATGAGATTATGAATTAAAATGGATTTTGAGAGACAATTTCTAACTACTGAACCTTTACAATAGGAATATCTTTGATTACATAAGGAGCTAGCCTAAAATAAAAGCAAGCCTATACCATTATAACCTAACGATTATCTTTATAGAATACAATGATAAGTGATTGGCTCATTTCTATCTAAGTGAACATGCTTCTTAAATTCCCAAATACTTAAGCATAAATTCTGATTTTCAGAGTTGGACCGACTTAACCAAACCAAAACTTCAAAAAGTTGCAACAGTATAATAGCTGACGCCATGGCTAGAGCTAGTAGTACATGCTCAAGTAGAGAAGTTTAGCTCTATAACTTCCACTCTTCAACCTAAACCTCCGAGTCACTTGTCAGTTAAAGGTTGGGCGATTTATTGACCGTCTCTGGATGCATACTGTCAGTGCTGAAGGAAATATGAGGGAGGGTTGTCGCTACTGTTCTGGAGCTCATTGATAATGACATACCTGCCTCTGTCACCCATTACCCATACTACAAACTACTTAGACCTAACTGAAAAATCAATAGCCTACTTGCACTGGTTCCTGTGGCTGCCTCCTTTGATTGTCAGCTCCTGTCTAGGGTCAGCACTTACATGAAAGGGGCTGTGACTGCCTGATGCTTTCAGGACAACCTAACGATATGAAACTAGCCAACAGAACAGTAAATTCTGTCTCCCTGCCCTCCTCATCAATTAGGCTTTGACTAGGCTTGCCTGTAGAAACCTGACCTTTTAAGTTTAGGTGAATATGGACTAGCTGAACACACCATTGCCCTCAGCACTGAGCCAGGAAATCTACTGACAGGTTAAACAAAACAGAAGGTTGTAACTGTCATAATTTGCATTGCACTTTCACGCCAACAAGGGTGTTATCAGTAGGGGCAAGCCCTGGAACACACAACTCCAGCACCCTTAAGCCACGCTACTCATAAATTTTCAAGTGAAGTGAGATAAAACATAAATTCACAAACGGTAATGCATTTCTCATCTCTCAGCCTTTTAGGTTTGCACTTTGCAAACCCACAGAGTGTCCATCAACAATTCTCTCAGTGGTCACTTGGCACCCCTACTGCATTAATGAGGAACTTCCAATGACCATTGCACATAAGTAAAAATAACTCAACTAAGCCAATTTAAAGCGAGTTTTAGAGCTAATTAATTTATAAGACATTAGACCAACTAATTGGTCTATATCTTGAAATGAGAACAATTAGATTTCAGTGTTACCTTTTCTTGCCTCATTTCCTTTCCTCCAAAAATATCCACAAGCTTAGACAAATAATAAGTTATTGCATAAGTGAAGGGAGGTGTTGAAATTATTTCCTACCATGCTACTCTGATACAGCATCTTTTACAGTTTGAGGGAAAACTAAGAACATCTGTAAAATAAAAGATGTTAACACTTTTATGCTTGTCAGATCTTCTGATGAAAACAAGTGAAAAGCACAAGAAAGTAGAATAAAACTTTCCTTTCTATAGTGACTCATGTTTTGAGAACCACTTCCCTGCTCAGATCTTTCTTTTAACACAGTGTGAACTTGGTAATATCACAGTTGCTTAGCACAATGTCATTTTTCTAAAGAGAACACTGATCATTTCTTTCTTTCTTTTTTTTTTAACATTAATCGGAAGTGAAACTTGCTTTGGTTTCAAGAACTAATATTTACAGAATATCTAATCTTAATGAAAATGTCCAAAACATCGAGAGTCCATTAAGTTTTTTAGGGGGGGAAAAAAAAGCATAGCTGCTAACCCTGTCTACACCTTTAAACACATATCATTTTTCTATATACAAGAATGCATAATTTATTTTCATAGGTTTATGATCCAACTCCTATCAAGCAATAATTAGTATGCTCTTAGAATTGTTTCCAAGTTGCTACTTTCATTGTTCTTCACAACTGTCTCCAATCTACATTCTTACATTTTTTCTATAAGTCTAAAATATCTATAAACTTACTCTTATTTATGATTTTTTTTATGTTATAAACTTTCATATACCTACCTTAGAGCAGCATTAAAAATCTACAATAGTTCAGAAAGACTTCTGATTAAAATAAACTAACAAAGATGTCAACAACAAATTTAGACATGTTATGGTGAAAAATTTTATACTTTTGTATCACGAAGAGATTGCCTAGTCCAAAGCCCTCATTTAACAATTGAGAAGATGATGGGCAGAGATAATTACATGACCAAGGTCACCCAGATAATGAAGCTAAGACAAAAATTCAAGGCTATTTGTTTCCTAGACTGATGCTCTGTTGATACTCTCTCACACTGTCTCTCTTTATCTATCCAGGTAAACTACATGACAGTAACAACCATATATATATATTTAAAATACATACATTTGTGTCATATATTTTTAATGGATACTATAATTTATAAAAACTTTTGACAATTTGCAGAAAATAATTAGATAATTTGTAGAACTTTTAACAAAGTTAATATAGAACAAATAACTATTAGAAATAGAAGACCTAATTAAGTATGGCTGGAACATTTTACTGACCTAATATGATGATTAACCATGCATCTGGTTGCCTTTCAGATCCTTTGTGTGTACCTTGCTGATAGTAAAGTGAAAGGGCATGGATAGTGTCTGATCCCAGCAAGCAAGTCATTTGGAAACAGTCACAGCCATAGATCAAAGATTTTTACTCTATCTAGACTGATTTAAACCTACTAACCCAGATTTTGTCTACAGACAAAACCAGTCAGAAAATAAGAGAATGGCTCTTTAGGAGCTAAAGATGATAAGGGAAGATAGGGAAAATAAAGAAAAGAAACAGACTGGTGGAACCTTGATGCCCATGGGCCAAGATGGCTGTTTTATATCCTAGTTTTATTTGAGATGGTTAAAGGAAAAGTTTCTATTCCTTAGATCATCAAATATTATATCATTTATACTACGCAGATGTCTTCTATACATAGACTACAGCCGATGAAGGATTTTTGTTGTTGTAGTTTAACCACTACAAGAAATCAGAGAAACCTCTCTACACATCACATTTACTCTAACTCACCATAGCTGAAGGACAAAACAGGCTAGATTTTTAACATTTCCATTAAAAATAACTCAAAGTCCATTAAAAATGTCCTATAATCTCAGCAGATCAATGCCAAATTACTATTATTAATAATAATCTATATGGAGTGCTGTAGAACCAATACATTTTAAAATAACATGTTTAAAATGGTTACTTTTCCTAAAGTAAGACAAATGGTTACTTTTCCTACCCATATGACATGCTTAACTAATAATTTTAAACATAGGCCCACAAAATGTCTCATATGACCTGAAAGAAATATAGACAATAATGCTAAATCTTATATTTTAAGCTAAAGGCAGCTCAGAACCTGCACAATTTACATCCCTAATCTCAGGCATCTGTTTCACTAATGTCTGGCACTGATCGCAGGAGAAAGTAGAAAGGGGATGGCTTTAAGATCCCAAGAAATATTCTACATAATGTGAATCATGAACATTAATTTCATAAACAAAAGAAACCACACCTTGTTTAAACCATAGCATGGGCTTTTTATTTTCTTTAGTATTAAATTCAATTCTGACTGTCCTGGTGTTCGGGAAGAGTTATTAAAGACCAGCAGAGCTTGGTTCTACTGGTTCTACTCCAGTAGTCCAGTAGATTCTGTATCTACTAGAAAAGACACAAAGACTAATCCACAAATTATATGATCATTTCTTAATAAGTTAAGAGTTAGTTCTACCAAAAGCACTGATTTATCTGAAGACTACAGTGAGTTATGAAAGCCAAAATTATTTGGCAAGTAAAATTTAATATTTACCTCATAATACATTAATAAGCTCAAATTGCCTTTTTTAAAAAAAGGAGGGAAGGAAAGACAAGAAAAGAAAAAGTGTCCTAAATTTTCAGAACCACTTAACTACACATGGAAATAAAATAATGCAGTTGCTACAACTCAAAAATGTATATTTAAAATGAGAAAAAGCTACATGATTTATTGGTAAGGACAAAAGACATATGCTAACATACATGAGAATATAGAAAGTTCCATGAAACATTCTAAAAAAACTACATGCTAGATTAAATTGAATGCACTTACATTTCATATCCTCGCTCAACAATACAATGGTATTTACTTCTGTTCACACCAAAAGCTACCTACTTCCATTTTCTTGAGTATAAGTTCCTTACTCTATCATTCTATATTTTGGTGAGATGAAATTATGTAAAAATAATTCATGCAGCTGTTATTCAACTTAGGAAAAACATAATATATATCATATGCCCAAGTTTCTCATCCCACTATATAATATAGTAACTATACTTGTAAAAGTCCAATGGGTACAAACATCACTAATCTTGTGAAGTACGCAAGGCAATCCAAACAAATTTAAAAGGCCCACAAAACAATACTCATCAAAAGTACATAAAAGCTTTCATTTTCAGTACAGATTTTTAGGCTTACTATATAAAATTAAAGCTATTGCTTTCACCTGACATAATATTATCTTAAGTTCAAACTGTTCAAATGAGAACAATACCCTTGGGTTACCAATTAGAGAAATTACAAGACTTTAAAAAAAAAAAAAGCTATTTTGTGAGAGGGGAAAAGATAACTTGTTTCAACAGTATGCTTGACCATTTAAAATTATTAAAAGTCACTACAGTGCATTGCTCAAGACCAACATTAAATTACTGGTTATTTTAAATTGATTCCAGAATAATAATTATCAATAGCTTAGAAACAATCTCTATGACACTTCAGAGTTTTGGAAAATTAGATCGTCTGACAGATAATAAAAGAGAATATAGTTTTATTTTGACTTATAATGTGGAAAGCATAATCTTGACAACTGTTAAACCTTCTTACATATATTTAAATATAATTATTTCAATAAAGTTTTACCAACTAATACACTAACAAATCATATTTGGGTTATTTAATTTTTGTTTTTACTGAAGTAATTTTTAACTTTAATAGTGTCTTATTTCCCCATTTATATTTTGACCAAAAAAAATTTTGTTTTTTTTTAAAAAATAAAGCATTTTTATAATTATGTAGAATGATTAAGTATATAAGAACTAAAAATTTAGCAACATCATAGAAGTTTCAAAGTTAGATTTTAATGGATAAGACTATACTGGTAAACATGTAGTCCTATGTTTTCCAAAAAAGTATAAATCCTTGAGAGAAATTTCTTTTAAATCAATAATCTGATTATTTTTGGAATGCTCCTAAATGTTTCCTGGAAAATAAATTCATAATATTATGTCAGGTGAAAGCAATAGCTTTAATTTTATATAGTAAATAAATTCATGTAATCTAAAATTTGTGTTCTCTTTAGTAGATTATTGAAATACTATATATTATATTATCTCTACAGATAATAAAATAATAGGTAGCTTTTAAGCCTCACTGATCTGATAAGATAAAAAAATGCACTAAAGTTTAACTCAGTAAACACATTTCTAAGTAAAGATCAGCAAAAAATAAAACAGTTTAAAGATTCTGTATTCTCTAGAAACGTAAACAGGATTACAACTGTCAGAGTACAGAAGCACTGACTTCAGCCATTAGTTTGGTTTTGCTTCTGAGAAACACAACATGAACTACTGAATCATTTCTTTTCAAATCCATACATTCCCTGCAGCAGTTCAAGCTTCATCAGCAGTGCAGGAATGTATAAAAATGACAGGCAAAGGGCATTAGTTTTCTTTTTTCTCCCATACTGTTTTCCTATAAATGGACGACAGGGTTCTTTCTCAAAGCACTTAAGCTGAGGCTGTTTACGCCAATCCTGAAGGAAAATATAACTGAATTTATGCAAGCAAGTATCACAAATGGATTATTTACTACATTTCAAGAAAATGTTGAGACAATCAAATACTGTCTTAAGATAAAAAAAATATAAAGTTAGCAAGCTAGTTTCCATTATTTCTCAATTAGAAACATTTTCACTTTTTAAAGTATTGTCAACTCATGACCTTATTTTAGCACCATTATACAGTTATGCTTCCAATTTTAAGTATAAAACTGTCCTCAAATTAAAATATACCAATTTTCTCTTGAAAACGTTTGCAGTTTTTTTTTCAAGTTTCTGTCCCCATAAGAGTTTCAATGAAAGAGGAAATTCAATTATTAAAAATTTATTTAATCATGATCTAGTAAAAACAGGATGTAACAAGTAACCCGGCTACTTTTCTGTACCTTAAACATTCACATTTCTCAAAACCTAGTTATAGTAATTACTATAACCTGACTAGAATTTTAAAAGGGATTGACAGGGAAATTGTCAGACTAAAGTTTTAAACATATGCACATTTTAATTTATAGTAACTAAAAGTATGCTCACCTCGGCATTATCACCTACATTCCTATAAATGTTCCTAACGTAACGATGAAAAAGATAAAGCCTAGGGAAGCCTGAAGGCTGTGAGCAAGCCGCAACTCAAACACAGCGTTCGGATCCCACCCTGGCTGTCCTCCTGCCTCCCCTTCTTAGGCATGCCCTGCAGCCAGCCAGCACCGCAGCCCTGGGCAGAAGCATGCTGATGTTGGCACTGCCTAAACCAAACAAACAAGATGTTTAACAGTCAAATAAAATGTCCTGCAGCCTCCCTAATGAATTTGTCAAGGACCATCAGATTTCGCACCCCCTCCTTTGCCTCATTAACTCAAGTATGATGAGACGGATTATAACAAGAGAACACAGATCAATCGGTCTGAAGACTTGAAGTGCCTTTTAGCCTCTCGAGTTTCTTTCTCTCACTTGGTCTCCTTTAATAGAATATGGTATCTCCTGCAGAAGGAGCTGCCACTTCGTTTTAATACACCATCAAGGAGCTGCTGATGGACTTCTATGCTAACATACATAAAAGCAGAGGTGACAGGGGCTCTTCAATTACAGCCTCCTCGGATGCCGCTTCCCCCTTCAATTATTCAACTCGAGGAAGAGAGGATCCGCCAGCCAGCGCGCAGCTGAAGCTGCTGCCGGAGCCCGGGCAGCCGCGCGGGGGGGAGGGGAGGCGCGCCGGCGAGCGGAGCGGTATTTGCTGGAAGTGTTTAAGTTTATTGCTCGAATGATGTTTCTAATTAGTACCACGGTCATAAATTAAAGTCGCCTTTGTTTAACTGATTTATTATTTACTAGAGCATCTACCTTAGACAGGGTAAATTGGTAATGAATTGTTTTTAAACCAAAACATTTGTAACGTTTTATCATCCTTCAGCCTCGGTAGGTGCAAGTGGAGAACCGTGGGGACCAGGGTGCGAGAGAACTTGGGCGTGCTCCACACAGCCGCGGGCGGAGGTGGCGCGGGGTGTCCGCCCCACCAGGAGAGAGGGGGCCGGGGAGCGGCTGACTCTGTCCCCCGAAGCTCCCGGCGGACACCCACTCTCGGGAGCGTCGCGGGCCGGGCCGGGGCACCCGCGAGCCAGAGACGACGAAGCAGCGACCGCCTGCAGGGCCGGAGGGCCGGCTCTGCGCCCTCCATCCCCGCCACCAGTCTCCGCCCAACGACCGCCCAGGGGAGACGTGGCCGCGGGTCTCCTCCCGGAGGGTCGCAGAGCTCCCCGCGGCAGCAGCGCCTCCCGGCCGGAGTGCCTCCCGGAGCGCCGGAGCCACGGGCGGGGCACCCACGCGCGGACCCCGCGGCCGCGCTCTGTCCCTCGCAGCGGGGCGTCCCGGACGCACGCGGCTTCCTCGAGGGCTGGAGCCCGCGGCCGCCCAGCCCCGCCACTACGGAGAAGTTCACCAAAGCGCAGAGTCCCAGAGTTTCGCTTACGCTTACTTCTGACCGCTCTTCCTAATTCCTCGCCACCGAAGACCAAACAATGAATCCGAGTTGATTTTTAAAGCAAGCAAGCAAACAAACAAACACTCTTTAGAAAGGAACTTTTGGCAAAGGGAGGGGAGGGGCGACAGGCTGCCTGTGGTCCGCACCAGATACGCGGGAAAAAAACCAAAAGTCCAAGTGTCTGACACCAAGTAGATGGAGAGAAATAAACTTTCCTGTGCGACTGAATTCAGGGTCACCTGGTTGGACTTTAAGAGGCCAAGTCAAGCCCTCCCAAGGGGGTGTGCAAAAGCCGCACTAGCAGGTTTTCCAACACGAAGCCTTACCCAAACGGCTTCATAGAGTTTTACTTTTATCGCATAACCTAGGGCTGGAATATAACCTCCCAAAATCAAGCTAAAAATAAACACCTCTACCTGACATGTGCTAAAAAGACTCAGAATCCAGACACCTTAGGTTCAAACACAAACCCTGAATACTTAGCAAATCAGAAACAATGTCACAGTTTTAAATTTTTTTTAAATTCACAAGTATGAAAGGCTAAGGCTTGTTAAGGGGCTAAGGCTTGTTAAGGATAATGTATACACTAAAGGCACATGCGTGAGTTTCATGCCTAGGAAGGAGTGAAGCCATCTGCGTAATCAATAACAGGATAGTTATAGATTTTTGTAGCAGTGAAGTCTTTTAAAAGCAAGAATCAATTATGAAAAGAAAATCATTTTACAAATGAAACTACTGTCTGAAAATATATTCAAAATTAGGTTTACAACGCTAACATTTTAAGACAACTTTAATTCAAGTTCGCATTTACTTCCCCCTTTATTTTCACTTAGTATGAAACAATTTTAGTAGCTTACACTTTTAAAATTTAAAAGTATATCTTACCAAACTCTACCACCTATAAATCTGCACCATTTCTCACAACTTAGATAATTTCTCTCTAGTAACGGGTAAATTCTCGTAACCCTAAAATAATGGCATTAAATATAGCTGAACCTTAATTATAAAATAATTATCCAACAAGGTGTCTGGACTAGTTTTTGCCCTGCCCGGTTTTCCACAGCTACAGAAATGCCTGCAGAGATTTATGGTCGCAAACCCTCACCCCGTGTCCACTGCAGCCCCCACTGGTGCACACATACAGCAACTGCTCTGGCTCTCGGCAACAATGAGGGGAGGAGAACCAGGGAGACTTTCAGGAGGAAAAGACCTAGGAGGAGTAGGTCCCTTCCCAGATTCTCCTTTCTCCTCCCATTTGCCGAAGTAAGTTTGTCGTTCGAGTTTGCGCCTTCTTCTGCACAATGTTGACAGAATTTTTTTTTTTTTTTAATGAACCCTTCTGAACCACTGCTACTCTCCCTCGAGTCATTCCAGCCACCTCCAGGAAAGTTCCTTCTGCACAGACACTCTTTTTCTTCTTTGCAACTGGTAAGAGAGGAGGATAAAGAAGAGGGGGCTGTGAAACGTGTGCAAGCATCTGACTTCTACTATCGCCTCCTATTTTCTTACTTCTCTCATTGCCCCCTTTCTTTATCAAGTGCAGTGGTGGCTGCTACCGTTTGCCAAGCGTGCCTGTCTTCTCTCTCGGATTGGCTAAAGCACTGACAGCTCGGATAGCGATTGTAGGAACTGAAGCTCCACCCCCCTCATGATGGCCCTGGGACCATTCATAAACTAAATAACTCCAGGAAGCAGCGAGGGAAAGAGAGAGAGAGAGAGAGAGAGACAGAGAGAGACGACAGAGAGAGAGAGAGAGAGAGAGAGAGAGAGAGAGAGAGAGAGAGCGCGAGACGAGGGGAGGACAGAGAGGGGGAAGGAGGGGGAAGGAGGGGTTTGAGAGAGAGAGAGAGAGACAGACACTGAGACTCGAGGGAGAGGGGATTGAGGGGGAGGGGTGAGAGAGAAGTGGGGAGGAGGGAGAGACGACTCAGAAAGTGGAATCGTACAAGCAACCTAGAGGAGGAGAAGAAAAACCCTGAATCGTTTTAACTACATCCCAGATGCAACGCAAGCAACGACTTCGTCACACTAAAATAGATTTTGTGAGGGCCAAAAGTATAAATTACGAAGCAGAAATGAATATCAAACAACTTCCAGCGGTTTGCACCTAGAGAAAGACAAGAAGCAGCCACTACAAACAAACCGACCCAGTCCAAACAACGCCTCCAGTAGGAAAAGAGGGAAACTGCCATAACACGACCCCGGAGCAGAGACGCGACCAGCACGCGGGGACTGCGGGGCGTCTGCAAAGCTGCGCGCGTGCGGCGGCCGAGTTGGCGGGGCTCTGGACGACGCCTGCACCCTTCACCTTCCACCGGGGAGGGCGAGGAGGAAGGCGCTCACCTAGCCGAGTGAAGACGTCCTGCCAGCGAGGAAGAGTTTAAGAATGAACCCCTGAATGCGTCGCTTCTATTTTTAAATTTACTTTGGCACTTAAAAGCCCTCATTTCCAGATTTCTGGGCAATCTCGGATGCAGACATCTGAGCCTAACCTCTTGGCAACCTGAATTTTTCTCTCTCGCCTTCTCCACCTCCCGACCCCCATCTCTCGCACAAGGTCATCTTAACTTTACACATCAAGGGAAAGCAAAAAAGTCCCAGGAGGTACTTTTCTCTTTTCCAAAAAAAAAAAAAAAAATCACCCTTTCCCCCCTAATCTTCTGCAGAAGAAAAAAGGTTTCGAGAGAAGGAAAGGAACGCGCGGGCCGGCCCCAGGCACTGCCGGCCAGCCCAGGTGGAAGCGAGGGTGGAAGCGGGGCTCGGGCACGCAGCGCCTCTCGGGAGAGCCGCAGGGCCACCACCAGCGGCGAACCTTGGATCCCTCAACGTACTGCGAGACGCCGGTGTACAGCCCGGACCTGTGCCCCAACATGATCGCCGCGCAGGCCAAGCTGGTCTACCAGCTCAACAAATACTACACGGAGCGCTGCCAGGCGCGCAAGGCGGCCATCGCCAAGACCATCCGCGAGGTCTGCAAGGTGGTCTCGGACGTGCTCAAGGAGGTGGAGGTGCAGGAGCCGCGCTTCATCAGCTCCCTGAGCGAGATCGACGCCCGCTACGAGGGGCTGGAGGTCATCTCGCCCACCGAGTTCGAGGTGGTGCTCTACCTCAACCAGATGGGCGTCTTCAACTTCGTGGACGACGGCTCGCTGCCCGGCTGCGCGGTGCTCAAGCTGAGCGACGGGCGCAAGCGGAGCATGTCGCTCTGGGTCGAGTTCATCACGGCGTCCGGCTATCTCTCGGCGCGCAAGATCCGCTCGCGCTTCCAAACGCTGGTGGCCCAGGCGGTGGACAAGTGCAGCTACCGGGACGTGGTCAAGATGATCGCCGACACCAGCGAGGTCAAGCTGCGCATCCGGGAGCGCTACGTGGTGCAGATCACGCCGGCGTTCAAGTGCACCGGCATCTGGCCCCGCAGCGCGGCACAGTGGCCCATGCCCCACATCCCCTGGCCCGGCCCCAACCGCGTGGCCGAGGTCAAGGCCGAAGGCTTCAACCTGCTCTCCAAGGAGTGCTACTCGCTGACTGGCAAGCAGAGCTCGGCGGAGAGCGACGCCTGGGTGCTGCAGTTCGGCGAGGCGGAGAACCGCCTGCTGATGGGCGGCTGCCGAAACAAGTGCCTCTCGGTGCTGAAGACGCTGCGGGACCGCCACCTGGAGCTGCCCGGCCAGCCGCTCAACAACTACCACATGAAGACGCTGCTGCTGTACGAGTGCGAGAAGCACCCGCGGGAGACGGACTGGGACGAGTCGTGCCTGGGCGACCGGCTCAACGGCATCCTGCTGCAGCTCATCTCCTGCCTGCAGTGCCGCCGCTGCCCGCACTACTTTCTGCCCAACCTCGACCTCTTCCAGGGCAAGCCCCACTCGGCCCTGGAGAGCGCTGCCAAGCAGACCTGGAGGTTGGCCAGGGAAATCCTCACCAATCCCAAAAGCCTGGACAAACTATAGGGGGCCGGGGACTGCTGGAGAAGCGGCACAGACGGGCGTGCTCTCGCTCAGCCGACACTCAAGCCAGCGGCAGGCAGCACAAACTCTGGGCGCAAACTTTTACGCGAGTCACCTGAAACAAGCAGGGCTCGGGCAGAAGACCCCCGCTAATTAAGCAGCAACGAAAGGAGAGCAAACCGACCAAAACAAACCACGTTCTTGCACAAAAGTGATCGTTTTCTTCCAAGCAATGTGAATTTAAAAGGTCACACAAAAGAAGCAATCGGGCTTTGCCACCACAAAGTGAAACCCAAGGTACATTTTCAAATCAATGTATAGTAGTTTCCCCTGTTCCTTCTTCCCCCAGCCCTCTCCTCCCGACCCCCACCCTTCTCTCCCTCTCTTCCTCTCTCATTTCATTGTTTTGGGTTGCCTGAATGTTGTCACCAAGTGAAAAAATTATTTAACTATATGTAAAATTTCTCTTTTAAAAAAAGTTTTACTGATGTGAAATGTATCTCAGTGCCAATGTCAGACTGTGCCCCTCCTTATCTTGCACCTCTACCCTCACCCGAAGTCGTCTTGTTGAAAACAGTAATAAAAACATTGCTTTATGTTGTAATGGACTGTTTGTGGATTGTTCTTAAATGAAGGCAGGTGAGATCACAGTTTATAATTTGCAATATAAAGAAGTAAGCCTGAGAAACTGAATGCAAGAAGTTTCCACTTGAACGCTGATTTACAAAATTTAAAATACAGCACATTTTGTAGAATTCTGTACAAACTGCCACCAAAATCCTTAGGAAAGAGAAAATCCTAATTTTATTCAACTATAATGTAGACTAGTGCTGTAGATTTTAAGATTAAAAGTAACATCTACTTTACACTTGAAAAATTAAAACTGTGTAAGATTTTGACCCTAATGTTTAAAATAGGGGAAAAAAACCTTTCATATTAAAAATTAAAAGATTTGCTTTCTTATACCATAATTTTTAAAAATCCAATCTGAATCTGAAATACAAAGAAAATATTTACAAATTTTTCTAAATAGTTAACAAAGTCCATTGATACCTTGCTTCAACAAGCTGTCCCCAAGCTTTAAATAATAAATATTTAGCAGTTAAATCAACCACACCAAAAAGTAATAACAATTCAGATTTACAAATTACTTCAATTTTAAAATGGCTTAGTTATAAATGGCATAAGTATGATTATTTTTAATCAAATTTCAAGAATTATTCTGAAGCTGTTTAAATTCATGCCATTTTTATAACCAAAGAAAAACTATTGTTCTGAGAATTTACAAATAGGAAAAGTACCTTCCTCTTCCTATCTTCTTTCTGCTTTTCTAAGGTAACAAACCAATATACTCTTTCAGTGTTTCAGTTTTAACAAATTTTTTTATGCAAAGAAATAACTTATCAGAAAATAACATAATTAGTAAAACTGAAAGTATCCCAAAGGAATTGGTTTGTCTTCTTTATGTTGGAGGTAACGATATACTATTAGCTATGCTGATGGTGAGGTACAGGTACAGAACATGTCAGTTATTAGCCTTTAATACACAAAATGTATTATTTCTATTAGCCCAGTTTTTAACTTACTGAAAAATATCCATGAATGAGAGGTTGTAGAGAAAAATATTCTTTAAAAAAAAAGCCATTTTAAAGATCAGAGGAAGAAGTGTGAGTGGGGGAGGGGGCGTACAGAGGGATAAGCAGCAGGACAGCAGAGAGACATGAGAAACAAGAAAGCCACTCAGGGGTCTGAAGCCCAGTTCACTGGACAAGCAGGCTTAAGTTGTAAGACTCCCTGGGAAAAAACAGTCCTGTTAAGAATATAAACTCTGGTCCTATCAATTCTGAAATCATCTCATTCAATCTATATTATATCTATTTTTCTAGTCTCTCTGTAGGTATAGAATGAACTCACTGTAATACTAAGTGGTTTAGACAAACACACAGATTCTTATAAATAATAAAAACCAACTTATTCTCTGGCAAAAATGTTCTGAATTTTAAGAACACTTTCAAAACAAGCAATAGGTGCTTATATTTGCATAAAATGATTTGAAGGAACAGTGTTCAGTTTAAAAGCTAAAAATGGTATCTTAAAATGACCACTTTTCCACTCACAAAAGTATGTAGAGCACTAGGCATTTATCTCCCCCCAACTATTCCAGGAAAAAAAGTTTCTCAGTCTTGACAAGAAGAAACAGAAATCCCCCAAATTCAGTATCTCAAGATCTTTTTCTTCTGCCTTATTTAATTTGATGCAAAAAAAAAAGAAAGAAAAAGAAAAACATTGCAGCAACATAAATGTGTTTGTTCATTTATATAAACGTCTTCATTTACAAAACACCCTAAAGCACTGATGTCTAGACAAAATTAAAAATTTTTTTAGTAATTGGTTAAAAAAATTTTAAATGTAAGTTGGGAGTAGGTTTGATTTCTGGAATATTAGGCAAGTTGTAGTGATACAAGACCGTTTCCTGATTAGACCAAAAGATTTCCATATTTCACAAGCAACAGGGAAAAAATTAACTTAATGATGCTGCACAGAATAAGATCAGAGAAAAATAAAAGTTGTAACTTCCCTCAAAGAAGCCAATGACTTCAAAGAACCTAATCTAAAGATTGGCAGAGATTCTAATTTTGAGAACAGTTCATTAGACACCTTAACATTAAATCAAATTTCAGACTTTAAGCCATATGTGTCCAAAAGCATACCAGAATATTCTGAATTAAATTCCAGTCTCTCTTAAATTCAGAAATTACCAGAAATCGGAGAGTTTAAGTAATTCTAGTAATATTCCTTTCCTAAAGAAACCAAAATGCATTTTTGGACATTTCAGCCATGCAACAAAGTAGAAAATTTTTTTAATTGATGCAATTTCAGAATTAAAGCTTTCTCTACATTCGATTATCTGAACTATGAAGCTCAAAACTATTTGTCCATCATAGCCTTCTTGTCATACAGTCTACCAAACACTGTCTTAATAAAGACAGCAATACTGAAACAAAGTGCTGGAAATGTACATAAAACATTTGTTAAGAAATGATTTGTTTGTAAAGTTTTTAATAAAATTTTAACATTTTCATCAAGAGCTACTTTGAAATACTTAGAATCATTAAAATTTAATAATTCACATGATTACAAAACCAAAGAACCTCCTACCAATAAACTCAAAATGTGTGTGTGTACGTGTATATACACATACACACAAACTATCAGCCTGTAAAGTAAATTATTCCATTTTTTAAACTATTTTTTTTCTACAGGTTGCTTATTCTGCTCATTGTTAAAGAAACTGTTTCCTCTCAGAGCAAATTCTACCATTCTCTTTCATGCAGTAAACCCAATTTTGGCTTTTATGACTGTGCTACAAATGTTTCTTAGTAAAAACAAAGTTGCCAACGTCTGAAAAGTAATCAGAAATGCATTTAAAGGGGAAATTACATTTTCATTTAAGAACAGAAAATTATGCAGTGCCTTGTAAAATCTACCACAGGTAATGGGAAACAGAGGTATCTCACACACACAAAACATGCTTGCATGCACGACAGAGTAGTAAGTCATGGGGCCAAAGCAAGGAGAATGATATATTGGTATCATATCCAGAAAACATAAAGGCTAAACAAAATAATTCCACCCTCAATCTCACTGAATTTTGTATCTTAATTCACCCTTGACCTTTGAGGCACAATATATTTATAGACAAGGTTCCCTGAGGTTCTCCTCCCCTCCCCACAATGAGCTCATGATAGATATAAATAGTTAAGTGGCAATTGTTTTGAATCTAAATGAACTTCAATAATCTAACTAACTGGTAATGAACAATAAGCTAAAAAGATAACTGTATTGCATATAAGCCAAGGCAATTTAGAAAGAAATTTGAACCAAGCCTGTCAGATTTACCAATGCCAGCTCACCATCCTATTGTAAAAAAAAAAAACATGAAAACCCTCATCCTCTCACCTTGGAGTCGATTTTTTTGAAGTGAGGATCCTCTTCATCCACCTCAAAATAGAGTTCGGAGGAGGTGACAGAAAGAGTGCCCTTTACTACAATCGAGGGGGCCACAAGCTGAGCTGGTGTGCTCAGGCTAACAGGACCTGCCAAAAATAAAATAAAAAATAAGCCACACCAGTTAGAATTACTTCAAAAAATCACATTTGACCAGAAATTTTATTTCATCTTGTTATTCTCACTTCTTGTACTAAACTGCCTACCATTTCCTTCTATATATACATTTTCTATTTACCCCAAATCTTTCTCTGAAAATGCAGTTAGGATTCTTACACTAGAAGAGATTATTAACAGGAGGTTAATAATAACAGTAAACTAGAATGTAATTATTTTACAGGGAGTCTGCAAAGCTTTGGTCTAATCTCTAGGTAAGAAGGTGACTCTGCTTAAATAAGTCGATTCACATTCCATTTAGAAAACAAGCCTCAGGCTATCAAACAACATGGAACAACAACCAAGAGTAAGGCGGCCTCAATAGGCCTTTCAGGGCCAGGGGTGAGCTAAGAGTTTAGCTGAGACATGACTACAAAAAGATCACTCACTACCTTATTAATGAAGTGAGAAATACTGTGAGAAATACTGAACTATATTCTCTGATAAAGATTTTGTGCCAGGTTTACACAAATCCTCTTCCATTAAAACTTTACCCCATCAAAGACTGGTACAAATACTAATTTTCTAATCCTTCCTTTCCCCTGTTAAATATTGTTCAATGCTTCCAAATCTAATATTAGTGTAGTTCAGGGACTCTGGGAGTAAACAGCTGGAGGGTGGGTTTCCAAGTGAATGAATTTTTATTGGAATAATCAGATCTCCACAGGGCTTATCAAAGAGACAAATCAGACTACTACTGAAAACAATAGATTCCCTACAGATAGAACAGTATAAAGTATATTAGAGCTAAACCTAAAATAAAGGCTAAAAATAATTATATTTTTTTAAAAAAACATATAACACACACATACATATATAGAGTTAGATATAGAAAGAATCTGAAATACCACGTTAATTCTTCGTTGTACAAATCCTATAGGGGAAGAAAATAGTAGAAGAGAAGATTGGCACTTACAGCTCTGAATTAATATAGTGCCTATAAACAAGGTGTGCCCATTCAGGTAATCAATGAGTGAATAAGTGTTTCAAAATTCAGATGAATTGACATTTCCATCGATTGTGAGAAGGGTGATGGTCCTTAATCTCACATCAATCTTAATGTGTGCCAGTAGGACAATAGAAGGGATGCTCTGCGGAGATCAGAGCAGGTTTTGCCCTCTATTCCCAACGTACAAATACATTGTGTTTGCAGATGGGCAGCAGATAGCTGCAGAACGGCCATGATTTCCCAAAGCTCATCCCTATAAATGGATGAAATAAGCAGTTATGTGTTCTTTTGCTGTCTCCTTTTGCCCTCTGTACATTAGCATGTAATACTGAGAAGAAATAACATTTTTTCAATCACTCTCAGACATTCAATTACAGGGTAAGCAGACAGCTGCAGGAGCCAGGGCAGCCTAGGTCCTACAGAAGACCCCTGACAATTTCCACTTCATTTCTAACCCACACCACTTTATTAGTGTGGATTACTTCTTAATCCTATTGCCATTGTCAAGATTATATAATTAAACTCCCCTTTCACCTCTATTACTGTATGAATGTATTACTAGTAACAAGAATAGAAGCACAATAGAGGAGGAAAGGGGTATGAATGTGGAAAAAAAGTACTAGAGAATAGCATTATCCACCCTACTCTCGACTCCCACCAACTAATTTTATTTTACTTTACAGAGTGGTTTACAGTCATCAGAGAAGACACTATCTCCCATTTTTGCTTTTCCTTGTCAAGTTGCTTGGGAGCACAGGTTGCAGATATGTCACCAAATAGAAGATTTTTAATCCCCTTTCTCTCAAAATCAACTGAATGGAAGACTATGTAATTTTCACCTATATAAATTATAGTATCTTTTCATTCTTTCTTCTTTGAGGGACAGAGCCACAGGCATTAAAAAAAAAAAAAAGCAATTTAATGAATGACTAAAATGTCAGGCTAAACAAGAGAATTTCTCCCACAAGGGAAGTAAAACTGAGAATCTGCAGAGTGCAAATCAAAATTCCTACATCAAGAAAAACATGTGAATCTTGTGAAGGAATCTTGTGAAATTCTTGGAATTGATTTTTTGAGTTAGATGCATATGCAATATGTTCACTAAGACCTGTGTATCAAAGCAAATAGCTCATCTCCTTCCAAACTTTAATTACAAAATAACTGGCCAAATTTTACTTATAGTCTTAATTTTACAGAGGTTTGGTAACTCCTATGGGATGTGTGAAGCAATTTCGTTTTGTTGCTGCTGTTTTTAAACATTTTTCTTTTCAGTGAAAATCATAAAAGAAAAAAACTGAGGATTCAGGATAAGGAGACTGCTTAGATTAGTAAAAGAGAAACTGTACTAGATGAGGGGGAAAATGTTTGCAAGAACAAAAATAATCTCTAATTAACGTAATTGTGAGTGTAAGATTGGGAGTCCTAGCGGTCACAGCTGAAAAAGTAAGTAATTAGATGCTTATAGTCCCACGAGCTAGCTGAAATATCGGCACAACCACTGAATTTACCGGCAAGATTCTCTAAATCTTTCTCATCCACGGATGACAGAGTATCATCGTCGCCTTCCAGGAGGATCTCATTCTCTGAATTCTGATTTCCTAAAGCCTGACTCTTGATGGACTGTTTTCCTTTAGCAAGGATATCTTCATCTGCGGCTGAAATGAAAAGGAAACAAAGCTGTCCATCACCTCTTGGAACAGCACTTTGGCAGAGGGTAGGGGCTGAGGTAAGGGTAGGTGGTCAAAGATGGTCACTCTTTTACACACAGAAAGTCATCTCCAGTGGGAAAAGTGATTGGGATGGCACACACGCTCATTCTGACAAACTCGATCCCCCAAGCTAGTCTAATGTTACCCTAAACATGCACCCTAATCCCATTAAATCTGACCCCTGCACTGCTCACCGAACCATTTATTTGCTTATAGTTAGGGAAGGAGCAAGTTCAAAAGCAGCACTTTTTAAAGGAAATTCATTAATTGGAAAAATCAGAACTTAGGTGTGGAAACAATATCTACTTAACACTGGAAAATAAGAAGGATGGATTCATTCTTCCAAATAATATTATACTGACAAACATTTTGAAATGGCTGGGCAGTGGCTGTGGAAGAGAATCCAGAAGTAAGAAGGGTCAAAGCTAAGAGAGGTTCACAGTCAGTGAGGATTTGGGCCCAGATACTGAAGGCATATCCACACTCAAAGCTACAGCAGTTCCCAGACACGGCCTTCTCTTCCTCTTTATTCCATCCTCCCTCCTTCCTTCCTCCAGTGTCCTCCCCACATTTCACACATACACTCACTCTCCCGCCCCTGGCCCCTTATACAAATATCCAGGAGTAAGGCAGTGTGGAAACTAAGAGGAGGCTCCAGCACTACCTCCTCTGCATGTTTAAACTAAAAGGCTATGGCACCCCGGGGGGCAAACATAACAGAGAGGCCTGTGGGCACGGAGCCTCATGCAGCCCAAACTGGAGCAGCCTCAGGAGAGAAGCAACACCAGACTCAGGCTCTGTGACAAGGCAGCAACCGCCAGAGGGAGGAGAGAGAGGGAACACCAAACCTAGGGAGCCCAGTGAAGCAGCCGCTCTGCAGAACACCTACAGGCAACAACAGGATCAGGCAGGGGCAGAGAAGCAACTCACAGGAAACACTGAAACTCACAACCCCACAACCCTCTAGGACCACACTCCTTGTTTTGAGCAGCTTTCTCCTTAAGAAAAGCAGGAAAGCAGACACTAACTTCTGAATTGTGATTTGAAAAAGCTCACGTGTATATCTTTTCCTAACTTTTTTTTTTTTAATGGTTGCACATGAGGAAAGTTAGGGATCTCTACCTGACACTCCTGGTTTCCAGCTAGATAAATCCCAGAGGTAAAACACCTGATCCACCCAGACTGCAGTCATTGACATGGAAATCAGGTGCCAGGGTCTTTGCTCCACTGCAAGGCCTAGACCCCAGGCAGGATAAAGTAGTCATTTTGCAAAAACATGACATATATTTCTATATAATGTATCCCAAATAGTTAAACAAACTGCACATGTGTCACCTGGTTAACTTGGCAGATCAAAGCTTCTTTAGGTTTAATAGGTATGTTTATGGATAAGGTTAAAGAGAAAGGTTTATTTTTATTTTTTCTCTTATTTACTGTGAATTCACCTTGTATACTATTTATATACAATACTTATGGTACAACTTAAAAGAACATAGGAGCTTTCTATTAAATAAGAAAGTCATGGAAAGAAGCTTTCTGTATTTAGCTCTGAATGCACTCTGTGGGTAAATAAAATCTTAATTTTCTTTCATACTCACATGCAGCATAGTAATTTACAAACATATGAAGATCTTAAAAAATATTTGAAAAGATTACTTTAATGCATCTAATAATTAAAGTGGCTTTATTTTTTAAAAAAACTAGAGCCGGGCTCGGTGGCTCAGCCTGTAATCCCGCGCCTTTGGGAGGCTGAGGTGAGGGGATTGCCTGAGCCCGCGGGTTCGAGACCCGCCTGGGCAGCGAGACCTCATCTCTACAATAAATCAAAAAATCAGCCGGGCGTGGCAGCGCATGCCTGTAATTCTGGCTACTCAGAAGGCTGAGGCGGAAGGATCGCCGGAGACCAGCAGGCGAGGCTGCGGTGGCCGGGAGCGGCCACTGCACTCCAGTCTGGGCGACCGAGTGAGACTCCAACTCAAAAAAAAAAAAAAAAAAAAAAAACTAGAAAGAAATATACCTATTGATCACTAATTTTTAGGAAAATAGTATTATGTCTTTATACCATTGTTTATATTTCAAGTATCTATATTTACTTACTCTAAAATAAGAAACACTGTCCTTAGCCCAAACAAGATCTTTAGCAATTTACTATCAACTTTATTAAAAATAAGTTGACCACTGAGAAATGCAAAAGAAGGCACCACTTTCTAATTTTCTTATAAAGTACATTATTATAAATTATTATTTGCCAGTTTGATTTTAGTACAGAATCAGTATGCTACATTATTTTCATTTTCTGAATTTATAATTCCTTCTTCAAAGTAGAAATACTGATAATAAAGTTAATATGATATAGCAAGTATCATGTACCGGGAGTGTTCAAGATAAATAGCTAACTTTAATTCTCATAAACCTTCTGCTAATTCTTCAAGTCAAGGTAAGAAGACAGGCTCAGAGAGGATACATAATTTGCCCAAGGTAACACAGCTCATGAAAATTGGAGTCAGGGTTTATAAACAGACAGTGTGGTACTAGAATCTGTGCTCTTAACCACTATGCCATACTATCTCTTACACGTAAGAAGGTAAAGAAAAGGAAAACAACCACTGTACAAATGTGAATGTATATGTAACTTACTAATTTGTTTATACTAATTCTTGTTTCTCATAGTGCATTTTAAAAGATTAAATCAAAATCACAATAAACTAGTGAAGAATAAAAAATATTCATTTCCAGACCCAAGTTGATGAACGTAGGTCAAACACATCAGAAATAACTAAATTCAACACCTTGCTCATTACTTTCTCTGATTATTGCCATACATGTCCTAAAGTACACCAAGCTTATTTGAAATTAAAAAAAAGAAGAGAACTCTTTAATCTGCAAATAACTTAAAAAATGAGATTCCCCAATGGGAATCCGCAATGGTCTTAAAATTGCTCTATAAATAAGTTCATACTGATTTCAATGACCAGTAAAACTATAATGTGTTATCCCTTCCTACTGCAATTAAAAATTTTAAAAATATGTTCCTTGCCATGCTAATATTAAAATACAATAACTTCTGAATTAAATAAAGTTTTATAAAAAAAATTAAGTAACATAGGTGTACTGAATGCATATACACACCCACTTTTATTTATTTACTTATTTTTAGAAGCTCAGATTCTGGAATTGTTCAACCTCAACTGAAAAACCTCTTGTCATGGAAAATATGCAGCTTACTGATATTTAGAATGGTTTTCCTGTAATTAACTCCCCCTTGAGGATTTTAAGTTAGCAGCAGTAAAATTACCAACAGTACTCTAATACACACCACATGCTCTGGTGTTCAATTCTCAGTGGTCTAATAGCTTTCTGCTAAGAAACTTTTTCCCCCCAAAATTAGAACAAAACTTTTCCAAACATAAAATAAAAGATAATTATCATGTTTATATGTGCTGGGGGAAAGTATGTTTTTAACTTTCATTTGTCTTATACTCAATCAACCACTATAAACAAGTATTAACTATTTTGATATCGTCTGTAAGCATATGCTACACCAGTCTAAAAGTTGTAACTGGATGAAATGAGAAATACTTTAGGTTCCATTTTAAAGCTTGATTCAGATATTTACTAAATAATATCAGATATTGTTACTAAACATAATCACTGTGTACATTTTTCATATCACTAGTAACAGATACCTTTTATTCTAGTTTAATCTCACCTTTTATTCCGGTTTAATATTGATCCTAACTTAGTAATTAAACTGCAATTGTTACATAAAATTGGAGAAATATGTCAACAATGCTATCATTAAAACATGGCTCTTGATTCACTAAAGCTAAGAACAATGAAAGCAGAAGCAGTTCCTCAATATGCAAAGATTTTTAGAGCTCACTCTGGGTACGACTTGATTTATCTACCACAAGACAGTAAGTACAATTAAAACAGAAAAAGGACAAAAGGATACAGAAAACTGTTCTACTTACAATGTAAAAGAAAGGTTCTTTCAAACATCCACTCAGCCAGTAAAGTGGAATTATCAATAGCCTATGTTACAGTTAAAGTTTATACTTTAATAATTAACTACTTAAAAAAAAAGACTGAAAGAACAAAGTGACTCCAAATGTTCATAGAACAAATATGGATATCCACTATAGTCAGTCATATGGAATGTGAAGCACATACCATAACGGTATTCTGAACAGGACTCACAAGGAATATCTTATAATCAATTATTGTCCTAATCAAATTAATTCCCCTTTGTAGTTTGTTATTTGCATAGCATTCTGAGTCAAAAAAATTTACTCTAGAAAAATTAGTGAAACTATTAGTCAGGCATGGTGGCACATGCCTGTGGTCCTAGCTACTTGGAAGACAGAGGCAGAAGGCTCGCCTGAGTCCAGGAGGTCCAGGCTGTAGTGAGTCGTGATTGTGCCACTGCACTCCAGCTTGGGAGACAAAGTGAGACGCCAACTCAAAAAAAAAAACCAAACAGTAAAATTACAAAGGATGATTAGGAGAACAAGCCAAGTACATCTCCTAATGGTCATGGGTTACCCAAAGGTTTTAGCTAGAGAACCTAGTACTGTGTATGCTGATCTGGCACGGTTTAGGATCTTTACATCATCTGTCATCCTAGAAAACCAAGTGAGTTACTTGTATCACTCTACATGCTTACAAGACACTTTTTAACTATGTTAAATCCTCCTTATATATTTCTATTAGCAAGCAAATTCTCTACAAAATAAAAATGTCTTGAATTCAGTAGGATTCTACTATTAAACTGTTTTAGTACTTGAATTAAAACCAATCTTTCTACTGTTTAAAACAATTTTACAGGGTTTTAATTTGAATATAAAATTGCCATTATATTTAACAATGAATTTTAGAAGACAGCGTAGGACACTGATATGAAAACCTGACTAGTCATCAGTTAACCTCAGCTTTGGTTTTATATTGGTTCCCAATTTCCTCAGTTTCCTTCTCTGTAAAGAATAAAGTTAGACTAGATTTTAGCCCAAGGTTCATTCCATATCTAAAAATGCTCTGATAATAAATAACTGCCAATCGGGGCTCTCTGCATTAGGAAAATGCTACGAATCATTACAACTGATTTCTAATAAATTTTAAAACTATAAAATGGAAGAAAATGCCCTTAAGAATCAAATATCTAGCTTTGCTTGCTGCTAATTTCCATAAAGAATATTTAATCATGAGAGGAAGTATTAATTTTAATTTAAAAATATGACTCAGTTTCTGCAAAGTCAAAAGAAATCTCCCATTACAACATGACTTTTATAAATAACCACTTTGGAGGGTCTCTGTATGAAAAATTACCTAAAGCTCTTTTCCCCAAGCAAGTTAATGTGAACTTGGGAAAGCCAATTAAATTGTCAGAATTAAAAAATTTGTTTTTAACTAGAAGGTAGCCAGAAGTAGAGTCATGGGGCTGGTATTGATCGCCCAAACAGAGAACATCACTCTTCAGGTATTTACTCTGCCACCTTTACACCAGAGGCTTTCCTTCAAATCAAATCAATCTATAAAAAAGATGGCTCTTACTACCTAAAATACATAACTAATCTCCAATGGCACTTCTATTTAGATGTCTTCCTTTGATAATGATAATATAGTTCATGATGCATTTTTAAATGTCCTGTCTCCTTAGTTAAATAAATTATAAATAAAAGAAATCATAAAAAATATAACACTGACATATTATTCTCAGTAATATCTATTTTAAATACTTATTTAAATACTTCATTATTGAAGCCTAGTATTTATCCATGTTAAAAATTATGGAATTTCAACTGCTTTTAATCACATTAACTATTTTGTTTTGCATGCACATTCTTAATATGTATATTTTGATTAGCTTCCATAGTGCTCCAAAAAGTAAAGATGGAATTGCAAAGTTAACACAAAATTAAAACTATATGTCACCTATAAGATACTTTATTTAATAAACCATTAAAAAATTAAGCTCTTTGCTTATAGAATGTATTCACATAAATTATGCTGATATCAAACAATACCATAATAAAAATCTATGTGCTGAGTTTAGGAAATAATATTTCCTTATTATTTAAAACAAAAATATATTAACAAAATATGATTAATTAGAGCTCGTATCTTTTTGCCAAAATGTTATATTAAATATGACATATCTCCTTAATTGTAAGACTATTGAAGCATCTCCTACACATTTGGTCAGTTTTCTTATAACATATATTTCAAATTTAAGTTCTTGTTTTTAATCTTTTGGAGTGTTTTAAATATTAAGCATAAGATTACTGTAAAATATTACTAAATAGAATGTAATCCATAAAATGCTTACCCTTGCTTCTCTCAATTTAAAAATACAAAACAAAACATAGATAACTAATTAACAGTGTGTTAACCTTTTAATACTATATAGTGTAGTCACAGTGAAATCGGCTTCTAAATAGGTCAAAAACGTCTTCAATGATGGTAAAAGCATTGCAATAAATATCTTTTTTTCAAACATCATTGCCGATGCTTAGCATTAAAAAAAGTTGAAAAAACAATATTATTTTAAAAGGTAAAGTCCAACAATAAAATTATATTAAACAATAAAATAAAATTTCATTAAACTTTAAATAAATTAAAATTAAAATTGATTCATTATTAAGAATCTTGTAATTCCTCAAAATGGCTAAACATACTATTTTTGATAAGAATGCATTTCTAATAAATTCTATATAAAATCTGCACTACAACTGTTTAAATCTAGTGATATTCCTCTCAGAATAAAAGATTAATAGTTTGTATATATGTGATTTTAAGAAACAAGTCCTCCCCTTCCAGATATAAAAAACTTTTTATGAAAACATTTTATTGTCATGCATAGACCCCAGAACCCACAAGTCACTGTTAAATGACAGTTTAGAAGACAGAAAATAATTATTACATTTCAAATTTTAATGCGCTTGGTAAATATGTTTTGTTGAAAAGGATAAAACTGCAAAAAAGCTAATTCTCTCAATGTAAGCATCATTAACCAAAAACAAAACAAAAAAGGGAAAGAAAAAGAAAAAAAATGAAAATCTATGTCACCACATAAAAAGTATATGCACCCTAAAAGCAAAAGTGGCCTAATTAAATCTACATTTTATTTCTTTCCCCACCTCCTGTAGTGGAAGATGTAGGACCCTGAGACTATTATTGCTTTTAGATCACTTTGTTATTGACTATTCTCTGTATGATCATTTATTTTAAAGGACTGATGTCACATTTGGTGTTATATCTGATGACATATTGTGGACATTTTCCTCCAGAAATGGCTCTTTAAGGCTGAGTGCAAGAGGTTAAGCTGCCTGACTGAGGCCAAACCTAAGATTACTGACTTTTAATCTAAATTCTTAATATCCTTATGGAATATAATTTAACATTTATTTTGTATACTGCATATTTCCATTTAATCATAAGTCGCTGCATGTTAAACTAATATCCTGAAAAAGGGAAATTAAAACTATTTCTGACCTTATTAATACACCAGTTTATAGTTTAAACCAAAATAATTTTAACATGGTGAAGGCATTTCCTCCTTAATCAATATATCTTAATTGGCTTTCAAAAATCATAAAATAATAACGGAAACTCTATGATCAAAGAAAGTATATTATCAAATCCAAAGGACCTTTCCAGTTTTCCAATTTACTTGTCAGACTTCTACCAAAGCAGAATCATAGCCATATGTATTGTAACAAAAAGGAAAAAATGTTTTGTTAAGCTCTCATACAAGATGATGCAGAATAGAAACATGAAAATAATGTCCATTCTCTTTTTCCATGAGCCATCCATCATAACCACCCACAAATCAAGACTCAGAAAGTATCCAGGCGCTTGGACATTTATTACTATCTTTCCCACTTCATAATCTCATGCTAAAATACCCAGGTTGGTGGAAAATCATTTACCCACAACAGAACATAGAAATCCATTTGGTTTGTAAATGCTATCTTTCTGATGATATTCCTGGATTTAAGACAGGCTTCCTGGATTAATTCGCTTGAAGCTGAATGTGTCGCGTAAAAGGAGAAATACTTAATCCTAACACTCTGAAACAAAGGGTCTGTGTTAAATAAATTTTGTATGTGTAACAAATGAATATACCTGACATTATAATTTAATAGGATCCTATACTAACTATAAAAAATTTCACTTCTCTTTCTGGGGTGAGTAACCATGAAATGTGGTGTTGGATCATTCTACAGTGACTTGTAATAATGAAGTTATGCCTTCATTACCAAGTACTGTACCTGCTGCTATTGGCAAGGACTGCTTTATACACTGACCATGCTCCACGGCTGTTTTTAGTGTCGCTTCAGGATGTGTCGATCCTAGAGGGTTACGCACAAATCGTCGCCGGCGCCGCAAGTCATCTTCCCAGTAGTCAAGGCGCCAGAACTCACGAGGACGACTACAATGAAACAGAGAAGCCACATATGTTAGCAATTATCAAACAGCGTGGTAGCACTGAATTTCTGCATAAAGCTCTCCTTGTTTGCTCTGCCTTTTTTTTTCTCTCCTTCCTCTTAATTCTCCCTCCATCTCACACTCCCCTTTCTGCAATCTTTACCTTAGGTATGTCCTTGAAAATAACAATATCACCTTCTAGTCTAAGAAACTCCTTTTCCTTTCTTGGAAGGTGAAATGAGCACTAAATACATCATTTTGAAATGAATTGCTGACAGTGTGATCAGTTTCCCCACACTCTAGTGGCATGTGCTCTGATTTCAGCCTCATTTCAGCCTCAGCAGGGCACCTTTCTCTGTAGCTGCATTTATAAACCAGAATAGGGAAAAGGCTATTATAAATATGGTATAGCATTACCTATATTAATCAAAGTCTGTCCCCCTTCATTTTTCTTCCTAATTTGTGCCTTTTTGCACAAGGTCAGTAAATCATACCATGAATTCTTGGTCCAGAAAGTGTTAACTTTAATGAATATCTCAGTTACATGGTTATGTATGTGATAATAAAATATTACTCTGTTTAGATGTGCAGGAATTTAATTAAAATAATCTCTTAAAATATTCATTACATTTAGCCCCTGAGGCTTAGAACAACACAAGAAAATGCATTTCTTTTCCATTTACTGTTTTTAAATAAACCATTTCTGTAGAGTGAAATAGCAATCTATTTTCAAGCAAATCAGATTGGATTTCTGTTTTATGTAGTCTGTTTTTATATTTAATTAAAAACTACATGCTATATGATGTGCAATAATTGCTATATCGAAAGCATACTTTGAGAAATGTATTTTTTTAAAAAAGGTTGACTCAATTCAAGTTCTATGATATTTTCCCCAATTACATCAATCTTTTACATGGCAATATATATGTCAACTTTCTCTCTTGTTAGCTAATCATGATCTAGAATGCTGGAAATATTTTATAAGAAAAATACTAATATAAAGTTTTTTCATTTATATTAAGAAAAAAATCTCTACAGAATATATTTATTCACTGAAGATACACAGCATGAACACCTGGAAGTTTCAATAATGAAATAAAAATTTACTCATAATCAAAACTTCTCTAGGAATGACTAATACAAAATAAAATCTTACTTGTATTTCATGAGCTAATAAAATTGTACCTGTCAGCTTTGACAAATTAGTAGTCTTGAACAACTGACAGTCCCAAAATACCCAAGTAAGAGTTACCCTTATTTTGATGTTTAAAAGATGTTATATTTAGAAATTCAAAATAGGTTTGTAAGTAAGTACTTTTATCAACTAAAAATAATCTAATGTTATTAAAAGCATGGACAACAAATAGTACATTATTATTTTTTGAAATATTTTAAAAATAGTAAGAAGCCAAAGCTCTTTTCTGAAAATGCTGAGGAGACAATGAGAATCAAACATCCCCTCTGTTGATTTTGGTCAAAAGGAGGAGATATAATGTGATCAAAACAGAATACAAAATATTGCAAGAACTGCAGACCTCAAAAAGAAAAATTACGAAGTTCTTTTATTCTATTTTTTCATTATTCTGTTTACATTTTAAATAAAAGCTAATAGTATAATGTCACTTAAAGATAAATTAAAAATACCTGCAGAATATACATACAAGCAAAAGACAACAGTTGCTTGAACTCGATTAATAAGATGACATTCTCCTTAGGTGAGAAGGAAAAAGGCAGTACACAGATGGCTCTGTGTATGGCTTTGATAGTCATGGAGCCTGGATAGGCACTCCATCATTCTGCCTACCTACATTTATCTGTTAAAATTATTATCAAATATCAGCCAGGATGCAGTCGTGAATCACAGGCTGCTCCTCGTCTTCAGGGGAATGATACAATGAGGATCTATTCATCAGGGCGGCAATCGGCACAAGTAATTAGTTCCCTAGACTGAGATCTCCTACAAAGCCTATTTCAGTCAGCACCACAAACATATGACGATGTAAAGCTAATGAAAGCTGCTCAAATTTGTTAACCTTTTCTCCCATCAATCCTTCTAATACTCTATGCTTCAGTATTATGCAAAGGTAGTAAATTATTAATTTGTCACTCATTCATCCCTCGGCATTTTGAGTCAAATTAAATGATGTCATTTTTCTTGATAACAATTAAAATTATAAGAGATGTTAAACTGCTATGATAAAATTATTACTAAATTAGGCAACTATAGATTCTACTATAATGCACAATAGTGAAGTCAAATCCAATGGTTATTAAAACACATGCACAGGAATTTTCATCCTATGACAGAAAAACCTGAGAAATCATAAGATCATTCACAAATTACCAAGGAACTCAAAGATTATAGCTATAAAAGTAATAACCTACATTAGGAAGAAACAGAAATAAAAATTTATTTTTGTGCTCTGACACTAAGAAACAACGGCGACATTTGGCTGGAACAAAAACACCAATGCATCAGGAACTGAGAATTTGTTCACAGAATAGAAAGTTTTTAAAGTTAAATTTCATATATATATATGTATATATATTCTGTCTTCAAATATAAATATTCTTCCACATTTAAAAAATACTTAGATACAATTCAAATGAAGAGCTATACACTTAAGCATGATGATCTGAAGACAAAGCAAGTATCACTTCTTTCAAGTCAAATATCGAAAAAGGATGACAAGTATCACTGAAGAAGACCAACAATTCCTTTACATGTTTTTTCTTCTAGAGTCTCCATATAAAGCCCTGTTCCAGGTGACACAGGACACAAAATCCTCAAGGAACTTACATATAATCAAACAGCTAGCTATTAGTCTAACTTGAAAAAACAGCATTTACCATCCAATTTCTGATTGTAAGAGTAAAACATGTTCTTTGAAGAAGACGTCACACTCACTTTTTTCAGATGAGGGTGATTACTAGCATGTTTAAAGTCATTTACATGGCAACAGACCTGGCACTAAAAGTCCAATGTTTTCCTTTAACTCTGTTTCTTCTAACAACATGCATTCTCAGTATAAAACTCTACCACTAAAAAATGAGGCACATTTTGTCATTTTATAACAGTTTCATAAAAGAAAATATGTAGGTTTTGGTTAACACCTTACTTTAGGTCCCTCCCTAATGCCTCAAAAGCCCCTTCTGAGGCAAAGAGGATTTTAAAATGGCAAATTTAGCATAGTGATCTCCCTTCATAAAAGGTTTTAAGAAACTAATAGGTTATTATACATTTTTGTTGTTATCACCATGGTTTGGCTAGAAAAATTTAAAAGACTTCATGTGTGCAGAAACAGATTATTGACCAAATACAAGCATGGATAAGATGAGAAATCACTTATTCTGAGACCTTAGAAATACACACCTAGATCTCTGTATAGTTATAGCTATACCTTTGTGTATCTGTGTCTATCCAAAAAATTTTATTAATACTATATGATACCCCTTTCACAAATTTTACCCACATCCATTTCTGCTAAAATCCTCAAAAGTTTTCAAGTAAAGATGTGAGCCTACATTCTAGAAGATCTGGGAATATTTACTATTTCCTTTAGAAGATATAATGCCTTCTCTATAAAGGTGCTGTACTTAGGTCCCCCCTTAGGATACAATCTTTATGTACTAAAATATTTCAGTAGAGGGACATATGAGTCTTTGAAAAACTATGGATGGCACAGAAGTTAAATGTTCTAATTCTTCTTTTCAATATTTGTTTGTTTTTTTCCCATTCTTTGGCCCGATTTGAAAGACTGCAGTTAAAATTACCATGTGGATCTAATGTACTTTTCTAAGTAAAAGTCAAGTCATCTAAATATCTTCCTACTTTAAAAAAACCTTCACATTTATGTGTTTGTATACATATATATACAACTTTAATAACACCACAGTCTACATGACAGAATATGAAGCAATGCCATTTTAATATAGAGATCATATATTTTATGTTCTATAGGAACAGAATTTGATGGACTGTTGAAATTTTAGAAGGAAAAAATGAATTATATTTCCTTATATTTATTCCCTTTCCTAGGCCCATTATGGTGATCAGCAATATGATAGGTAAAACAAATGGGTAAGAATGAACCAAATGACAATCAGTTGGAAGAGGTAAAAGTATTAAACTACAGAATCAATAACTAAGGTATAATTCACATTCTTCCTCTAACAGTTGAATAGCACAACTATAAAAATATGATTAATATTTCTCACATCTGAATTATAAGAGTTTTTAAGGTTTAGATTTCTTCAGATCCTATTTGCCAATTAATGATATGAATAGACAAATATTCTAACAAGATATTAAAATATTTTCTAATAGCAATTACTGACTACCTTGAGACAGCTGGCATACAAGGATTATTAAATGTTGTCCCTGTTATACTGGAGGAGATAGATGTGAAAATAAGTAATTCAAATTAAAAAAAATATGTGATAGAACAGAGCCCTATTACATGATTATTAAGCTGCACACCTCCAGGGGGCATCATTCACATCAAAATTCATGTAAACAGCACGTCCTCGAGTTATGCAGTGCTCATTGTGCATTACTATATACCACAGCCCAAGTCCTATGAGAACACTCTGCATATTCCTCTTCTCATTCCATGCTAAGGCTCCTTTTTTTCTCTCTGTCTCCCGAAGTTAAATCTAAACTTGGGGATAACGAACAGAATAAGGCCCTTCAGACAATATCAGTGGCAGTTTCACATTTAATATTTCTCTGCTGTAGGAAAAAGTAGTCAGATTAAAAAAGAGGCCTGACAGTTAAAACACAGGCAAAATTCAATGAACAGAATAATCAAGTACATAACAGAAACAATAACACTTATTTAACTAAAGTCATTAAGTTCACATTGCTTTATTATATTATTTTCTGGATATTTTATTAAAGCAGAATAGTTTCCAAAACAATGTTAGTTATTGAAATCAGACGGAGTATGTATGTGTTCCATTTATTCTACCACCTAAATGAATTGGCACCCATTATCAAATAAATCAGATGTGTGTACACCAACCAAATGACATTGGTTTCAGTGTCATTTTACTATAACTTGGATATATGTCAATAAAAGAATATTAGTTTTAAAAAGAAAAACAGTAAAAAAAAATCATATTAGAAAAATTTCCCATTTTCTACCCTACCCAACTTTCCTCTGACAATACCTGATAAATCTTGATGACCTTAATAGAAGTCAGTAATAAATTCTTCTGGATAAAGTTCTCAATCCTAGAAGATTTTAACACTTCATATTTTGTTCTTAAACGTTTATATTACCTTTCTTTTTCTTAAACTCCTGTATCTGGCTAGCTTCTATTTCCATTTTTTTAAATTAAAAATTCATGACGCATATTAATTACAACTTAAATAAGTGGTAGACCCTAAAAAGTAGTAGATACTTTCAGTGCACTGTCAGCTAAATATAAAGGGGCTTAAGTTCCAGAAGAGTTTCATTTTCTGCATAAATCTTGGTGAAATAATGTTTAGGTACTATAGGTTATCATACAATATAAGAGAATGCTTTATCTCACAAACTGAAATCTATCTTGCCCTCATGCAGATATATAGAAAGAATATTAACTAAAACCTCTATTTACCAAGTACCAACTATAAATCAAGTGCAAGTGATCTACGCATTATACTGTCTTAATGAAAAGGACAAAGAAAACCAAAAAAGAATCCCTTCAATTGTGTAGACTCCAGCATAAGAGTAGGATTCTCTCTCCACTGAGGCCTGACATAATAATTTTACATTACATTGAGATATTAGAGTATCATATATTTTATTTAGTTAGGCAAAATTCTATTTATGTAATTACGATTTCTGCATGTTACTATTGTGTATATGTCTCTATTTACTTTTTAAGGGCCATCTAGAAACTCATCTTCAATTAATTATAGGTTAGGGCATTTTATAAAAATACAATTTTGCAACCACCTCAATTATTTACCAAATGATCCCAAGCTGCTACAGTTAACCTGTTGATTATTTCTTTATTCAATATGTATTCTTACCAGGAAGTAAGCAAAGTTATGAGAACATAAAAATCTAATGTTAATTATTTACCAGTTAAAACTCTAACAAGATATTTAGAAAAAACATTAAAATAAATGATTTCATTGGGTCCAGAAGCCTTAAAATTCATCTTAGTTGTCTCACTATCGAGACAAATCAGATATATTTTCCCTACAAATCTAATTTTTAAAAATTCACCAAACATATGTTGAGCACCAACTATGTACCAGATCATGGTATACACAACTGAATGATGCTGGGCTTAGCCTAGAACTTTCTTATGGTACATTGAGGATAAGGAAACTATTAAACATGAAAAATAATACAACATTAAAATGTATAACATTGCTTCAGGCTTCTCTATACTAGACATTGTGCTCTTTTACACACATTATCACTAAGCCTCAACAATCCTGCCATGGGCCAGGTTCAGTGGCTTAGCCTGTAATCCCAGCACTTTGGGAGGCCGAGGCAATTAGATTGCCTGAGCCTGCGGATCCGAGACCAGCCTGGCCAACTTGGCGAGACCTCGTCTCTACAATAAATCAAAAATTAGCTGAGCGTGTTATTGCGCACCTGTAGTTTCAGCTACTTGGAAGCCTGAGGCGGAAGGATCACTGGAGCCCAGCCAGTCAACACTGCACTCCAGCCTGATCAACAGAGTGAGATTCCAACTCAAAAAAATAGTGTTATTCTCATTTTTAAGATGAAGACACTAAGTCTTTATAGTAGTAAATAAGAAGAGACTATTGACTTGTAAGCCAATGAGCTTTTCACTAAATGACCTGTCCTCTTGAACATTTTATTGACTACTATTATAGCTATGATCAAAATACTAATTAACCCTGCCTGGGAGGATTGAGGATTTCATTAAGGTTTTGATGAAGTTCTGTTTTGTAAGTTCCATGAGGACAAGGGTTTGTATCTTTCTAATTCTCTGACCAAGCACAGTAACTATCAAAAGAAGCCACCACTTATCAAATGATTAAAGAGTGAATAGATGACTTTTAAACAGAAACTCAAATGATAAACTGGAGTCTGCTGGACAAAATGGAAAAGGCATGATAAAAAAGAAAACACAGCTTGGATAAAGGCATGGGGACATAAAAGGGCACCTTTATCTAAGGAAATTCAGGTAAGAAATACCATAGCCAGCTAGCCTAAGAATGGCAAAAGCTAAGGGAGAAAAACATAGATTTGCTACCAGACTTCAAAGGGCCTTGTATTGCTAAGTAACTACTTTTACATCCTAGAGTCAACAGAGACATCGTCAAGCTTTCATAACAGAGGGTTAAAATGATCAGCCATGTATGCTTAATGGCAGCCATAAGAAGGAGGCCTGGATTAAGGCAGTGGGGATGGAGCCTCGAAATAAAGAGTTGGGAGGCATATCTGAAGTAGAGCGGATAAGACTTCTTTAGATATTCAATCTGAGAGGTGAGGAAAAAGGAGATAATGAGAGTGAAATTGAGGGCTGTAGCAAAGGGGAAGTAAGAGTATAAAGAAGCTATTTATTTGTTTGTTTGCTTGTTTATTTATTTATTTTTTTGAGTTGGAATCTCTCACTCTTTGTCGCCCTGGCTGGAGTGCAATGGCATGCTCATGGCCACCACAGCCTCGGCCTGCTGGGCTCAGCCGATCATTCTGCCTAAGCCTTCCAAGTAGCTCCAACTACAAATGCATGCCACCACGCCTGGCTAATTTTTGTGATTTATTGTAGAGATGAGGTCTCACCAAGTTGTCCAGGATGGTCTCGAACCCCTGGGCTCAGGCAATCCACTCGCCTTGGCCTCCCAAAGTGCTGGGATTACAGACCAAGTCACCGGGTCCAGGTCAAAGATGCAATTAACTAAAATGAATGCAGGGTAAGCAGGTGTGGTCGGGAAAAATATGCTAACAACATCCAGGCAGGTGTTCCTAACAGGCAAGCAACGTAACTCCGGAACTTGAAAGAGAGGCCTGCACTACAAGTAGAAAACTGGGAGACTGATCAGCCTTAGGAGTCAGTGGATTTAGACATTCACGACAAAAAAATTTACTGAGTGTTTATTTTAAGCCAGGTATTGTGCTGGACCCAGAGAAAAGTATACTGAAAGGACAGAAGAAATTTGAGGATGAATCTCAGAAATGCCAATACTTAAGAAATTGCAAAAGAGAAAAAAGATCAGTAAGAGAAAAGTGACATCCTTATAGTCAGTAAGATAATAGGAGAACCAAGATAGAATGGTGCCAAAAAAGACAAATGAGCAAAGACTTCTCAAAGCAGTGAGTGGGTACCAATATTTAATTCTGCTTAAATACAGAAGGTGCCAAAAATGTATATATTTTAAGGAAAAAACTGTATTAAAATGGTACTACTCAAACAGGTCACATATGACTTCTGCAGTTACAAGAGGTGCTCAGTGGCCAGACACGTCTGATTACGTCGACTGTCTCTTAAGATGTATACACATTTTTTTTGGGCACCCAGTTTGTCTAGAAGGACAAAGAATGAAGAGAAGCCTTTGTATATATTTTTGTTTTCAAAGTTTTAAAATATATAATTTATATACCATAATGTTCACCTGTTTTAAATGTACCATTCAATGGTTTTTATTATATTTAAGAGTTGTACAATTAGCATCAAAATCTAATTTTAGAACATTTTTATGACCCCCCAAAAGAAACCCCATCCCTATCACAAGTTACTCCTCATGATCTCTTTCTCTCAGCCCCAGTAGGCAATGATTAGCCTGCTTTCTTTCTCTTCATATTTACCTATTCTAGACATCATATATAAATGGAATCATGTAGTAAATACACAGAATTTTTTGACTGGCTTCTTTCACTTGGCATAATGTTTTTTTTGGGATTCACTCATGTTATAGCACATATCAATACTTCATTCCTTTTTATCACTGAATATTTCATTGTATGGATATGCTACATTTTGTTTATCCATTCATGAGCTGATGAACATTTGAGTTGCTTCCATTTTGTGAGGATTTCAGTTTTATAATTCAAAAATTGAAGGACTCACTTGTTTGCCTGTCTACCATTCACTTCTCTCCTCTTTCCTAATAACTGAATTAGAATTTCATTCGGATATCTACCACTTCTTAAATGTTTCTGTGACTCATGAAAAGCTGACCAAATTATTATAATCCTGTCATTTTTACCAGTGATTGGTTTAGGAATCCAGCTTTAAGAAAATGACTGCATACATTTTACCTAGCAACCATTTTTCACCAATATGGAATGGAAAACTTTTATTCAGTGCTTGGGATAAGTTCTTTTTCCTGATGTTCTGAAACAATGAAACACGTAGGTCAGGTTGCTGGAAGCCACAACACATCCATGAAGGAAACCAGAGTAAGGAAACAGTTCATGCATCAGAGACAAAAAACTGAAATAAGTGCAGAAAAAAGGAGCCAGAAACCTGTCCCCAAACATATATATGGCACTTCTTCCTATGAGAGATAATATACTTCAGTCTGATTACAATTGTTGGAAGGAAATGCAGACAATAACATGCTGGTGCTTTGGTCAGATGGTTAATATTGAATTTCTTGTCAAAAGTGTTGATCATGAAAAGAATTGGGGTCATATGGTGGTAGTTTTTTTAAAGAAGGTAAAGAAGTCCAAAGAAATATAAGAGCCAGAAGATGGCACTGAGGGGAGGGAGTGGGTGGTGGGAGCAGGGTTCTAGAAAAACAGAAGAGATACCATCCTGAGAAAAGATAACTTGATGAGCTTGAAAGCCACCACTCTGTGGCAAAATCAAAGGATGAAAGACTCTGTATTTTAAGAAATGAATTTAGGGTGGGAAAGAAGAAAAAAACCCAAAGACCTGACTTTGGCCTGATTATTTCTATTTTCTTTATTAAAGAGCAGGTTTTTGACTGAAGAATTAAAAAGAGGGATAAAATATAGAGGAGTTGCCTTAGGGAATATGAAAGAAAGCTGACTAAGGAAAAATTTAAGGATGACTAAATAGTTGTAAAAATTCAGCTTGAGATTAGAAATCATTCATCTAGTGTGGCATTAATGTGCACGACTCTGATTCACCCCCCACCCCACACACACATCCTGCCATACAATAACAGGGAGCAGGAGTAAAAAGAGTAGTTGACTAGATACACCCAAGTTTTTGAACTGATTTGGTAGGCAGAACAAAATAACGAAGTTAAAGAAAATGAGTAGGCTGGGATGGGTAACAGCAACAAACCCACGATAATTCTGGACCCCAATAAAATAAATAATTAAGCAGGGCTTTATTAGATCCTGATTCATCAGAAAAATCAAATTCATTCTGCATCCCAAGCTACTTATATTAACGATAATTAATCAAATAAATGACATGTAAAGCAATGTGCATTTGATGTAATCGAGCCTTCTATTTAATCAACATATCTGGTCCCCTTATTTACTGCTATTGTGAATTTTCAACTTGTATTAAAACATGCCTAGAATGAAAGAATGGGGGTTTATCCAACACTTGAAGACTTTCTTCAAACTTCAGAAGTGATAAAATCACGGGCCAGGAGATAGAGATAGGAAGAAGTTTGTGGTAAATAATCATGTGGCTGAATAATGTGGACTGAGAAGCATCTGAAGTCTTAGGGAGACAGGATCTCTTTTGAGAAGTATACTACGTTATGATCCTGAAAAGAGGATAGGGACTAAAGTTTATCACTTGCCCCTAATGGCAACAGGCACACTACTAAGTATTTTACATGTGATCTAATTCTCAAAACAATCCTGTAAGTTAGGGATATAACCCCTACAAAACAGGTGAAGAATTGAGACTCAGAAGTTGAGTGGTTTCTAACTGTCCTTAAAACCTGGAAGTGTAAAATAATAGGCCTGTTATTTTATGTGAAGGCTGACTAAGAAAGCAAGCTAGACCTCCCATCTAGGAATTTCCATTACTAAAATGTTCCCAGGCTACTTTGGCTAAGATGTTAAAATCAGGTTTATTAATATACTCATCATTAATATACCTCATCATGACAGTTTACTATATTGGTATGAGTCTAAACATCTCTTTTATAAAGTGACAGATTTAAATAGGACCAAATTTTTAAAATAAAATATACGAAAAACTATCAACACAAATTTCAATAAAGGACAACTGCAAAGTTAATACTCCAATATTAGCATTATTCCAAGCTGAAATAGTACAATTATTAGACAAGGGGGAAGCAGTTACAAACTTTGTTGCTTTTCAATGAAAAGTAAAACCAAGGTAAACACAAAGTATTGTGTAGTATAGGTCAGCATCTGTTACTAAGTAGCCTGAAGCTATTAATTTTCGGGAATATTTCTAATAACCCCATCATTTGCCCCAAATTTGGAAGGACAAGATGCTTTATAAGCATATACATGAAGCAATCTCATTTCCAAGAACCACTGCTTTGGCATTTAGAACCTTTATTTCTCTCAAATTCAGGCCCTATACCATGTTGTTGTTGTTGTTATTGTTGTAGATGTTGTTTTCAAGACCAGTATGTAATAGGGAGAAAAAGGAAAAGCAAAAACAGTCAGCCTTCACAGTATAACATTTTTATCTTTCAATAATTTCTAAAGGCTTATGTGAAGCAACAACCTAGCATAACCCAGCGCTTCCTGCCTCTAATCCAAGCTCTCAGGAAAATACTGACTTTTAGTAGGATAAAAGAAAAAATATATACTGCGTTTGGGAACCTAGATAAATTAAAGCATTAACAAAAAGTATGTGCTCCTTATCCACAGGGGAAAACAGGCCTATTATTTTACACTTCCAGGTTTTAAGGACAGTTGGAAGCCAGTTCTCTGAACAGTTGCTGTCATCTCCTAGAAACTTTCTACTACTTTCAATTTTGAAGCAATTACTCACATTCTGAAGTGATTTATATTCCTCTCTTTCTTTGCACATTTCATTTTCCTGGTTCTCAATGACCAATTTTGCGTTGGCTTAACTATATTCATGTACAAACATTGTCTAAGTACCTGCTGCTATTTGAAAAGCATTGGCTGAGGTGCAATAAAAAATATTCATGAGGAAATCATAGTCTCTAATCTCAAGGCACTTAAAATCTACAAAGTGAGATAAAATAAACAAGCAAAGAATCATATGGTATAACATCCATGCCATAAAAAAAGTAAGAACCCAGAACAATGGAAATTCAAAGAAAAGAGTGATCATGTGTGTTTAAAAGAGATCAAGAGAGACTTTAAGGAACAAGAGTTGTTTTGGGTTTTTTTTAGAAAAATCCTTCAGAAGAGGTCAATTTTCAACTGATACACGAGGAAGACAACGGCACTGTAGGCTTTTAAGGTAGAATAAGTAACGGTACAAAGGTCTGAAAATTGGAAGCAGTCTTATTTAGTTGGTTCAGTAGGAAATGAGATATGAAAGGTAAGTTGGGACCACACCATAAAAGACCAGGGATGAAAAACGAATATATTTCTTTTTTTTTTTTTAACTTGGAATCTCACCCCATCACTCAGACTGGAGTACAGTGGCATGCTCATGGCCACCCAGCATTAATCTGCTGGGCTCAGGTGATCCTGCCACCTCAGTCTTCCAAGTAGCTGGATCTACAGGAGCGCACTACCATGCCTGGCTAATTTTTTGATTTATTGTAGAGATGAGATCTTACCATGTTTCCCAGGCTGGTCTCAAACCCTTGGGCTCAGGGAACCTCTCACCTCGGCCCCCCAAAGTGCTGGGATTACAGGCTTGAGTCACCATGCCCAGCCAATATACTTCACTTATTCATTCACTTACTCATTTACTTGACAAATACTTATTGAGCACCAACAGTACACAAAGGAGATATGCCAGGCATTGGAGATTCAGAGTCATTTGGTAATAAAGAGTCATTATCCTCAAGGACCTTACAATCCAATGACAGAAACATACATGAATGGACAATTATAACATAGCAAAAGGTGTCTTAGGAACATGGTAGAAAGGAATCATTCAAAATAATAGAAGCCGTCTTAGAAAAGAGTAACCCACAAATTGAGTCAGAGTTGACAGATGGGGGGAGGGCAGCGAGGGATGAAAACCCATCTAATGGGTACCATGCTCACTAACTCGGTGACAGCTTTGTGAAGAAATAGCATTAGCAAAGCCAAATAAGTAAAACAGCTGCACATAAGCTAAAGTTAAGTGTTTCTAAAATTTTCAAAGGGTATAAAGCAAGAAGAGCAAGTCTCTTGCTGAACAAGAGTCTATAGAAATGAGGAGCAACTTGTGAAAAATAGTTTCAGGAGTCTGGCTCCTAGTTAAAAAACTATGTGTGATTTTTTTTTTCAGGCCTTATCATAGGCAATTACAAAGACTTTACTAACAGGTCTATGGAATAAATCTGCCTTCCTTACACAGACTTGATGTACAGCAGATGCTCTGCAGTCTCTGGAGGGCATTGCAGTTAAGATCCCAAGCCTCTCAGGCCAGCCATGCTCTTGGCATATTCACATTTCTGGCCCTGATGACTTCATTCCTAGGTCTGGTCCAAGATCCTCTTCAGGCACCTCTGCCTGGGTCTCCTTACTCTAAGGGAGGAAAGGGAAACCCTGAGGACACCTTTCTCCACTCTGATCCTGCCTATAGCCATCCATCCATCCATCCAGTCAGCCAGTCAGCCAGCCAGCCAGTCAGCCAGCCAGCCAGCCAGTCATCCATCCATCCATCCATCCATCCATCCATCCATCCATCTCCTTCCTACCTATCTACCTACCTGCTTACTTTTTAGAGATGGAGTCTTGCTCTGTCACCCAAGCTGGAATGCAGTGATGCAACCAGAGCTCATTGCAGCTTGAACTAGTCTCAAGGAATCCTGCCATGATTTACCCTATTACAAGACCACTACCCAAGCCCTCTCTTCAACCTCATTGTCTATAAAACTGCCAGAGTCTTTAGTTTAGGATCCCTCAACAATGAGATGACTCTGAACATCTGCACAGAACCACACTGATACCCTCAACAAGTGTGCTATTCCACAGAAGAAAATGGAATACGGGGATCAGGCATCTTCCTTCAGTTTTAGACTCTTGCTTATATCATCACACTACATGATTAATGGCATCCTGTTTCATTTTTGGCTTGTTGCTTTAATTGGCTTCTGTTGCACCTGATAATTTAACTCTCTTCTACCTAAGCTGAACTCCTAACATTGTCCATGTTGTGCTAAGGAGCTTGGGTTTTACAGCAATGAAGAGATATTGAAGAGTCTGAAGTAGTACTGTGACTGCAGAATAATAGAAAAATTAGACTAGAGGGAAGAAATATCTTAAAAGAGGACACAAGTAAGAAGGTTACTGAAATAATTTGAGCAAGATACAATGAGAGCCTTCAATTCTAATTTTTAAATTTCAAATTTTCTGATTTATCATACTAAAATATTATTAAAATTTGCCTACAATTCTCTGTGATAAAAGGGAGACAATTAGTATAAGGGAATAAGGACATGAAAGAAAAGCTCAAGCATACAAGGCAATTTGTTCACAATAAAACAGGTTCCAGAGTATGTCATGTACAAAATTAATTGCTACATGAAACAAAATAGGTCTAGAACTGAAGTCAAGAGATCAAAGTCCTAAAGCTCAGTATAGAGATGGGAAAAGAACATAACAAAGGACCAGGAGATGCTACATGCCCTCAACCCAGAAATAACATACCTGTCCTCTACTCACATTCCACTAACCTCTCTCCAAGTCATGTACCACCACAAGAGAAATATGGGCCCTGGCTGGGAGCCATTTCCTAGTAACCACTGTACTCTATGGAAAGAGACATGAAACCATAGTGATACTCTAGCCATAAGTGCCATAGATGACAATATGTACCACAAAAAAAAAAAAAATAATAAACATAAAAAAGGAATAAAAAATACCAGGGGGAATAGAGGATATGTTGATATTTCATATAAGATTATTAAGAAAGGACTCTCTGGAAAAGCAATATTTGAGCAAAGATGGAGGTAAATGAGGTGAAGGTATCAGTTATGCAAATATCTTTTTTTTTTTTTTTGAGTTGTAGTCTCACTCTGTCACCCAAGCTGGAGTGCAGTAGCACACTCATGGCCACCCCAGCATCGACCTGCTGGGCTCCGGCGATCCTTTTGCCTCAGTCTTCCAAGTAGCCAGAACTACAGGCGCATGCTACAACTGCCTGGCTAATTTTTTATTTATTGTAGAGACGAGGTCTCACCAAGTTGCCTGGGCTGATCTTGAACCCGCGAGCTCAGGCAATCCACTCGCCTCGGCCTCCCAAAGTGCTGGGATTACAGGCTGAGTCACCGAGCCCAGCTGCAAATATCTTAATAGAATATAATTTCAGGCAGGAAAAACAATAATGCAAAGGCGCTGAAATGGACACAGTTGGTGACACCATGGAACCAGAAGGAGGTCAACTCGGATGGATAGAGAGTTACAGAATAAGTAGAGATCAGCTAGTTATTAAGCGATCCAAATCATGTAAAAACTCAGAGGTTATAATTTGACTTTTATACTCTGTGGGATGAGACATATAGAAGACTCTAAGCAGAGAAGTGACATCTGACTTGTTTTAGTATGATCACTCTGGCTCCTACAAGAGATTGGCTATGAGTGAGAAGGGTGCTGTTAGAAGCAATATCACTAAGCAAGTCTAGTTTGTAGACTTTTTCTGTAATTTAGGAAAGGGATAATAACATCTGGGAACAAGTTGCAGAATTGAACATAGTAAAAAGTAGCATTCTAGATATGTAAAATTCTAGAAGAGCAAGTCAAAAGGACTTACTAACAGATCATACATGAGGTGTGAGAGGAGAGACTACAAGGACATTACAAAGATTTTGATCTGAGAAAATGGAAGAACAAAACTGACACTGAGATGGAAGAGAATGTGAAGGAATACATAAAGAATGTCTAAAATTTGGTTTTAAACATGTTTTATTCTAAGGTGCCTATTGAAAATCAGTAGCAGAAAAGGACTACCTATTCACCAGACCCCTTTGCCTCTTCTTTCTAGGCATATAACTAAAATACATTCCCCAATTTCCTTTGCAATTAAGTGTGGTCACATGACTGACTTCCAGCCAGTGTATGCAAGCCACGAAGGAGTGACTGAGCCGCTTCCAAGCCTGGTCGATAAAACATTTCTACATACAACTGACCATGCTCTTTCCCCTTCTACTACCTTGAAGCAGATGAATGTGGCAGTCTTGGAAGCCAAGAACTAAAGATAACAGAGCTATAGGATGGAGGATATCACCTTTCAGAAATGTTTTATAATTTGTGTGAAAAAGAAATAAAGTTCTATTAAGGTCTGCCACTAACTGTGATTCTGGAATCCAGTCTAAAAGCAGCTTACACTGCCCAAACCAATACAGATATCAAAGCAGAGATATTGAGTAGACAACTGAGTATATGAGTCTGGAGTTCAAGGGAAAGAACGTGACAGGGTATTTATATACCCTGGGAGACACTGATGGACAGGGCTCATATAATATAGGTGTGGAGTAGCTCAGAGCCTCAAGGAAGAGAGTAGAGACAGAGAGGAAAATAGAAAAGGAAAAACCCAAAGATGAAGGCCTGAGTCACCCTAATAACAAAGAGTTGAAAAGATGAGGAGGAGCCAGCATGAAATTTTGCAGAGGCCAGTGGTAAGAGGAAAACCAAAAGAATCAAGTGTCTCAGAAACCAATTGAGTGTGTCAAGGAGAAGACAATAATCAGTCATACCAAAGGGTACCAATAAATCAAGTGAGACAAAAATTGAGAATTGAATATGGATTTAACAATATTGATGTCACCGGTGACCTTGACAAAAACAGTTTCAGAAGAATGGTGGGACAAAGTCTGAGTGAAGTCAGTTCAAGAAAGAATGAGAGAGAATAAGCTCAGCAAGTAGAAAAAAAATTTTCAAAATGCTGTAGAGAAGTCACATATGTTCTTTACTGAATTTAACACATTATAAACAGGGGAAAACTTACTGTAAATAGTCCTACCAAATGACACCGTATAAATGCCATGGAACTTTACAATATAAAGAGATTGTAGAAGACCCTGACATGCCAGAATAGCCTAAGTATAGACTAATACAGGAGGTGGGGAGTAAAAAACCTAGAATTATTTTTTGGAAGATAAAGCCCATGTAGTACTGACTTCCCTCACGAGGTACGCGTTCTAGGAAACCACTGGCATCAGTGTACTAGCTAGGGTCGTTGTATAAGAGGCTGTATTCATTCAGCTTTGGTAGATTTTTTTTTGGAGATTCTTCTTTCAATGTGTTTGCCCATTTCATGATGAGTGATTTAGGAGCCCATCTGCCCACACCATGCTGAGTGTTCAGCATTTTTTGACCCAAACCAGCACCCTTCCTATTTACCCTATCTCGCCCTTACCAACTTTTTTTTTGTTTCCCTGGATGAAAAAAGTCTTCAAAGAGAAATGTTTTGCCGAGGTGGAAGAGGTAAAACAAAAAAATGTCAGAAGCACTAAAAGGCATAAAATTGATGATTTCAAAAACTGTTTTGAGCAGTGGAAAAAGCATCTCAATAGGTGCACTGCATCAAATAGAGAATATTCTGAAGGTGACTGAAGTTTAAACATGAAAAAATAAATACACAATTTTTTATAAATAAATTCCAAGTTTTTTTTAGTTGCCCCTGATATAATCTGAAGACAAAAAGTCAAAATCACAAATGCTGGAGACGCTAAGGGTTCATTCATGTTCAGTTCATTTATTTCCAGCGACAAAGAGTTTAGTGCATTTTGTTAGCAAGCTAGTTAACTAGGACTTATACTTCAAATATTGACACTAAAGTATCAATTTTCAACTTTGAATAGAAAGATAAAAATTAAGCAAAAATAGTTCCTGAAAAAAAACTAACTGATGAGAGTTAACATAGCTCTAACAAGCAGTATTCCTACCTATATTAATTTCAAGAACTAAAATATGAACGGTTTCCAAAAAGCCCCACAAAGAATCAAATGTTTTAATAATAAAACACTTAATTCTATATAATAACAATATTAATATAGAATGAGAAGACGATGAATAGAAGAAAGGTGGAATTCTAGATATTTAAGATAAATAACAAAAAGCACTATCAATTTAAATAACTCAGTATCTATGTCAAAGCTTTCCTCCATTCTTCCTGGGATACACAGAAACCATACAGGCTATACATTCATTTGTTTAATAAGTTTTTTGTTATAACTATTAAACCTTGATTCTCAATCACGTAAGAATGCTAACACATTAAAATGCACTGTTAGAAGATTCTGATAGTTTCTATTCTTGCCTTTTACCCACATACCAAGCCGCTGCAAATTATTGTAATTAAAAGTTTACATTTCATTATTCTACTTCATTTATTTTATTTTATTTTAATTTTTTGAGTTGGAGTCTCACTCTGTCGCCCAGACTGGAGTGCAGTGGCCACTCCCGGCCACTGCAGCCTCGACCTGCTGGGCTTTGGCAATCCTTCCACCTCAGCCTTCCGAGTAGCTGGAATTACAGACATGCACTACCACACCCAGCTGATTTTTTGATTTATTGTAGAGATGAGGTCTCACCAAGTTGCCCAGGCGGGTCTCAAACCCGCGGGCTCAGTCAATCCACTCACCTCACCCTCCCAAAGGTGCAGGATTACAGGCTGAGCCACAGAGCACGGCTTACTTCATTTATTTATACTAAAGTATTATCTCAAAAAATACTATCTAAAGAAAGATCTTGCCTCAAAAAAAGTCATCTTTTAGTATATAAGGATTACGTAGACTACCAAAAATATAAATGAAATGCAGAAATATTCCAAAAGGTTCATGACATTCCATCAACCTTGTTTTCACTAGGAAACAGGAAAATTAAGTTATTTGAGTTGTAGGTCTTCCCTTTCAACTCCTAATCTTTGTAAATGTAGCAATTTTTTAAAAGTCAAAAGCTATAAGCCCCCAAGTTTAAAAATGATTTATATAAAATAATTAGCTGTATCTGCTTAATAGCAGAACAAACTTTTCAGTTGAAATCTCCTCAAACAGCAACAATATCATGTCCTAATTAACTTATTAGGCTTACTGCAAATATGGCAAGTAAGCTTCCTGGTCTGCTACAGCATTTGTTTTGCTCACATTAGGTGTTAAAAACACTGTTTAATTATGTAGCAAATTCATAGCAAACAATCGTGTGTGTTTGTGTGTGTGTGTGTGTGTGTGTGTGTGTGTGTGTGTGTGTGTGTGTGCATATATCTTAAGATAGCAGTTTGCATCAAAAGATAATTAAATATATATTTAAAACCCACTAAAATACATAAAATAATCATATTAGAGAGAGATTAACACTAAGAATAATCCCTATATTTTTATCTCCCTGAAAAATAAATATAGCTATACTGAAAAAAATATATAAAATTTGAAAAGTAAAAGCATTATTTTTAAATTTTATAAGATTATTATCAATTCAAGCTGAAAAATAAAAAAAGAAATCACAGAGAGGTACATAATGTTTAAACACCTTATGGTTTCATTTTACACTTCTCATATCAGGATGAAGCCTTAAAAGTAATTCAAAAGGAAAATGAAAGTATTTTACTCAGAAGATAGAGTCCATATGTTCTTCAATCTGGAAATCCATTGGGAAAAAGACTTGAGTTTTTAAAAACTGAATTTTGACAATTGGAAGCTGATGTGGCTTTCTCTCCCCCCATCCATGAAGATTTGAATCATTCTCAGGGGAAATGAAATAGACCTTTATCAAGTATAGCAAAGCTCAACACCTGTTTAACTCCAAATTACTTAGAAAACATTCAGTGAGTCTTCAGAATCTCACAATAAGTGTTTGTTAAGTGTATGACATTTTTTAAGTTTCGCACAAAAAGGTGTGTCTACATATTTCAGATTCTACAGATTTCAACCTCTTATAATCACTCTATTTGTTATTACTATACAAATTCATATATAATTTTATTATTCTATTGATAAGATTATAAAAGTAGGCTGTAACTAACTGTACATTTCTAATATCATTAGGCTCTAATACTGAGGGGGAGTCCATTTTTCCCCAATTTGTATGAATCCCATGCTTCCAAGCACAGTGGATAGCATCTAGTATGCACTTAATAAAGTCCCACAAAATGATAAATATGTATTTTATTCTAATCATTCTTTCTTACATCTAAAATGAAGCTGACATATTCAAAATTAAAATGATTTTTCACTCAAAATCAAGGCATAAAATAGACTAAAGTTCTCAAAGGAGTCTCAATTTTATACAATGTAGCATCAAAAATTGGGTAACTTGTGCTCAACTACTGATGCATGCAATTCCTGATCGAATGTAATTTAACTAAAAATATGTATTGTATACCATTTATGTAAAAAAGAAATTTGCTAAACTGTACTAACATACATATTTAAATACCCAGATGAAACATTTACATTAATGAACACTAATGTGTCAAAAAATTACATGAGTTAAATAAAGAAGGTAACTAAAACACTATTTTTTTAAGAGGAGAAAAAACACTATTTAAAAAAACATTTGTTTTATATTTTCTTTGAATGAGTTATTCTGTTGTTAAATAAAAGTGCTCAACAACACCCTCTCATGCTTCTTCCCCTACAATCTCTTTTCCTACTTTGGAAAAAAATAAATTATGAAATAAAGGAGAAAAATGGCAAAGTATAAGAATTCTCAGTAAAAGCAATTGAAAAAATATTGCATAAAAATGTAAATTACTGCCATAAAAGGTCTCCAAACACCTGCTTTGAAAGGTGCTATTTTACAGTGATTCATATGTTTTTTTAATACCTGATCTCCTCTACCATTTAATTTTTTAATCTTTCCTCTACCATTTAATTTTTTAAAAACCTTTGGGCTTCCTAAATACTTTTTATTACTCAACAAATTTCTATATGTTCTTGGTTGTATTTACATACATACTTTTTTTAAAAAAGCTTAATTATGTCACTATGTAACAATACTGTAAAAGCAAGATAGTGTGTGAAAACCAGCACCAGACAGAGAAATAACACCTGGCTTAGCAAACCCCTATCACCTAGTTGGGCCTTAGTATCCTCTTTAGTAAGATAAATGGGCTGATTAAATAAGTACATGTCCCTGACACCTTCAACATGCTACTATTTTGATACACTACTTATGTATTTCACTCTTAGTTGCACTCCATACACCTGTCTGTGTATATATTCAAAATCTTATTACTTCCAACTTTCTTACAAATCTCAAAGACTACTATTTGAAGGAAATGCATGAAATTACTTTTTACTTCCGTATAATTACAGTATTTCCTTATAATATGAGAGTAAAGGGAACAAAATACAATAAAATACACCTGTGCAGCTGTGCTATGTATCAGCTTGTACTGAAAGAAATGTACTGAAAGAAATGTTGCATTGTTTTGATCAATGTAGAGGAGGATTAGCACAGATGAACTTCCCTAGACGGAAACCAACAACACTTGGTCTGACCCTTTCTTTCTCCTTGCCAGCCAAGACTATAGGACATACTGTGGGTGAAGAAGTAAGGATGAATTAAACTTCTGTAAGCATATAGGAAAGCAAGCAGTAGCGTGTTTTTCTTTAATTTTTTTTTTTTTTTTTTTGAGTTGGAGTCTCACTCTGTCGCCCAGCCTGGAGTGCAGTGGCCGCTCTCGGCCACCGCAGCCTTGACCTGCTGGGCTCCGGCGATCCTTCCGCCTCAACCTTCCGAGTAGCCGGAATTACAGGCGCGCACAACCATGCCCGGCTATTTTTTTGATTTATTGTAGAGATGAGGTCTCGCCTGCCCAGGCGGGTCTTGAACCCGCGAGCTCAGGCAATCCACTCACCTCAGCCTCCCAAAGGCACGGGATTACAGGCTGAGCCACCGAGCCCGGCTTAATTTTTTAATATATATTTTTTATTTTAAAGTTGTGGGATACAGTTCAGGGTTAGGTATACAAATATTCATTGTGCAGGTACCCTTGGTGATGAGGTGTGCCGCCTTTTCCCCCAGACAGATACTGACTACTGTTAATCCCACCTCCCTTCCCTGCCCTGCCCCCATAGTTTCCCACCACTGTCAATCCTTTTCTTATAGTATTACGGTAGTTGTTCAAGGTCCACTTATGAGTGAACATGTGATGCTCAGATCTTTGTTTCTGTGAGAGATCGCTCAGTATTGTAAACTCTATTCCTTTTTTTTTTTTTTACCCTGTTAAGTGCCATAGGCTAGAAGGACGAGGTTGTGGCAGGAAGGGAGGTAGCAAGTTTAAGCAACTCAACACCTGGTTTATAATGCATTGGCCTCTGATTTAAATACATAAGCTAAAGATTTGGGTGTGAGATGGTATACTGAGCACATGAAAATAAATATGCTATCAATAGAGCAGAAAGTCTGAGGAATTCCTGAAAGACTGAAATCTGGTAGGATTAACCCAACAGGTAAAATTTCAGACACATACAGAAAATGAGTAGTGTTCTGAGGGAAACTGGGAGCTCTAGGCCAAAGGCAACACATGGAAACAGCAGGTGGAGATAATGGTCACCCAAGAGCATCCAGAGGCTGATTTCCTCTCTCCTCCCTATACTCCTGCTGGGCAGGAGGCCAAATTACCCACTCTTGGTTAAAGAGGCATGAACTCTTGGGTTACAAGGGCAGATTGCTAGCTAGTTACTGATGACCAGATAGAACAGGAAGCTTCTACAGGTAGAGGACCACTGCTGACAAATCTTTCCTGGCAGTATGTTCAACCTTTGCCCCTACAAAGGCATTTTGAAGGATTTAATGAAATTTTTACTGCACATAATTTCTTTTGACTTATCTATTTCACATCTAAGTAAATTTTGCAGAAATGCTCACACATACTGATGAAGATGAATCTGACAGAAATGCAGCATCTCTGTAACAAGGAAATATTGGAAGCAGCTAAACGTCCACCAGTAGAAAAGCTTAAACAAACTACAGTATTCTCATACTATGAAATATTAATTATATCTTCAAAAGAATGAGGTCGATATATATAAATAGCATTGAATATAAGTAAAAATAGAAGTAGCTAAGTAATATACTATATATAGCATGGCCCCATTTATACAAAAAATTATATGTGTTTACAAATGCAGAGAGGGAAACCAAAAGCCTGTGTATCAAAGCATTTACTTCCTCACCACTGTGAGAGTTTCTGGGTAGAGAAGTAAGTAGTGAAGGGGATTTTCACATAATGATTAAATATTTCACAATGAGAATGTATTTCTATATACCCTATCTACTGAAAAAGAAAACAAATCTTGCCTATTTGAATCCTGACCTGAGAAAAATATTCCCACCAAAATAAGAAAATCTTATAAAATTAAGATTTTCAAAATGTTAAACAATATCCACAGCTCTCTATTAACCTCAATATTTTATAGATAACTGAACTAACCCTCCACAATCACACATATACAAAAGATAGAAACTACAGGAATAGATTACATTATTGTTTTCCCTTTGTAAACATATTCAAGTTAAATGTTTTAAATCTCTATCTTTTTAAGATTCAGTGTGATTCATGTAAATACTTATTTTGTGATAGCTGTGTACTAACTGCATTCTCATTATGGTTTTGGTAAAAGCCAAGAAACATACATATTTGAACAATTTGAATTCAGAATACTAAAATGCATTCATTCACATGCCTTTCCCTCTGTATAACAATGCTAACTCTGCCTACCTAGCAAGAATAAAATCTGAAACAAAAAATGTACTAATAGCCTGAAAAATAATTTTGTCTTTTGTTAAAATAGAGATAGGGTCTCACTCTGTTGCTCGGGCTAAGGTGCAGTAGTACGAGCAAAGCTCACTGCAGCCTCTAACTCCTGAGCTCAAACCATCCTCCTGCTTCAGCCTACCAAGTAGCTAGGCCCACAGGCAGGTACCACATCCCTGGCAAACTTTTTTCCTATTTTGGGGGTTTTGCCATGTTGCCCAGTTGGTCTTGAACTCCTAGCCTCAAGGAGTTCTCTGGCCTCAAGCAGTACTCTGGCCTCAGCTTCTCAAAGTGCTGGGATTACAGGCTTAAAACTCCATACCTGGCCCTATTTTTGTCTTTTACAAAAACTTCAGCACTGGCATTGATTAGCACTCAAGCCTCATACTTGACAGAGTTTTTTCACTCATTTTCAAGAATTATCAAAATAGTGCCTTTCAATCAAATGGCGCTATTAAAATAGTTCATAATCAATGGGAACCTATTTACATGTCTATTGCTAACACTAATCATTATTTATATTAAATTACCTATGTATCCAAAATTATTGTGATAATACTAAACAGGATTTAACTAAGTAAAACAAAAGCCTTACTGGTTTTCTCATAAGAAAACTGTGCTAAATACTGTCAAAATTTTGATGTTTGCTGCATTAACAATGTTACAGTACACTTTTATATATAGGAGAGAATTGTAACTTCTTACTTAGACTCAATCTTCCACTGGTTATATAACCTTGAGAAAAATACTTAGTTTCTCTAAGCCATGGCATCTCATTTCTGAAGTAGGGCTAGAAATTGCACTTACTACACAGAATTGTATTACATAGATAACTCAATTAAGTACTTAGCAGAGCACAGATACACAATTGTAAAATATTAGCAGATATATAGATAGATGGATATAGATAGATAGAGATATAGATGCTACCATGTGTAAATGATAGTGACTAAATTACCATCATTCAAGTACAAGAATGGGGATTTACTACATGATGCATTTTAAACTTTTGTTTCCTTCAGAGTCCTTTACTAATTTTTCCTAAATCCTTTATGATTTATGAGAAGAAAATATTGCTCAGTCATGCTCTTCTGTAAGGTCTGGCCCCCTTTCCAATCTGGGGGAGGTAGACCAACTCTCCTTTTCTCTCTCTATCTATTTTCTAAATAAACCATATTTTCAAATCTTAAAAAAAAAAAGAAAATGTTCAACACTCAACTTCAACACCTTTTTGAAACTTCCGAATATAATTCCAATAAAAGGATATACCAATCAATAACAAGTCACTAAGATCTAGAATAAAGATGCTATTATGTTAAATAATTAAATAGGTTAAATTACTTGATTTTTATTACTAGATAGTTGTTTTTTCTGAGCAGGTAATTTGCACTATCTATACCCTATTTTCTTAATAGCCCATATTACCAAATAAAGACTCACACAAACACTATTCACTTTTCTTACCATTCTTAGAAGGAACTAAGTGCTTCCCTCCTCTCAGTAAGTTCTACTTTCTCCTATCAGAATCTTATTCTATTCCTTGTTACCATACAAACAAGAGCAACATATCACACCTAAAGTTAAGCGCACTTTTATACAAAGGGAAGAAAAATATTCCATTATAATGTTGGCCAACAAGTATGTTTAAATACTAGCTGGTAGTAAAATTGTATACTAATGCTTATACATGTTTACAAACTAAATACATTTATACAACAAATATATATTTTAAAATATTAATTAAACTAAACTAGATAAGGAGTTTTTTAAAAGTATATAAGACAATGCATATATAGCTCAATTTAGCCATTCCACAATGAATACATATTTCAAAACATAAAATTGTACATAATAAATATATTCAACTTTTATTTCTCAATTAAAATAAAGTTTTTAATATGTTAAACATTTTTAAATTATGTGTTTTTAGATAATGAAGAAGACAAGAGCACAACAAATGATCCTTAAGTCGTTTTCAAAAGGAAACACTACTTTTATATTGGGTTGTTTTGCTTTTTCACAACTTATTTTTAAAAGCCCTTTGTGAACCCCTGCAGATCCCCTCCCACTGTGGGAGCTTCTCTGTCCTCTCAATAAGTCCTGCTTTCTCACTTTCAAAAAACAAACAAAAAAAAGCCCTTTGTAATGAAGGAAAATGACCAGAAAATAGGAAATACAAATTTAGGAGATACAAATTGAAAAATATACATTAATGCTTTAGAACAGTTACAGGGAGTAAGAGACAGTGAGTAGGGAGTGCAGTGTCCAATACGGAATGTATCAAAATCTCCAGTAGAGCTTTTCAAACTATGTGGGCCACTTGTTCCCCCACAATCATCTTTTGAGACCTGCTATAAGCCAAGTCACCAAGAGGCATGCATCATACCAGTGACATGTGTGGAGGCAGTGTGGATGCCAACTATTGTTTCAGACTACTAGTGGCTGATAAAATAAAATTTTATCTTCCAGGCTTTTCCAAGAAGTAGGCAGAATTACATTTTACCTCAAATGACCAAACAGTAACATTTATGGACACTAACATAAGGTCTCCATTTTGTTATATAAAATTACTTATAAAATACTATATGCAGCTATGCTCAGTATCCTAATCTAACTTAGAAACCCACTCTACCGAGTACAAGCTATCATGAGTATCACAAAAAGAGAAATTATAATTTAACTCAGGGATTCTCAATCTTGCATAAGCATTACATTTACCTGGGAAGCTTTTAAAAAATATTCATGCCCAATCAGTATCTCTTAGAGCAGAACCCTGGTACCAACATATATTTTGAAAGTTTTCTATATGATTCTAATGCACATCCAGGATCAAAAACAACTGGATTAGCCAAAAGAACTTCCTTGAATGCTACATATTCATTTTCTATTATTCTATGCTACTGAGTAGGTATGAAACTGAGGGTATTTAACACAATTCTTCTGAGTTTGAATTCTCTCAGTCTACAGCATGAATTGAACTGGCCTAACATGATGTCTGGGGATCCTTTTGGTGTTAAAATGTTGGATCAGACCATTCAAAAATTGGCACATACATTTAACAGCTAAACAGTGCTTCAAAGAAAAGGTAAACCACATACTATATCTACTAGGATTATGGAGTTAATGTTTCTCACATTTGCAAATCCCATGTGCAGAAGTGTTTTTACCAAAAGTAATTTTTAACAGCTTGTTTTTGAATAATTATTGTAAGAAGTTTATGCTATGTGTTTGTCAATGACAAACTTAATCACATACTATGAATTCCTATCCTTCACTGAAAAATTTGAAGTTATCATTATATCCTAGGGGTACATTTTCAGTATCACATACCATTAATAGTCATTATTTATAGCAACAGAATAAATAAATAAACAAATAAATAAGGAACCACAGTTTTCATATAAAGGTATTCATCTGAACCAGCAACTAATTTACAGGAAAAAAATGACACGACTTTGGAAATTAAATATGCATGTAAAAAAGTAATCATAAAAAAAGCCACTTTTAGCAAATTAATATTTCATTGTCCCATATTAGACAAGATTTAAATTGCTTCTGCTTGAGCACTAAGCATATGCTTACTATTAGAAGGACATGAAAATTTCAACTCAGAGTAACAAAAAATTTAATTAAAGTTTCATTTAACTTGATATAAAAGTATTTGCATTTGATTCACATAGAAAGACAATATTATACTCATTTTAAAAGATTATAACTTTATTTTTTAGCCATTAGCTAAATCATATAGTTTTGTAAAACAAAAGCATATGTTTATGTTCATTGTCTCAGATTAGCCTGAAAAATAAATTAAAGCACATTTTAAAGTTAGGTACAAAATATTTTGGGCTGCTCATCATTTCTAGTCCCATTTCATTGGAACAGAAAATGAGAGTCTGACTGTGTGCTAAAAATTAACCAACAGATATTCAAATAATAAAACTTCAATTTAGTGTACTCCAAAGCACTTTCACAAAAAAATTCTCTAATAAATGATGTATAACAAGCCTTAACTTACTTCAAATTTTATAGTATAAATGTTAAATCATTATTAATATAAACACAAGGGTAGTCAATCTTTAAAGGATTTTCTATAGAATATCATTTTCATTTTGAACTATTTTCTAACATGACTTTAAAATAAAGACAAAAATTAGTAATCTAAAATACCATAATTAAAAAAGAATAAATTTGCAAAATTAAATAGAAAGTCTATACAATTCTTATAAGACACATAAATATTTTTATAATAGTATATAAAGAAATATTTTATTATAAGAAATTATGAAAGGTCATAATTGTTCTTGATGCAAAATGCTATTTGTCATTTCTGTCTTTTAATATGTTATAGTTTTAATATTTTCTTTATATTTCCAAATCAAAACAAGACAATTCAATAGATTTAAAAACAATAAAAGAAAATTGTATGAGTTGTCTTTTTTGCCCTAATATTTTAGGGAAAAGGAGAATTTCAAGGAATAAAACATTCAGCTAAAAATATGTTTCCTTTTCTACTTCAACCTTCTTTGAAGTAAGCCTTTCAAGGTCCAATAGCAGCTGGAATGCAGCAGTAAAGATTTTATGACACTATACTAAATTTTTATTATTTCATTCAGAAAAATAATAATAATAAAAAGGATTAGGATCTATTACCCTTTTTGCCATTGTAAGCTTTTTTTTTTTTTCTTTCATCAATTTCAGTCTACCATAAATCAAAAGTATTCTTCTTTTAATCCCAACAGTAGACAAAATAATGCATTTTACACTTGAATATGCTCAAGGAAAAAAATTAACATTCTTTATCATTTCCCAACAGAGACAGTTAATACTCTAAGGCCACATTAATAGAATCTTTCTGCCATTGTAGAAAGTTTGATAGCACTCCTATTTCAATGTCTGAATTTTTCTCCTTTTTTTGACAAAGACAAATGATTGCCATCAATCAAGATCCAATCGGGTATACACAGAGTCAGGCAAATGCATCACTCTTTACTGGTTTTCCTGTTATTTGAGCAGGCTTTGCTCCATATTATTTTATAGAATGATCAAAAAAAAAAAAAACAGCCATAAGATAGATCATTCACACCCACTGTAAAATTAACTTTCATGAATAATGAGAGTTTTAAACCTCAGATAATGTATATGTTATACCAAGGATATTACTGAGTTCATTTCTGGGTAGAGATTATGTAAATGATACTATATGACCTTTATCATTACAACAGGACATGCAAAACACATATTATTTCATACATCATTTTAAAGCAAGTCACTTTCTAAAGGAAAAAAAGTCATTTATAATGATCATGGCAAAGTGTTAAGGTTCTAAAAGACATGAAGTACTTGTAATCATTTTGAGTCCTTCTTTGTTTAACCTGTTACTTCTACTGAACATAAGGAAATAAAACCAACTCATTCAAAAATATGTACTTGGTTTCTCTATTTCTTTGTTGAGCTACTATCAACTTCATTTTGTAAACTCAAATCATGTTGGCTAATTAATACTAAATTTTTAATGGACAAGTGTTAATATAGACATCTAAGTTATGCCACCCCAAAATCTCAAGAATTAAAAATTTAATAAGTCCACCAATGTAAAGGGCTAAGGAATTAGGAGAAAACATTCCAATACTGTTTCTTTAGAACTATATTCTATCAGTTTTAAAACACTGAGCGTGTAAGTATGAACTAAAATGATACAATAGTTATCAACTCACAAAATACAAAATAGCTCTTTTTTTAAAAAGTCATATAAACAAATACAGGCTGGGCATTATGGTTTATGTCTGTAATCCAATACTCTGGGAGGCCGGAGCAGAAAGAATACTCAAACCCAGGAGTTTGAGACCAGCCTAGGCAACATAGCAAGACCTCAATTACAAAAATTATTTTTTTAAATTAGCTAGGCATGGTGGTGCACACCTGTAGTCTCAACTACTTGAAAGATTGAGGCAGAAGGACTGCCTGAGCCCAGGAGGTTGAGGATGTGGTAAGCCATAATCATGTCACTGTATTCCAGCCTGGGCAACAGAGTTAAACTCTGACTAGGAAAAAAAGAGAGAGAGATACAAATTGCAAAAACAATTTCAGTTATATTCCCCCTCTAATATTGTTGACACAATTATCCCTGCAGTCACCCAAGCAAGAAGCCTGGGATTCATCTTCGAAATCTCCCTCTCCTTAACCTTAATAAAATGAAGTCCTAAACCCCAAACGTTTTTTTGTTTGTTTGTTTTTCTTCCTAATTTCCAATCCATGCCCACTACCACAGTTCCACCATATTTCTTTCCTGGGCTACTGCTATTGCGATACTTTTCTATGGTTTCATTATTGGCAATATTTTTCTTCTTCAAAACTAAAATCAAAAAGAGCTACCAGAATGATCTATCAGAAAAAAAAAATCTGTTTACATCAATAGTTTGCTCCACACACTTAAATAGCATCCCATCCCGTAGAGCAGGGTCCCCAGTCCCTGAGTCACCTGTTAGGAACTGGGCCACACAGCAGGAGGTGAGTGGTAGGCAGGTGAGCGAAGCATCATTTGTATTTACAGCTGGCTCCCCATCACTAGTGTTACCAACTGAGCACTATCTTTTCTGTCAGATCAGTGGCGGCATTAGATTCTTGTAGGAGCATTAACCCTATTTTGACCTGCACACACAAAGGATCTAGGCTGTGTGCTCCTTATGAGAATCTAATGAGAATCCTTATGAGAATCTAATGCCTGATGATCTGAGGTACAGCTGAGGTGGTGATGCTAGTGCTGGGGAATGGCTGTAAATATAAATTAACATTAGCAGTGAGGTTTGACTGCACAGAGACCATAACAAATAAGTTGCTTGCAAACTCATATCAGAACCCTACCAATGAGTGGTAAGTGAGTTGACATAATTTACCGCAACTGGTAGTAGGCTATAAGTCAGAATCTGACACTTATTTTAGTCTGTGGATGGCCTACCCATTATTTTATTTACCACTTCTATCTGTGCTTCCTTTTTTTAAAGAGGAGTTTTATAATTATTTCATTATAAATTATAATGCAATAATAGTAGAAACAAAATGCACAATAAATGTCATACACTTGGATCATCCCAAACCTCCCACCCATGGAAAAACTGTCTTCCACAAAATGGGTCCCTGATGCCAAAAAGGTTGGGGACCACTGCCTTAGAGCAATGATCTCCTGTGTGGGGTCTGTATACCCAGGTGACACATAAGATAATTCATTTGGTTGTTGGAAGATAATTGCAGAGAAAAAGAAGTCAAAAAATTAAGTTTACTTATGTTTAACATATAGTTTAATTCTGGCATTCTCATGCAGTCTGAATGACAGTAATCATGTCATATGTGATATTCAAGTTTAGTATGCTGACACATACAGTAGTATTGCCTAGTGAAGCAGGTTTACAGATTACACTATCTTGAATAACGGAATATTTACAATACTTTGCAGTAAGATGAAAAGTGACTAAAAATTACCTAGTAACGGTTAAACAGTATGATAGTACTCAATTTTCTTATAAAGAGACAACCATTCCAAATTTGCTAAACTTTTCTGTGGCTGTATACTACAACATGCTACATAACAGTCTGTTGAAAATGAACTCATCTAATATATGCCTTTAATATAAAGGTGGCATTATAATCATGAAAAAAGTAATAACTACTTGTGAAAAACATGCTATGGAAACAGATGTTTGGAATTATTTCCATCATTATGTGATTTTTTGTAGTCAAAAACAATCTTAATTACCTGTAAAAACTCTTAAATGTGTATCTTTAATTTAAACAACTTAGAAACAAAGTGTCATAACCTAGTATTTCTTTGGTCCTTGTATCCATACGATAAAAAACATTAAACTATTCATAATAACCTGTGAAGAGAATCAAGAGTTTTGTACAGTTACAATATTTTCTTTAGCTTTATTTCATTCTTTACCTTCTCCTAGAAACAGTGGCAAACTTTAACATTTATATTAGAGATTTTACAATGTTTTGACTATTCATGCTCTGTATCTTTAAAAGAAAAAAAAGTAGGCTGAGATGAGTGAATTACCTGAGCCCGCGGGTACGAGACCCACCTGGGCAGCAGGATCTCATCTCTACAATAAATAAAAAAATCAGCCGGGCGTGGTAGCGCATGCCTGTAATTCCGGCTACTTGGAAGGCTGAGGCGGAAGGATCGCTGGAGCCCAGTAAGTCGAGGCTGCGGTGGCCGGAAGCGGCCAATGCACTCCAGTCTGGGTGACAGAGTGAGACTCCAACTCAAAAAAAAAAAAATAGAAAAAAAAGTAAATGCAAGGGTCTACCTCATAAGGTAATTAGCAAGGCTTATGGACTTAGTAGAGGAATCTCTAACTAGAAACATAAGTTGCTACTGCTACTATTACTACCCATAACATTGTGAGTATGCAGAACATAACAAGGGACTTGTTTCCTGGAATCAGTACATAACATTAGCAGCACTTTCTAAGAAAATTGGGGTTGAAGGCATCCAATTTGAGAATACAATAGGTTTCAAATGAAAAATGAATTTTGCAGCAAAGCCATAAATGGTATATAGGAAAATGCTTTAAAACAGAATACAGTGTTTTAAATTTCAATAGACATTACTTAACCATCTTCCAAAAATGTACCACCAATTTATTCTTCCATATGAGTGTGTCTCCTAAATATCATTAACTCTGAATAATATCAGCTTTATTAATCTTCACCAAACTTACAGATGAGGGATATGAAAGTGAGGAGACGGTTGCATATTAATCCAAGGTTTTAAGCTTAGATTTCAATATCAGCAGTTCCATCAATAACAGCAGGAAACACTCAAAAAAAGAGAGGCATGCAAAAGAAGATTAAATTTAGTTTGGGGGATGTTGAGTTTGAGGTGCCAAAAGTACACCCATATGGAAATATTGAGAAGGTTCTTGAAAATAGAGATGTGGAGCTTAGAAAAAAAGGTAAAGACCACACAGGTTGACCTGAGATATTTGTACAGAAGTGATGGCTGAAGTACTAGCAGAGATTACGGTCACAAAAGAACTAATTTAGAAAATGAAAATATCAGCATTTTTCTCAGGACAACTCTAAAAAGCGGAGTTAAGAACAGGGACACAAAAGCACTATCCAACTTGTTTATCTTTATTACACTAACAGTTGACAAACAGCCTTGCTCAAAGTAGGTATTCAATAAAAATTTGTTTTTTTTAGTAACAGGGTCTCGCTCTGTCACTCAGACTGGAGAACAGTGACAAGATCAAAGCTCACCACAGCCTCAAACTCACGGACTAAAGTGATCCTTGTGCCTCAGCCTCCTGAGTAGCCGGGTTTTCAGGTGTTCTAACATACCAAACCAATTTTTACAAGTTTTTTGTGGAGACAGGATCTCATTATGTTGCTCAGGTTGGTCTCGAGCTCCTGGCCTCAAGTGATCCTCCTGCCTCAGCCTCCAAAGTCCTGGGATTATAGGTGTGAGCCAATGATGCCGGGCAAAAATTTGTTGAATGAACTAACTAACAAGAGACAGAGACAGAGAGTCATCAGAACACAAGAGCACCAAAAGCAAACAAGTTGAATCAAATAAGATTTAAAAAGTGAGAATAGTCTATTCGTCCTGGGGCTCCCCAGTAGCATTCTTCAGCCAAAATGAACTACTTTCCATTCCATGGGTTCCTGCAAGTTAGCTCTCTCCCTAGCTCTCACATGTGTACTTTCTCTTCTCCCCCTCCCTCTTCCTCCTGTAATTTGCCCTATTTGCCTGCTTCCAGCTATCATCCACCAACTTACTCTCAGCTTATATGTCAGCTTCTACAGGTTATTTTGATCTTGGTAACTGGTACTTGGTATCTGTATCATAGCAGTTATCCAACTTTTTATTAATTGCCTATTGATGCTTTTATCCCATCCAAAACTTTAAGGTCTGTGTTTTGTAGCTAATCATCTTAGTCACTAAATGTTAATTAGAGCTTGGTTCTAGGCCATTCCTTTGCTCACCCTATACTCTTGCATTCTATGATCTCATTCAAGCTTATGGCTGTAATTACCCATATATAGGTTAACTCCCAAATTTATATACCCAGTCAGGACCAGTTTTTGAGCTCTCCATTCCTGTATCTAAATGCTTACAATTAATATTGCTAAGTAGTTTAGCAGTTAAGAGAACAGGATCTGGAGTCAAATTGGGTATCTTCAAATTCTGGGTAAAGATCTGAAGATTAGCTATGTGATCCCAGACAAGACACTAAGCATCTTTATACTTCAATCGCCTCACCTGTAAGATCAGAATAATAGTAATAAGAAAAAGAACTTATTCTTAAGGTTGTTGGGCAGATTGTATAAAACAAATATTTAAAAATGCTTGGAACGGTGCTTGTACACAAGAAATACATCTTGAGTTAAATATTACAATAATGTAAACTCAGTGAGGATAGTGACTTTCATTCCTCTGGTTCACTGCCTAATCCCCAAATCTTTAAACAACTGCAGATACAATAATCAATAAATGTGTATTATATAAATGAATTAATCCACTTCAATTTCAATATGGTCAAAACCAAACAAATGAATTTCCCTCCAACTTGTCCTCTTCAATTCTAGTTTTCTCCAGCTCTATGAATGACACCACAGCTTATTCAGTTCTGCAAGTTTACACAATCTGTTCTACAAACTGTAGCCAGAGGGTTTTCAAAGCATAAAAAACATAAAAGTAATTGTGCTTCCCATCCTTTCCTCCATAAAACTTTTTTATGATTCCCTATTCCACTTTAGATGAAGATGAAATACCCAGTGTGGCCATAAGCCCTCCAGGTGGTCTAATATTAGTATCTACATGGTCCCCACATCCTCTCACTATTCATGTTCCAGCTACACAAATTTTTTTCCAGTCCTTATACTCATTATGCTTTTTATTTTAATGTTTTTGCACATGCTGTTCCCTCTATTTGGATAACACTTTTTTCCCCTCTTCATCTAGCTAACACTTATTCTTCAAATTCCATTTCAATTATTACTTCAAAGGCAACTTTCCAGAGCTCCTTAACTAGATAAGAAATGCCAACTGAAGGCATTCATAATTCAGTTTTCTCTTCTTCACAGCATTTTCACAATAGCAATTTTATATGTTTTATAACATTAATATCTGTCTCTCCCTCTGGATTATGAAGCCTATGGAAACAGGAAACATGTCTACTTTTGTTTATTATGGTAGCTCTGAGGCATTTCATTAGTGACTGGCACATAGCAGATACTAAAGAAATATTCATTGAATATTCAGTGAATAAAATAAAAGTCAATTAAAATGTTTATCCTATTCAATGAAGCCATAGTCTGAGGTGGCGGTGTGATGAGGGGGAGGATCCCATGCCATTACCTGCCAGACCCAGGGCTTAGGGAAGGAATGTGTAGGCCAACTAAAGCTGACTCCTCAGAGAAAGGCAAGCATGCTTTGTGAATCCTAAGGCAGGATATTTTTTTTTTGCACCTTCAAATCTTTTATTTTAAAATTGTAGGGTACAATTCAGAGTTAGGTATACAAATATCCATTGTGCAGGTACGCTTGTTGATAAGGTGTGCCCCCCCTCCCCCCTTCCCCAGAAGACTCCCACTACTGCCAATCCCACCTCCCCCCCCACTCCCACTCCCCGCAGTTTCCCGTTACTGTCAATCCTTTTATTATAGTATTACAATAGTTGTTCAAGGTCCACATGTGTGAGAAAATGTGATACTCAGATCACTCAGTATTTAGACTCTAAGTCCATTCAGGTTGCTGCGAAGTTCATGACTTTGTTCTTCTTTACGGCGGCATAATATTCCATTGTGTATATGTTCCACATTTTTTTTTATCCAGTCCTCTTTTGATGGGTAGCACGGTTCGTTCCATGTTCTTGCTATTGTGAACAATGCTGCAATAAACATACTTGTGCAGGTATCTTTTTTATAGAGTGACTTCAGTTCTTCCAGATATATTCCCAGTAGGGGGACTATGGGGCCATATGGAAGGTCAATTTTTAGAATTTTTAGGAATCGTAAGACAGGATTTATGATCAAGGTTGTTTCAACCTAGCAGTAGGATTTTCAGTAACAATATATAAACTAGAAATCTTAAGAGGCATTCCCAGAACAGTGGTTAAGCAGAAATCAACACGGTGAATTAGTATCCAAGATGGAGTTGCTTTAATCTTCACAGCTTCTCTACTTTTGTTTTAAAATTCTGCCCCCAGATTCTACCACAAGCCCTCTGTTCTTCCAAACCAGGAAGATCATCATGACTCCTGCTAACTATCACCTGCGTAACAATGGTACCAAATCTCAACTCTTTATTCCAGATTTTTGCTCACAAGGCTGTATTTTCCTGTAGCCTAATGATGTTTCCATTTTGATTACGCAAAGGTAAGTTAATGTTAATGTGCCCTAATTAAAAAACAGTATTCTATTTCTAACTTTTTCCTTCTATATAACCACTATTATTATTATTATTATTTTTTTTAATTTCCACCTCTTTCCCTCTCTGCTTCTAACACACACAAAACCCCTATCCTCTCTTTCCTTCCCACCAGGGTTTTTCTGTCATCTCCACAGTTTTGAAGTTCCATTGTTACATATGAACTTGTTGAATTCTTACCTAAAGGGCCATCGCCTTATCTTGTTCTTTTTTGAAAAAGTCTCAAATTTACAGAAAAGTTATAAGTCTGGCAGAAAATTACCAACATGGTACTCACTGACCCCAAATATTTTATGAGCATTTCTTATAAATAAAGACTCTGTCCTATCTAATAATGATATAAACATGAAAGTCAGTAAACTAAAACTGATATATTACTACCTATCTTTTTTTTAATTTTACTTCTTACTTTATTTTATTTTAGAGTTGTGGGGTACATGTGAAAATTTAATATTCAAGTAAATTGCATACAGGTGAGGTCTAGACTTCTAGCAAACCCTCTCTCCCCCGATAGTGGACCTGGTACTCAGTGTGTGGTTGTGTGCCTCTTATCCTTCCTCCCTCCCTCTCTCCTTTAGCAGAGTTCAGTGCCTGCTGTTCCCACCTTTGTGCTCATGTGACGAGTGATCAGGGACCAATTATGAGTGAGAACATGCAGTATACAGTTTTTGATTTCTTGATAGTGCACTTGGAGTGATGGTTCCCAGTTGCATCCATGTTGCTGAAAAAGGACATGATTTTGTTCTTCTTTATGGCTGCATAATACTAGAGGGGACCAAACAAAGAGAAAGAAAACCTAGAATTTTATTTATAAGAAATCGAGTATCTATTTTTACATGTTTAAACTTCAGTCACCTTCAAAGTACTCTCTGTTTGATGCAATACACCTATCGAGATACTTTTTCCACTGCTCAAAACAGTTTGAAACTTGTTGATTTTGATGTCTTTTAGTACTTCTGCTGTTTTGTGTTTCACTTCTTCCACATCAGCAAAACATTTCCCTTTGAGGACTTTTTTCAACCAGGAAAACAAAAAAAAGTTGGTCAGAGTGAGGTCGGGTGAATAGGGAGGGTAAGGCGTGGGGGGTCATGCCATTTTTGGTCAAAAACTGCTGAATACTCGGCGCAATAGGGACAGGTGTATTGCCATGGTAGAAAAACCAGTCACCTGTTTGCTACAAAAAATTCACTGAAGCTATAGGCAGCCTCTCACAACAATGCTAGCTGGTACGCTGGTATTGATGAGTCCTAGAACACTTACCTAGTGGGGGAAGCCTATACTACCAGGGGCCCACCCTCCAAAAGATAATTTTTGGGGGTCACCTCTCGCATGCCATCATGTATATGTACCATATTTTCTTTATCCAGTTCACGTTAAATGGGATATTACTAACTTTCAATTTCAAGCGCCACTCAACTTTCACTAATTACCCCAGGAATCTTCACAGTAAAAAGGTCCAGCTCAGAATCATGCCTGACATTTAGTTACTATGTCTCTTAATTTTTCTTCAATCTGACATAATAGTGTCCTGGTCTTTCCTGAAATTTTAAGCCAAACTTCAGAAGACTACAGGTTAATTATTTTGTAGAATGTCCCTCAATTTGGGTTTACCTAATATTTCTACATGGTTACACTCAGGTTAGGCATTGGGCATACCATCGAGAGATAGTATGACCTTCTCAATGCATCCTATTAGGTAGCGCATGATTTCAGTTTATCTCATTACTGATGATGTCCATTGTGATCATTTGACAGAGTACCTTCTTTACTGTAAATCACTAATTTTCTCCTTGTAATGAATGAAAACTTTTAATGATGCACTTTAGAACTATATAAATATTCCCATCTTCACCAAAATTTCCATTTGTTCACTTATATATATTAGTATGGTCTCCTATCTCATTCAGTGTATTACAGTTTATTACAATCATTACCTATTTTGATGTTCGAATCTTCACTGATTTGGCCAGTAAGATTCTTTTTAGGCTGACTTTTTTTTCCTTCTTACATGTCTACATCCTTCTTTGAGCACTTCTTTACTTTCTAGCACAAAAAGGTGATGTGGGCTTATATTATAGTTTCCCTGCCACAGCCCTGGAAGCAGACATTGCTGCAGAAAGCCCTGGTTTTGATGGAGAAGTTCAGGGCTGTAAGTGCATTCACTGCTACTGGGATGTCACTGCTCCCAGGCCTTCTCAGCAGACAAAGTAGGCAATAAAACGAAGCACATGCACATACACACTTACTTTTATAACTATATTTATCTCCCTATATGTATCTTTTTAATTGATTTCAATATTTATCTTTATATACCGAAAAACAAAACCAAAAATAGGAACCATGGGGTTCTTTCCAGTTTTCTCACTTTCCTTATTTGTACTCCCTATTTAACAAAGAGAAACCTGACCCCTGTTATTCTTTTTTTTTTTTTTTTGAGTTGGAGTCTTACTCTGTCACCCAGACTGGAGTGCAGTGGCCGCTCCTGGCCACCGCAGCCTCGACCTGCTGGGCTCCGGCGATCCTTCCGCCTCAGCCTTCCAAGTAGCCAGAATTACAGGCATGCGCTACCACGCCCAGCTGATTTTTTGATTTATTGTAGAGATGAGGTCTCGCTGCCCAGGCAGGTCTCGAACCCGCGGGCTCAGGCAATCCACTCACCTCAGCCTCCCAAAGGCGCAGGATTACAGGCTGAGCCACCGAGCCCGGCTCCCTGTTATTCTTAACTTATTTACTTACTTGATTAATTCCTATAAATGTAACCAACTCTCCCCAGCACCACAGTCTCTACCCACACACAGATGACCTATTTAAACCTCATGGGATACTCATCCCATCCTGGGCCCTTTGTATGAGGGCTCTCCAAGCACTGCTTGAGCTCTACTAATCCATGTCAGGCTACCCTCTTCCCTACCTTTGGCCTCTGACATCATGCACAGTCCTCCCCACTATGTGGATACTCTCCTCGGGCTCCAATGTTCTATGCTAGACTACTCCCTAATACAGACATCCTCCTCGCTCTGCTCAGATTTTGACATCCTGAATCAGTTGGCCATCCTCCTCCCCCTCACCCCTGTGTGGATACTCTCCTTAACCTGCTTGGGCTCCAACACCCTAGGTTAAGAATGCAGAGACAACCTCCCCACCTTGCTGACCCTGTTGTCCATTACCTACCATCATGAACACCTACCTTTCTCAGCCCAACAAATGTCTTTTGGACTAAACTGCTAAGGAATAGGATAGAAAAAAAAAGAGAGAAAGAAGAAGACAAGATCACATTTTTTTTTTGGTGTGTGTGTGGTTTAATTTATTTTTAAACTTACAGTTTGGTGATTTTAATCCAGTTTTGGAATGCTTTTATTACCCGAAAAGTTCCTTTGTTTTCATCTGAGATCTCTGCTCCTAGGTCCAACCTCAAATATACACAGATCTTTTTTTTGTCTTTAATTTTCTAGAAATGGAACCATACAATATATAGTGTTGTATGATGGGCTTCTTTCACTTTGTATAATGATTTTGAGGCTCATCCATGTTGTTACACGTGCCAATCATTTTTTCCTTTGTATTGCTAACCAATACTCCATTTGGTAGACATGTAACATTTTGTTTATCTATTCAATGATAAACATTTGGATTGTTTCCAATTTATGTATACTGCAAATAATATTTCTATAAACATATGCATATAAGACTTAATGTGGTCCTATGTTTTCATATCTCATGGTTACATAGGAATGAAAATTCTGGGTGATACGGTAAATGCATGTTTAACTTTTTTAGAAAACAAAATGTTTTCCAAAGTGCTAGTACAAATTTACATTTATACCAGCAATGTGTGAGGATTCCAGTTTCTCTATATCATTGGTAACACTTGATAATATCAGATCTTTTCTCTGTACCCATTCTAGTAGGTGTGTAGTGCTATCTCATTAGTTTTAATTTACAGTTCCTAATGACTACTGATGGTAAGCATTTTCTCATGGGCATATTAGCCATACATACATGCTGGGTGAAACATTTTCTTTTCTAATCTCTTGTTCATTTTTATTGAGTTGCCATATTATGAAGTTCTGATCTCTGTATGACCTCTGATAAAGCTGAGGTCAAGGTATCACCAGGCTGGGTTCTCATCTGAAGGCTCAACTGGGAAAGAACCAATTTCAAGTTCACTTATAAAGTTGTTACCAGAATTGTTGTGGGAGTTTTCTAAAGTCTAAGTCTAAGACCTTTGTTAGACAATTTATAAATGTTTTCTCCCAATCTTTTAATTGTATTTTCATTTCCATTTTATTAATGGGTTTTGGAAGGACAAAGTTTTAAATTTTAACTTTCAATTTATCATTTTTCTTCTATGGATAATACTTTGTTGTCATATTTAAGAAGTCTGGACTTAACCCAAAGCCACAAATGTTTTTTTCTGTTTTCTTTGTGAAGTAGTTATAGTTTAGCTTTTATACTTAGGCCTACTATCCATCTTGAGTTAATTTTTATAAATGATATGACATCGTGTCAAAGACCTTTTTTTCCATATGGATATCCAATTGTTACAGCACCATTAGTTAGAAACTCTTAAGCTGTCATAAAGTTACTGTACCGTGTATTTTTAAATGGTTAAGATGATAAATTTTACATTAAACATATTTCACCACAATTAAATTTTTTTAATGCCAACAATATGTCTGGAATAGACAAGACTAGAACATCAGTAGTGACTCAGAAGGATGGTATGACTCGAGGCAATTTTTTGTTGTTCTTTCCATCTTAAATGAATTTATATTTTCTATAGCAAAAATGAATTACTCTTATAGCAATTATTTAGTTAACATCTTTAGTTAGCATATGGATTTCCAACATAAAGAATAAATAAAGTTAGATTATTCCTGTAAAAAAAAAAAAATCTTGACTGGGCTGGGTGGCTCAGCCTATAATCCTAGCACTTTGGGATGCCAAAGCAAGTGGATTGCCTAAGCCCACAAGCTCAAGACCAGCCCAGGCAACTTGGCAAGACCTCGTCTCTATAAAACATCAAAAAAATTAGCTGGGCATGGTACCACGCGCCTGTAGTTCTGGCTACTTAGAAAGCTGAAGCAGAAGGATCACCAGAGCACAGCAGGTCGACGCAGGGGTGGCCTTGAGTGTGCCACTGCACTCCAACCTGGGTGAGTTGGAGTGAGACTCCAACTCAAAAAAAAACTCAAAAAAAGTCTAAGCTTTCTACTTTATGTTATAGTGCCACCTTTGTCAAGTATCAGTTTGCCCAAAAAATGAGAGTTTATTCTTAGATTCTCTCTTCTGTTCTGTTGATCTATATATCTATCCTATGCTAATACCATGGTGTCTCAATTACTGAATCTTTAAGTTTTGAAATTAGGTAGTGTACTCTCTTGAATTTTTTGTTCTTTTTCAAAAGTACTTTGGTTTGGTTATTGTGGAAGACAGCTCCAAGATAGTCCTTCAATGCTCCCTACCTCCTAGCATCCATGGTCTTATATAATCTCTCCTGGAGTAACTTGCTTGTAATCAATGGAATATGGCAACAGACTACAAAAAACCATGACTTCCATTTTGCTAGCCAACTCTCTCTCTTGCTGGTTTTGATGAAGCAGTAAGGAGCCATATAGGAGAGGTCCTTGTGGCTAAGAAAAACCTAATTCTGATAACAACTTTGTAAGTGAACTTGAAAGTGGTTCCCACCCAGTTGAGCCTTCAGATGAGAACCCAGCCTGGTGATACCTTAGCTACGGCTTTATCAGAGAAGATGGATCAAAGGAATCAGCTTAACAGTACCTAGATTCTTGACCCACTGAACTACAAAATAGTAAGTGTGTGTTGCTTTAAGCTGCTAAGCTTTGTTTAGGGTGATTTATTAAAAAGCAAATGAAAGAGCAATGGATTGTTAGTACAACTATTCTAGTAGGACTTTATTTTACTTCCATGTATCTTTTAGGATCAGTCTTTCAATTCTCTTTTTTGGGGTACAGATAGGGTCTGACTGTATTTCCCAGGTTAATCCTGAAATTCTCGCCTCAAGCAATCCTCCTGCCTCAGTCTCTCAAAGTGCTGCAATTACAGGCATCAGTCACTGCACTTAGCATTCAGCCTAACAGTTATTACAAAAAAAGATTCTAGAACTATAATAGGACTTACACTGAATCCACAGATTGGTTTGAGGAGTACTAGCATCCCACTGTACTATATGGTAATATCCCATTTATTTAGAACTTCTTTAAAGGCTATTAATTTAATTTAATTTTATTTTATTTCAGAGTGTCAACATTACACTTCTTGGAATTTTATTACAAATTATTTTATTATTTTTGTTGTTAAAATGAACAGAATTGTTTTCTTACTTTCATTTTGGATTGGTCATTGCTAGCAAAGAGAAACACACCTGAATTCTGCATAATGATCTTGTATTCTCTGACCTTACTAAATTTCGTTATTAGTTCAAGCAAGTTTTTTTGAGGTCTTCTTAGGATTTTCTACTTTCAAAATCATATGGTCTACCAAAAAAAGATGGTTTTATTTCTTCATTTCTTATCCCTATGTGCTTATATTCCATACTTTACTACAATACATAGAACCTCCAATGGCAATGTTGAATACAGCGGTGAGAAAGGATGTCCTTGACTTCTCCCCAGTCTCAGCAAGAAAGCATTTAGTCTTTCACCATTAAGTATGATGTTAGCTTTAAGTTTTTCATAGTTGCATTTTATAAGTTTGAACAGATCTGTTCTATTTCTAATTTCTTGATATTTTTTATTATGAATAAATTTCAAAAATAAAATTTTTCTTTGTTTACTGATTCAATCACGTGATTTTGCTTTTCTTTGACCAATATTAAATTATATATTATATGAACTGAATTTTGAAAGTTAAATTAATCTTGCATTTTGAAAGTTAAATTAATCTTTCATTTCTCAGGTAAACTCTACTTGGTGGAAGTATAAAATCATTTTCATATGTTATTAAATTTGGATTATAATATTTTACTAAAGAGTTCTGTATATATGTTTATAAGGGACCTCACTTTTAATGATAAAATGCTCTTTTCAAGAAGACAAAATTGAGATTCAGAGTATCTTACTAAGGATGACACAAGTTTTAAAAAGGGGGAGAATGAGATCTAAACTCAGGTATCTAAAAATGGTAGTCTTTCCATCACATCAGTGGTTCCCAACAGGTTCAGCACAGATTCCAAGAAGAAATTATAAAATCTACAAGAAAAGTTTTGGTTGTCACAGACTGAATACTTCTATGCTTACCAGGCAGAAGAAGCAGCAGAAAAGGATCTTAGACATTCTACAAGAATAGTCCAAGAAGAACAATAGTCACAGATGCTGCATGACTTTCAAATGTTCTATGGATATCAGTAAAAACGACAAACTAGATGATTGTCTGAACCTATGACACAAATATTTTTGCTTTTAAAAAATACATTCCCATCCTAACTGAGGTGTCCAAAGTAGTGATTTGGGAAACACTGAGGTTGTACCTAAGTTCACATGAAGTTGTTTCTTCCCGGGTCCTAAAGAGAAAGCCTTGCTCCACACATGGGCACAAGTACCAGTTAGAAAACAAAGTTGAAGTGGTGGATTCTGACTTTTCTGGACCAGCTTTATTTTGCTACTGGTGACATGTTTTCCTCAATGTGGATGGTTTACTTAGCTACAGATTTTGAAGACTTTATAAAGGTATGAGGAGCCAGGTTGGCTGCAGTTCATGGAGCAGGTGTTAATGCAAAGGTCAAAGAATTTACATTTGGAGAAGTACAAGTGATAAGCTGTTTCACAGTTACAATATGCCTGAAAAGGAAAAAAACATGAAGACTCAGTGACCACAGCAAGCAAGCATACAGATTACCCCACTGAAAGGGTCTCCTGCTGGAGTGCAGTGGCGTGATCACAGCCCACTGCAGCCTTGGACTACTACTGGAATTAGAGGTGTGAGCCACTACTCCTTGCCTAAAGGGTTTTTGCAGGTAGTTTGGATCCTTAACCTGGAGCCTACTGAAGATCACTGCCCATACTGGTCTTGAACAACCAGGTTTCAAGCTCCCATCACAGCCTCCCAAAAGTACTGGAATTTACAGGTGTGAGCCACAAAACCCAGCCTCTCATTCAGCTTTAATAAATTTGCATGAGCCAAAAAAATAAAATACAATCCCGAGTTGGGCTCAGAGGCTCAATCTGTAATCGCAGCACTTTAGGAGGCTGAGGCAAGTAGACTGCCTGAGCCCGTGAGTTCGAGACCAGTTCGGGCAACTTGGCAAGACCTCATCTCTACAATACATCAAAAATTAGCCAGGCATGGTAGCACACGCCTATAGTTCTAGCTACTTGGCAGAATGAAGCAGAAAGATCACTAGAGCCCAGCAAGTCGATGCTGTGGTGGCCATGAGTGTGCCATTGCACACTAGCCTGAGTGACAGAGTGAAATTCCAACTCAAAAAAAAAAAATACAATCCTTGAGTAAATTAAGGTAAAAATGAATGTCGTTTTGTTCAGTACTATACCAAAAGCTGTTCACACTTAGAAAAGTCACATTATAGACACAGTACATGCCCACATGGCATCAGGATAGACCATACACAACACTTCTATTAGTCAGATTTGTATCTCTCACATTCACAGTGACTATACAAATGTAATAAGCATCTAGCAAAGTCATTTTGGTATTTACAAAACAAAATACACATTAGTTATACCATATTTTCTTTTGCTTTTTTATTAAGGTATACAACCTTCTTGATTAATTTAATATTATTAATCTAGAAAAGATGTATTTACTGTTTTTTAAACAGAGACAGGGAGTGGCAGTCTGGTTCTGCTGCTCAAGACTGGAGTGCAGTGGCGCAATCATAACTCAGTGCAGCCTCAAACTCCTAGACGTAGGTGATCCTCCTCCTGCAGCCTCCCAACTAGCTGGGACTATAGATGCTTGCCATTAGGCTGTATTTTTTTTTTTTTGAGTTGGAGTCTCACTCTGTCACCCAGACTGGAGTGCAGTGGCCGCTCCTGGCCACCGCAACCTCGACCTGCTGGGGTCCAGTGATCCTTCCGCCTCAGCCTTCCAAGTAGCCAGAATTACAGGCATGCGCTACCACGCCCGGTTAATTTTTTTGATTTATTGTACAGATGAGGTCTCACCTGCCCAGGCGGGTCTCGAACCCGCGGGCTCAGGCAATCCACTCACCTCAGCCTCCCAAAGGCGCGGGATTACAGACTGAGCCACCAAGCCCAGCTAGGCTGCATAATTTTTTTTTTAAATTTTTTTAGAGGTGAGGATCTTGCTGTGTTGCCCTAGCTGGTCTCACACTCTTGGCCTCAAGTAATTCTTCTGTCTGGGCCTCCCAAAGTGTTGGGATTACAGGTATAAACCACCACCTCCAGCCTCTACTTATTATTCAAAAATGAGACTCATAGACAAGAGAGAATTATAAACTATTTGTGGTATAAACAGGGTGTTAAATTTTAGAAGGTGGAAAACTACGTGCTACATTATGTTCCTTCTAAATCCATCTCCTTCTTACCATACTCTCTGGCATTGCTTAGTTAATACTATTATCCTATTATCTCTGAACTAATCTCTCTCTCTCTTTTTTTTTTTTTGAGTTAGACTCTTACTCTGTCACCCAGGCTGGAGTGCAGGAGCAAGCTCATGGCCTCCCACGCGTCAACCTGCTGGGCTGCGGCAATCCTACCTCAGTCTTCCAAGTAGCCGGAACTAAACAGGAACACACCACCACGCCCAGCTAATTTTTGGATTTATTGTAGAGACGAGGTTTCACCATGCTACCCAGGCTGGTCTCAAACCCTGTGGTCTTGGGCAATCCTCTCACTTTGGCCTCCCAAAGTGCTGGGATTACAGGATTGAGCCACCAGGCCCTGCCTGATCCAGTCTTTTTGATAACCTCCTAACTAGTCTCGTCACCTGAACCTCCGCTCCAATACAATTAATTTATTGCCAAAAATGTAACTGCTTTTCCTTTAAAAACATTGCTATGGCAGATGTAAACAAGATCAAAATGTTGCTTTGGATTCCTATTTTCCTTCAAAAAAAAAGTCCAAATTCTCCACCATGGCATTTAGGCTCTCTCATGATCTGATTTTACCTATTTCTAGATCTATCTACAACCACTCCCTACACATATTATATGTCTAAATCATTCTTTCTTTCTGGACTCTTTCAGTATTTTCATATTCTCATGACCGTGCCTTGTATAACCTGCTCCCTATTCTGACATGACTTTTCCATCACCTGTCATCCTCCTCTGTCTGTCTGCAATTCACATACTATGTGACATTCTAATATTCTAGACCCTCCCCAAATCCACGCCCTGCTTCATAGAGACCCACAAGCATACATTCAGACCATTTACCACACGTAGTTCACTGTAATGTAATTAATAACACATCTAACACATTCCCATTAAGACATAATATTTTCAAAATGTTGTAATAAATTTTAACCTGCGAAATGAACAATTTTTTCATTGGTCTTTAATTGGTATTTGTAGATTTCATGAATATTTAACTAATTTTCTACTCTTCTCATATTCTAAATATCTTATCTGAAGTTCTAGACATTTGTTACAATAGCTAAATATTAATAGTGGTATATAATTCCAATTTACTCCACAACCAAGAAATCATGACTCTTCTAAATATATAGTAGAAATATGTAGTTAATCTTACATTCATTTCCCTATTATATAGACTTAGTACATTTTACATACTGAAAACAGAATAATACATTTGCAAGTAAGTCTTCACTTACCTTTCTTTTCTTGTTCCTTTGCAAAGATTTTTAAATTGTAACCCTTAAATGTTTGTGTTCAAATGGAACTATCTAAATAGCACATCAAACAATAATTTTATATGTTCTTTATATGCACAATAGAAAGCATCAGTTTAGGAATAGAGGAATTGGTTATAGTCATTATGCTCTAATGTAGCAAATATAGAGTCAATTTAAGTAAAGTCTAAAGGATTATAAGGTCGAAATGCAAGACTGCATAATTTATCAAATCAAGCAAATCATTTGAAAGTATAGATATAAGTGAAGCATTAGGCTATTACTGCCTTTTGTGAATAAAGGTTACTATCAATGCTTATCTAATATGCACTAGAAGGCATCCGCTATATAAACTTTATTCATTAAAGTATTTCCCTGTACTGTCATATTTTAACCACTGAATCAAATTTAGTTCACAGCACTGCTTTATTTTAAAATGAATAATATTTATTACTCTAAGTTTTAAATTAAAAAAATAAAATTGTATTGAATATTTAGATTAGTAAAATATGCTGTGAAATATAAAATGACACTTTGGCATAAAAAATTCCAACAAATAATTCAAATGCACAAGGAATAAATTCATATGCAAATTCTGCAAACATTTCAAAGTTGTGGCTTATTATTTGGTATTACATGGCTTTGCTCCTTGGTATTTCTGTATAGTATTTTCTCATGCAAAAATATTGGAGAATTGAGAGAGAGGTATAATGTACAGGGCCATCAAAAAAAGAAAGATAAAGGGAAGTTTTAAAAATTGGCTGCTAATCTTTTTTTTTATGAAAGAAAACACAATGGGAGTAGCTTTTCCATAAATTAACACCATATTCAAAATATTATATTTTTCATTTTCTAAGTCAAACAGTGACATATGAAATAATGCAAGAGACATGATAATGTAGGGAGTACAGAAAAATATATTAATGGCAAACAAATGTTACTTTTCCAAAATAAATCTCAAATGAAAGGATATATATTGATGAAGGGTTATGAGAAACATAGTAATATAAACAAGGCAAAATCACAACAAAGATTGATCCTGTTGCTTTCATATTTTACCCTGCATATAATAACATTCGGAAAAACAAATATTTAAATTGAATTCAATAATATGAGATATCAAGATTTAGTCAGAATTGATGTTTTGTAGTCAATTCAATTTTAAAAAAGTACAACAGGGTCCGTTGACATAAAGAGTTAAACTATATTGAAGCAGATGTTTTAAACAGCAGATGTTAATTTTTATTATAAATACAAACAATAACACACAGGGACACGAGATGTTCACATCCTAAAGCACTGGAATAGAAAAATGTAATATTATATTGTGTAACTATTGAAATGCAACTTTAATGTGACATTTTTTTCAAATTAATGTACTGGTGATTTCTTCAAGAATTGTATTTATCATTTGGCCTACAGAAAAAATTTATCCATTGAATCTTTCAAAAGGAAAGTTAAAGGTCATCTAATACAATCATTATCCATTTCATTCAACATAACATTTCCAAACAACCACCTTGGCCCACAACAAGTCCATTCTAGGCTAGACATATCTAAATGAAGAAAAAAAAACAGACCTGTCCCAAATTCCATTTTAGGAAAATAAAGACTATTAAGACTATTTATTTATTCTACAAATATGTACTGAGCAACTACCATGAGCCAAGCACTGAGGACACACCTGCAAGTAGAACAAGGAAGCAAACAGGCAAAGAAGAAATTATTTGCAATAAAATATCATAAAAAGTACAATAAAAAATAGCTTTACCACATTAATGGTGGTTAAGAGATAGCAACGCAGTACACAGATGACAAGAAATGGCTGCCTTAGGAGGGTTGGTCAAAGAAGAATGAATAAAGATGACATGTGAGTTAATACCAGGATGAAGAGAAGATGTAAGTTGTGTTGGCATATGTTCGAGGCATGAAGAACTTAGGCAAAAGCTCTACCATGAGAAAGCATAGCAAGTGTATTCAAGTAATAACAAGTAACCCAGTGTGGTCACAGCAAAGTGATCCAGCATTCTAGAGCACTACATCAAACCGAGCATTTCAAAACTACATTTCAAAAAGGTAGTTCTTTAACTGAAATACGGTAAATTACAAGGATAAAGGGATAAGAGTGTCATCAGGAAGACTACTTAGGAAACTAACAATCAGCAGACTGTTTTTGTATAGCCTATAAGCTAAGAATGGCTTTCAATTTTTTAAATAATTAAAAAAGAAATATTCCGTGATGTGAAAAGTACATGAATTCAAATCTAAGTTTCCACAAATAAAGTTTTACTGCATCACATACACACTCATTTGTCCAAGTACTGTTGATGACTGCTTTTGCACTACAAAAGCAGAATAGTGGGTGCCCTTATCACTTGGCAGTGCTGCTCATCACACTTCGGATCACAGTGACATACTTGCTACGTTTTGAGTGTCATAAATATCACCATACAACCTTTTACTTTAACTTTGTATTACCAGTGTTTACCTAATTACATCCAAACATAAAAAGAAAAGTGAACTTTAAATGACATGTTTTTAAAGGCACAGTGGCATGTGCATTATTTTCTTTCAGAATTAAATGGCAAAGCACCTTATTATACAATAACTACACCTGTGATTTTAAAATATAATATACATCAACATTACCAAACAGAACACTCGTTGTAATACTGCCAAAGCACAGGAAGGCAGCAGTCAGAAAAATTAGAAAATCTAAAACAAATTATCTCATCAAAATAGGATGCCTTTAGAAAAATGAAAATGAGGCTGTAATTAAAGTAAGTTTCTGACTGGATCATTTGTTAGCCAAACAAAAAAAAAGTTGTTTACACACAACTTAAGTTAATTAAGTCGAGTGTGACTTGGCAGCCAAATAATTATGTCCAGAGAAACTAAACTTGCTTAAGAATATTACTTTTATTGAGAACACTTAGTTGCACGAGGAGAGTAGAAACACTGCAACGACATCAATAGACAATTCAAATAAAAAAGTATATGATTGTCCTTTGGCTCTTGAATACTGTTCAGTTGTTTATTAGGAGTCAATGAGGATTTGAAGGGACTGAATAACAATAGGGATAAATTGTTTCAAAGTTGGGAAAACAGGAATTGAGTTCCATATGAAGTGGAATCAGTTAAGATGTGTTAGAAAAACACTAAACTGAACAATTTGCAAAACTTGTGAAAACAAAAGGTATTTAAAGTCTACAGTTAGTCACAATATTAACAACTAGCAGGTACTCTGCAAAAAAAAATATTTTTATCTATCATGTTTTATTGGACCAGAAATGTCATGGGTGGGCTTCACTGACTCTCACAGACTTAACCATCATCTTTTCCATGAATACACTAAATTGTTCTCTTAAGCAGCATTCAAAGTTTAACAGTAGTAAATTTTTATTGTGATTTTTATTTTAGCTCAAGGCCTAGACAGAGATTTTTCTGAACAAGAAGAACCACCCTTGACCACTAATGCCAATCACTGAATGGTTTTAGTAATTAGGCTTTGCTGAAGACATAATAATGTTTTTTAATAAATTCAATCTAAACTACAAGGCAAAACAGCCCTTATATGGGAAACTTATATGGCAATAGGTCATTTAGATAACAACGTCGTTTGAATCACAAATAAAGTAATATCAAGCTGCTTTATATACTTTCTGTGCTGTTAAAAGTTAAAACAAGAAGTGAAGCTGTTATTTTCACATACGTTTGCAGCAGGCATATTTGCCAGCTCAAACTCCAGTCCTAGAAGTATTTGCCAGACATTAATTTAAGAACAAAGGAAATTTTCACATTTCAAAATGCATTTAACTGTGCAATGGAGAAACTTCCACTCAAGCTTCTATTCTAAGTGATAAATCTGCAACATAATGATATGCCAAAAAGGCAAATATCAGGGGAAAAACCTAATATAAGTATTAGATGACGTCCAAGAGATAAAATATTCTCAATACCTCCATATGTCCATAAATTGATATTAATATTTGACAATATTTACGTAAAAAGTATTTTCAAAAATGAAATACATAACATTTTGTTACAATAGTAGATGAAAATTTGAGATTGATTTTGATAAGAGAATACTAGCTTTGAATTACAATTAAGCAAACTGTTACTACCCCTTCAAGAAAACAAAATTCAACTTCTCATTTAGAAGTGCTATTATAGAAAACTGTACTCAATAACTGTATTTTAATTTTATCAATAAAAATATGTAAAATTTTGTTTTCTCTCCTGTTTTATAAGTATCTACATAATATCCTTGATTTTGTCTTTTGAATAAAAAAATCTAAAATGTTTCCTATCTGGTCCATTATAGAAAAAGTTTGCCTCCTACTGATATAAGCAAATAGTGCTTTTGCTCTGGACTAGGCAAAGCAGGTAATGGGGAATGTTCAGAATCTGGGTATATTTTTATAGTAGAGCCACCACAACTTGCTGACATATTGTGGGATGCAAAAGAAAGAATGAAGACAAAGACAACTTTAGGTTTTAGCACAAGCAACTGAAAGGACGAATAACTTTTCTTGCCATTAACTAAGAATGGAAAGGCTGTGGATGAAACAGGTTGGAGGGGGTTCAGTTTTGACAAGTCAAATCTGAGGTATCTATCAAACAGAGACGTAGTATAGGAAATTGGATATAGGAGTCTGGACTTCAGGAGAGGCACCTGAACATAAGATATAAATTTGAGAATCAATGGCAAATAGGTAGTTTTTGAATCCTCGGAACTAAATGAGCTCACCAAGGATCCTTGGTAAATAGAGAAGCATTCTGAGAACTGACCTTTGGGGCACTAACAGTAGTCACAATTCAGGAAGGTAAGGATGATCCAAGCAAAGGCAACAGCGTGTGAAGTAATCTCTAATGAGGTGGGAAATTATGCCTTCTTGAAGCATAATGGAGAAAGTATTAGAAGGATGAGAAAATGATCAATCATGTCATGTCAATTAGATAAGCACACTCACTACTAGTTAAGCATCCCAAATACAAAAATCTGAAATCTGAAATGCTGCAAAATCTGAAACTTTTAAAGAATAGATATGACATGCAAAGGAAATGCTCATTGGAATATTTCAGATTTTTGGAATAGGGATGCTCAAATGGTAAGTATAATACAAATATTCCAAAATCTGACAAAATTTGCAATCTGAACTACTTCTGGTCCCAAGCATTTTGTATAGGTGATACATGATATATACGTATTTATCCAAGGCATGAGCAGAAATTGTTAACAAAACAAAATGGAGGACACAGTCCTGCAGCATCAAAAATGTTCCTCCCTTAATCAGTGAAATTAATATTTTAGTAAGATCATATTTTTCTATCACGTACAAGAGGACAGTTCTAAACACCTTGTCAATATATATGTGTCAGTAATTGTTAAGCAGCCATGTAACCAAAAACCATATGTACCCCCTTAAAGTCATTGAAATAAATATAATTAATTAATTTTTTAAAGAGTTGTTAAAACTATTCATATTGCCCTAGAAATTCTATTTCTGGGACTATAGCCTGAAAAATTAATCAACAACTGGAAAATATTTTATGGTCAAAGATAAAAGTCTCCAGATTATACCTCACAGTGCCATACTCCACAATGAACTACACAAAGTGCCTTAAGGATGTAACATTGAGTCATTTTCCTAGCACCACACTGTCAGTCTAATTTTAAAAGTCAATTAAACTCCAAACATTCTATAAAAAAGATACCTGTGCATGCATGTTTATTGTAGCACTATTCACAATAGCAAAAACATGGAATCAACCATGCTGCCCATCAAAAGTAGACTGGTTTAAAAAACTGTGGTACGTATATATGATGAAATATTATGCAGTCATAAAGAAGGATAAAATTATGAACTTCACAGCAACCTGGATGGATTTAGAGTTGTAATACTCAGTGACCTATCACAGAAACAAAAAACTGAGTACATGTTCTCAATCATAAGTGGGCCCTGAACAATTATCATAATACTACAAGAAAAGGATTGGCAATAGTGGGAATCTTCAGGGGGGGCCCCACTTCATGAATAAGGGTACCCGATCTCAAACCAGGTAAGTGGGGACCAAAGTAAGGCCCAAACTTTACCTTACAATGACCATTTGTATACCTAACCCTGAACTGTACCCTACATCTTTAAAATAAAATTAAAAATAAATAAAAATATTTATAAAAGAAGAAAAAAGTTAATTAGTCATCATTTTCTTTTTTTTTACTTTAAAATTTTTTATTCTAAAGGTGTGGGGTACAATTCAGGGTTAGGTATACAAATGTTCACTATGCAGGTACCTTTGTTGATGAGGTATGCTCCCCTCTCCCCTGGCAGTTTCCCTCAACCGCCAATCCCACCTTGCCTCACCTGGAAGTTTCCTACTACCGCCAGTCCCTTTCTTACAGTATTAAGATAATTGTTCAAGGTCCACTTATGAGTAAGAACATATGATGGTGCTCTGCTCTTTTTTTCTGTGATAGATCAGTGAGTATGACAGACTCTAAATCCATCCAAATTGCTGCAAAGTTCATATGCTTGTCCTTCTTTATGGCTGCATAATACTCCATTGTGTATACGTACCACTTTTTTTATCCAGTTCAGTTTCAATGGGCAACATGGTTGGTACCATGTTTTTGCTATTAAGAATAGTGCTATAATAAACATGCATGTGCAGGTATCTTTTTGGTAGAATGACTTGAGTTCCTCCGGGTATATTCCCAATAGGAGGATTGCTGGGTCATATGGAAGGGCAATTTCTAGTTATTTCAGAAATCGCCACACTGTTTTACAAAGAGGTTGCACTGGTTTGCATTCCCACCAGCAGGGTAGAAGAGTACCTTTTTCTCCGCATCCTTGCCAGCATCTGTTGTTGTTTGTTTTATTAATGATGGCCATTCTTACTGGAGTTAGGTAGTATATCAATATTTTCAAAGATATCTCTATACTCTAGACATTTCTCTATACTTATTATTGGTGTACTGTATTGCACTATACACATTATTAACATGTTTCTCTTATATTGGCAAATATCCTTCTTGAAAGCAGGATCTTGTGCCTATCAGAGAGCGAGATTCAGTAAATGTTTATCGTATGCATTTGTCAAGTAAGTAACTTGAAAGTTGATATTCTGAGACTAGCAGGTATTTTTGCTTGGTCTAGATCGTAAGGCAAATGTAGAGGAGTATCAGAAAACAAAGAGATATTCAAAGAGCATCAACATTCAGGAGCTATCAGAAAGGAGACAGTGAAGACAACTGAGGAGGCAGGATTACAGAAGCAGAAAAGAACACAGGAAAGAGAGAATATGGATGAAGCCAGCGGAAGAAAATAATTTAAAAAGGGAGTGAGCCACACAGGCAAATGTCGCAAACAAAAAACTACACCACAATGTCTTTGACAATGAAGAGCTCACAGAGCCTCTGCCAGAGCAGTTTCTGCAACAGGGCTAAAGGAAGAATAAGCTGAGAAAACACAGAATGTTCAAGACTCAAGAAATCTGTCTGAAGGAGGAAAAAAGGTAGACTGTGCAGCAGCCATTCTCAGTGGAATTCCTGGTTGTACAGGGATTGTCACAAATACCACAGGATATTTAACTCCCTGGATTTCAACAATAAGTGTCTGCAAGTTTTCCACCATTGTTATAATAAAAAAAAAACACTTCCTCTACATTTCTAAATGATCCCAGAAAGGATAGGGTACTGCCTCTAACTGAGAACCCTTGAATGCCAACTCATGCTAAAACAGGTGTCTCTTTCCCCATGAGACTGTTTTTATACTTTTAAGAAGGAGGGGGAAAAAAGAAGGAAAAGCTTATTAGCATTTCAGAGAAGGTCGGCAATATATTCATAAAGGAAAGTAAGCATGGAGACAATGCCAAGTAGTTGAGGGAGTTTATACTAAAGGGTCTCTACTTTCTCAGAGATGAGTTTATCTTCTGAGAGAACCCATCACGCTCTAGTTTCAAGTACCACTTTCTTCCACACCATCACATTTCTTAAAAGAAATCTTTTCTATTTAGTCACTCATTCCCTCAACTTCTGTAACCCAGCCTCCACTTCCCCCATGCTGCCAAAACAGTCCTAAGTTAGCCAGTACCTTCTGGGTTGCAGTCGAAGGCCCTTTTCTTAGACAATTTTGTTTCTGATCATCTTACAGCATTGGTAACTGCTTCTTCTTAAAACCACTTATCCTTCTAGCACTGTCCTAGTTTGGGCACTTGTTCTTTACTGAACTACAAAAATGCCTCTTGTCTCTGCCTTTCCAGAATCTGAATTCTTCAGATTCTTCCAACTCTTATCCATTTCACAGATGTCAACAATATCACGTTACTGAAACACATTAAGTCATTCCGGGCTCAACAACTTTAAAATGGCTAACAGTGTCAGAGCAAGTATCTTGGCACCAATATTAAGATCCTTGGCAATCAAGTTCCAGTTTATCTTTCTAATATTATTTCCCACCAATCGACTTTACATACCGTTAATTCTACATGAGCGAATAGAACTGCTGAGTGTTCCCCACACATGTCCTTCTAACTCCTGTCTATATGCCTTCACTTATCTTCCTTCCTCTGAAAGTAACACCTTTCCATTGCATAATCATACATCCAGTTCTCCATCATGCAATGAATTATAACTCCTCTGTGAAGGCTTCTCTGATCTCTTGATTATAAGCAATAGCTCTACCCTTCATGAACTTTCAAAGTACTTTATTTGTACCTCTTTAATGTCACCTTCAAAAGTATTATATCCACTTTCAGGTTCTGGATCTTTAAGTGCTATTACACATTTCATATAAATGTCTTACCTACCCTATAAAGTTCATTAATAGCTACCACTTACTAAGAATTAAGATTAGGTACTTAAATACATTACACTGTATCCTCTCTATAACTATGAGTCATTCCAATCTAATAAATATAAAATACAGAAGCTCAGAAATTAAGAAAGTTGCATAAAGTAGCAAGCACACAATACATGTTTTTAAATGAAAAAATGATTATTCCAAAATGAGGTGTCATTCTAAAACTTTGCAAATATATAGGTATGTTTCACTTTAAGTGAATCAAAGATGAAGTTCCAAAAATAAAAATCATGTAAGAAAGGAGCATATAACAGGTAAGAAGTTGTGTTCAAATATAGTAATATTAACAGTTACCATTTACCGAGCACATATTTGCCAGGCACTTTGCAGAACACTTTCCAAATACCAATTTATTTTATACTCACACAATCCTTTAGAGTAGATTATTTTCACTGACCAAGACTTGGTAAGGTTAAGAAGGGTTGGGCATGGTAGCACAAGCCTGTAATCCCAGCACTTTGGGAGGCTGAGGTAAGAGGATTGCCCAAGCCCAAGGGTTCGAGACCAGCCTGGGCAACTTGGTGAGACCTTGTCACTACAATATATCAAAAAATTAGTCGGGTGTGGTAGCGCATGCCTGTTGTTCCAGCTATTTGGAAGGCTGAGGCAGAAGGATCCTCTGAGTCCAGCAGGCCAATGCTGGGATGGCTGTGAATATGCCACCGCACTCCAGCCTGGGCGACAGAGTGAGACTCCAACTCAAATGGAAAAAAAAAAAAAAAAAACCCAAGAAAAAAATGAAAATAGTACACTTTAAGTGACAAAGTACCAAATATACTAAGGAATCTCCAACTTGAAACTGAAAAGTATTATAAATATCTTCTTATTTTAAAGTATATCCATAGGGTCAGCAAAAGGGTACAACAAAATGTACATACAGTACAAACCCACTCATGTTAGGCCTTTTCTATTAAAGTTTCTTGTCAGATAGTAAACTGTTAATATTTGAATAGCTATATTTTAAATGTTATATATTAAAATGCTCCAAAAACAAAATTTGTATTAGCAAAAATGAAACTTCCATGAATGTCAGTACTACTTACCATGATGTTTTACTTCATTAGAGTCAAAGACTAAAAAAAAAAAAAAAAAAAAAATACACTACTATTTACAATAAATGAAACTAATCAATGTGTTCTAATCCTTCCACATGAATCATTAGAACTCTGGGAGAGAGTTAGAGGAAGAAACATCATGTCTATTATTACTGAGACTAAATAGGATTAACTAATCCTCAAGAGATAAAGTTATGAATTAAGTGGTGCTCAGAACACTAAGAAAATTTGTGGGGAGAGAATGCAAATAGCTCCCTAATTATCTACAGCCTATTAACAAGCAATCCTTATTACTTGCAATTAAAATCCTCTTAAATTTTATAGCAAAAGTTCATTGACACGTTGAAAATTATATGCTAATTATTACACTGTAAAGCATATGTTTAGTGTGTACTTTTACTATGGGCTCAGTAAATAATAAAATATCAAATTCAAGGTGATACAGTGACTAAATATTTTCCTAAATGGAAAACACACGTGGTATGGAAGGTAGCGTGGGCTCCTTCTACAATATCAGACCGACAGCACTACAATCTCTCCATTAACTTTTGGCTCTTTGTGAAAGGAGATATGACTATCCTGTTAATCCCCAACACTATCATAGTACCTGGCATAGGTAAGTACTTAAGTATTTGTTGAAGAAATTATTTTCAGGATAAAAATACATATTTGGTGATTAACTTCTACTATCCACTTTCAAATTCTGGATCGTAAGTAATACCACAACACTTTATTCACCGATTGGTTTTTTGTAGCAATTCCCAGATTATAGCTCTAAATAACTATTTATGTATTTATTTTACATCTAAAAGCTCCACAGCTACCTTGACCAAGTTTGTCTTGTTCCTGACTATCAGAGGTCCCAACACAAATCAAACAGTCAATATATATTTGCAAGATAAATGAGTAAATAAATACATGAACAAAAAGGATGTTACTACAGATTGCAATTTCCTGGAACATTATATTCTTCAGTACGGAAAAACTGTATAATCTAAGTATGCTCCCATTGTTTTCATGCTCTGAAAAATCTTAGTTCCCAATGGCATTAACATAATTACTTATTTGCTTTGCACTACAGGGTGATATTTATATTCCAGCCCACATCAGGAACTCACTCAATAAGTATTTGTGAAATAAATAAGTGAATAAATGAATAAATTGATTAAAAGGCTATCACTTTTGAGGAAATTATTAGAATTAAGTTCAGAATACCAATACTAATATTTCTAGAAATAATATGATTGCCCAAAACGGTTTAGTATTTCTTTATAGGTTCTTTTTTTTTTTTTGTCCTTAGCATATATGGGCAGGGTGTTGAGGGGAGGGAAATCAGAAGAGGAAGAAGAAGGATCCAATAGGAATCTCTCAGGTTATTGTGCTCTAAAGTCACTTGAAATAATTTCTATGTAGCACATAATCCAATTATTTAGTACCTTTGGTTTCCAATTTAGCCACTGAATTTTAAAATTTTGTTTTATAATTATGGGATAAAACCAAATCTACAAAATAAAGTTTGTCTTTCTTTTGGGGGGGGAAGGGGACAGGGTGTCACTCTGTCACCCAGGCTGGAGTGCAGTGGTGTGATCATAGTTCACTGCAACCTTGACCTCCTGGACTCAAGAAATCCTCTCACCTCAGTCTCTTGAGTAGTTAAGACTATCGATATGCACTATCACACCTGGCTAGTGTTTCTACTCTTTGTAGAGTTGAGGTCTCACCAGCCTAATCTCGAACTCCTGGGCTCAAGTGATTCTCCCACCTCTGCCTCCCAAAGTGCTGGGATAACAGGAATGAGCCACCACGTCTGGCCTAAGAAGTCCATTTGCAATTCCTGGCTTTCTACCTTGTTGTTTCTATCCCTTTAAAATCATTTTTATTGGTTTGTGGTTAAACCTTCCATTTTAAAAAAAAATAAGCAAATATATTTACAATTATATTTGCCCCCTCCTTCGTAATATAAAGGTACCTTACTATACATACCTTTCTCTGTTTTCTTGTGTTCTTTTATCACGGTGATCATTACCAAAGTACTTTATAGAGATAGCCTCCATTGTGCAAATGTACAATAGTTTATGCAATAAATCTCTCACATTGGGTGGATATTTTGATTCTTTATAGATGTGTGCTATTACAGATAGCGCTGTGATGTCTAGCTTTGTGCAAACATCGTTTCATTATTTTTGTTACCAAATCTTTAAGAGATTCCTAGAACAGGGGCTGCTGGGTCAAGAAGTAAATGCATATGTACTTCTAGTGGATACTGCTAAATTTCTCTCCATACAACATTGTATTTTCTCTAGTAATGCATGCCTTCTTAACAAGAGCAATCCACTTAAAGGACATTGACTCAAAAACTGTCACTTGTCAAACCACAAGTTTGCTGTCAAGATATATGAGTAACCAGTATGCTGCTTCTATCTTGCCACACAACTGCCAAGAGCAATGCTTACTCACCTATTTCACTCAGATAGAAACTAGCAATTTTAATGAAAAAAATTATCATTTAGGATTATTATTATTATTTTTTCTAATGATGAAGTTTTCATATGATTTTAAAGTACCCAAATTCTATTCAATAAATCTTTTGGCGAAATGGAACCTCAAGGTTTCCAAATAGCTACTTCCCAATGGTTCCACACTGATGTGATGTATAGGGAGTTGTTTATTGGTGACAGTCACTCCTCAAACATCTTTTTTGTACGCCCTACCCACTCCAAACCTAGACTACTTTGGTGATTTTCACATTGAGGGGAGGAGACTGGAGGGGAGGATAGGAAATGTATGATAAGATTCTGGAATTTTAGCTTCTGTTTGTCAAATTTCTCACTGTTTGGTTTTCAAAATACCTGCCATTTGCAATCTATATCACTAATCCTATTAATAATAACTGTAGCTGTCACTCTTGCTAGGATTCATTACTCTTTCAACTGTTGGGTTGTTTGTCCATTTGTTTGTTTTTAATGTTACTTTTATCTTCTGTTATTCTTCTCAGCCCACAAGTGAAAAGTCTAAACTTCAATCAAGAGCATCAGTCCATCTGGGAGCAGTGATTCACGCCTGTAATCCCAGCACCTTGGGAGACTGAGGCAGGGGGATTACTTGAGTCCAGGAGTTCAAGACCAGCCTAAGCAACATAGCGAAATCTCATCTCTACAAAAAAATCAACAAATTAGCAGGGTATGGTGGCATGCATCTGTAGTCCCAGCTACTCAGAAGGCTGAGGCCTTAGGATCACTTGTGCCCAGGAGTTCAAGGCTACAGTGAGTCCTGATCGTCCCCAGCACTCCAGCTGGGGCAACAGAGTGAGATGCTGATTGGAGGGGGAAAAAAAGCATGAGCCAAACTCTTGCATTTTAATTTAATAGCAAAATAATAAATAAAATACAACACCCTTCTTCTCAGGGACCATCATTTCTGACTGGGAGTTCAGGAGCTTCTTTTATATAGTTAGAGAAAGCTTATTTTGTTTATATACATTTGTGGTGTTGTGGATTTTTTTCCTAACTATTTTTTTATCCAGAGGTTACAGTCTTCAAAGTTTACCACTTCCTAATACTAACAGAGCTGGCATAAACTGCCTGATCGCCGCCTGTACAACAATGTTACCATTCATCACACTGTTAAAAAATGACCCTCCATGACTGCCACAGCACTATTCAGAACAACACCGTCTACAAAAATATCTTTAAAACACTTACCATGACAAAATTCCCTTGATTGTAGAAGTCATTCAAATCGTTACATTAATAAGTAAATGTTTTTACTGGACACTAGAATGTTACCCTGAAATGTAAGATACTGAAGACATGGAATTTTGTCTGTTTTGCTCACTACTAGATAGCCAGTGTTTAGAACAGTATTGCAAACAGTAGGACTCAGTAACTATTACAATTATTTATGTAATTAATAAACAAATGAGCATTCTATAAAAGGTACCATGAAACTGTGAGCAGACACTATTTGTGCCCTTACAGAATGGGTACTGTGACGGGAATAGGTTAAACATATAAAAAGCAACTATGAAACATAGATAAGTCAAATGAATGGTGCTGACATCAATGTTGTAAGAGCTCACAGAATGTAAATACCATGACCCAGTGGAGGAATCTCTATTCACTCTTGGTTTATCATGAAAAACAGGATTCTGGCAAACACAGAAGGGGAAGAGAAGAAAATACAAGTAGATGAATTAATGTGAGCAAATATGCAAAATCAGAAATGGAAGACAGGAATCTACAAAACAGACTTTCCTTATGGAGGATACAACATTTTGTTTTTTCTGTTTTATTTCTGTGTTTGTTTTTAAGGCAAAGCACATTTCAAGCTTAAAGTGTGTTTAAAAAACACAACATAATTTTTTTATTATAATTATGCCAAAATGTTTCTATATCACATCAGCAAACATATGATGTTTTTAGTAATAACCTCTAGTGGTTATAGTGGGAGTTACATGTGCTGACTTGTTTCTGAGGTGTGGAAACATTTAACGTTATGTTTATATGTAAAGTTAAAAAACAATATTTATTGCTATTTATTCTGAAGATTTACACCTCAAATTATAGAAAAAAATCATTACATTCCCAAGAAATATACCCTAAAAATCAAATTTTTCACTTTTTCAATATTTCTGAGTTGTAGAAGGGTTTTAACACTGTTTATCCAAAAAATTTTAAAAATTCATATATGAATTCATAGTATGTTTTCCTCAAAAACTAAAATTATTAATATTTTAAAAGAGATGGTTTAAGCTTTTTGTAGGTATAATCAAGTGAAACGTAGTTCTGTTTCATTTCCAAAAATATTAAAAATTGATATTTTAAACTTATTAATAACAATAGCTAACACATGTATGTTTACTATGTGTCAAGCACTACCTTAACTACTTAACATACATTTGTCACAGTATTAAGAATACAAGCTGTAACTTTGCTTTTTAAAAAGTTATTTTCTTAATAATTTTAAGGTGCTTAGTTCTTACATTTAGTGTTTTATGTGCCATTATTTTGCTTTTACTGCAAAAGAAAGATCTGGCTCCCAAAGATAAAGGAGATTTTTGGTAAATGGTGAAGGTAAAGAAATAAATGACCCACTTGGCTAGTGTGTAATTACACTGCCTGAGATTGTAACAATCTATCACATGAAGGAGGATGACACCATGCTAAGGGGTGAGTCAAAGGAGATAGCCTTTGACTAACTACGGGACCCCGACGATCGATACTCCACAGATATTGTGCTCTCAAAAACAATTGAATTCTAAAAAAGTTTGAAAATAGATTCCCCCCTTCTTTTGATACTGATCAGAGACCTATCTTGACCTTATTCTAAAAGAGCAATACTTTCTTAAGAAGGTATATGAAACACATAAATCCTTTCCATCTCTGGACTGTTCTTTCAAATGGATATTTAACACATTCCTATTATAATGACAGTCCTCAGCTGCTGGAATCCTTCTTTCTTTATTATATAAACATGCCTTCCCATTTGGCAGTTACGCATTTATCATAATACTTAACACATTACAGGTAAGTATTCCAAAGACTGAAAACTTGAAAAATTCTAAATGTAAATTCAGAAAATTTAAATTCAGAAAATTTAAATTTCCAAATGAGAGTTTACAGAATATATCCAGTACTTAAAAGTGGCAAGTGATCTATGCAAAAAGCAAGCAGGAAAAAATCTTTTAAAAAAATTACACAAAATATATTCAGAGGATAAAGAATCATACTAGAATTGCCTTAATGCACTGTATCACATTATTTTAAAACTCTATATCTCAGAACAATTCCTATTGACATAAAGAGTTATAATTCATTAAGCTATATCAAAAGCAAACAGTTCTTCCCTTTTATTTTTCCATTTATATCACACACAATTTCTGGCATGTTTGTATACAGAATTTACAGTATTTGTAATTTAAAAAGCAAGTGTCTAAAACAAACTTCAAATTCTGAAAAGATAATTAAGTCAAAAGCCAAATCTAATCTAAATTCCAATCGTTTTTTTCACAGAAGTTACTATAATAGCAAATATAATGTAATCCATGAAAATTCATAGTTATTATGATGTAAAAGATTATAAAATTAGACTTTTTAGGAAGCTTACAATTTTGTATTACTACTATAACGTCTGCTATTGGTAGAGGATGACAGAATGAATACATCCACTCGATAAAAGGAAAATGTCATCTTGCAAAAATGGAAAGAGACACTACGTGAAACTGCAGAATGTCACCTTTATTCTAGAGGGCTGTAAAAATCCATTCCCTCCCAAAGCACAAAAATCTCTGGGGATGGAATTCAGGCAACAGGATTTTTGTAAAGTTTTCCACATTCCAACATTTAGACAAGGTTGAGAATCCCTGCTGTATGGTGTAGATCTGTTTGCAAAGGTGAAAGTTTGAAAGAAGTAGGCAAAAGGAAGCAAAGCATGAAAGTAAATGAGGATACTGTTTGATAACAAAGATGATTATATTTCACTCCAAAATCTGCAAAGGAGACAGTAGAAAGCTCCACTAACTTTACAAACTAGCAATTTAATTAGATTAATAAATTAATAATTATTTAATATTAATAAATTAATAATTATTCTGTTAAAATGCTAATACAACTTGAGTAGTCAAATTTATTGAATGGCCTCATATTTGACTCTTGATACAATTTATTTCACAAAATATAACCTAACCTAACTAAAATAAGTCATAGTTAATGAAAACTGTGATTGCAGGGAATTAATTATTTTAGAAAAGAGAGGGATCTAGAGTAAAGATTTTGAATTTCTAGAGAAAACTTTGAGGGCACTGTATATATATGAAGGCAAAGGAGTCTAAAGAAGACCTGGATCAGGCCAGGTGCAGTGTCAAGTCTATATTCCCAGCACTTTGGGAGCCCGAGGTAAGGGGATTGCCTGAGCCCACGGGTTCAAAAACAGTCTGGGCAACTTGGCTAGACCTCATCTCTACAATAAAAAATCAAAAAAAATCAGCCAGGCATGATAGAACGTGCCTGTACTTTCAGCTTCTTGGAAGGCTGAGGTGGAAGGATCACCTGAGCCCAGCGAGTAGATGCTGGGGTGGCCGTGAGTGTGTCACTGCACTTCAGCCTGGGCAATGGAGTGAGACTACTAGTCAAAAAAAAAAGGCCAGGATCAAGTAAGATGGCAAAAATGACCAATGAGTATCACCTCCCTTACTGCCTACCAAAATTTGGTAGGACGGCAAACATGATGTAAAAATACCAACCCTATTTTGAATATAATAAAGTTCACTTCTTAGTAACTTCTTATTCCTGTGCTTCCAATTCAATGTAGAAGAGTTTTATCCATCCCATTCCAGCTGAAAAAAAGAAGAGGAAAAATAAAAGCACAAGAGACATCCATACAGTCTCATGTCAATGTCCTTTCCTTCATTCAGTGTCAAATGTTTAGGACCAGAGATAGAATACTAAAATGAACGTTATGGCACAGGAGGGGTGGGGGTGCACTTAAAGCTCAGGCCAAAACTATACATACTCCCTAAAGCTACCTAAATAAAGAAAAGTAAATAAAATGAGTGTTATGGTCTTCCATTGCAAAAGTACCTTAGTGTATACTGAGAAAAAAAGAAAATACGTACCAGGCTACAAGTGATTAAAAAAAAAAAAATATATATATATATATAAAGTACTATGAGAAAACACACGGATAAGGAAATAATCAACCAGTTAATGCTTTTGAGAAAATACGGCACTAAGACACAGTCACATTTCAGAATTGTTTTAAAAGACAAACAGGAACTCATCAAGCAGATAAGATGGGAAGGCAATGAAGTTTACATAAAGAAGAGCCAGAGAAAAGATAAAGAAAAAACGCAAGGTGTGTCTGGAACGCAATTTGCCGGGTATGGTTACAGATGCAAGAAAAAATGAATGGCAAGAAGCCTGAAGGAATGGCACCAAGAGGCAGTGAATGTCATGTCTTAGGTTTCTCAACAGAGGGGATTTAATAATGATACTATGGAGGATGCAATAGGTTAGGAAAGACAGAAGACAAGGAAATCCATTCACAGATTACTTGCAACTTCTGTAACAAAGAATCTTACAGGAATCTAGGTTGTAATCATAACTAATTATTATAATGGGATATAAATATAGATCATATAAACAATGGAAAGCTGTTCTGAACTCAGAATAGACCCTGGAATGTTCTTTTTTCAACAAATGCCTAATTACATCTTGACATGTTATCTAAAACAGACCATGGGAAGTATAATGGCATTACCTAATACAAGTGTAGCCTAAAACATAGCAGTCTGTCATGAACTTTTCACTTCTTATTTCTTTTTCACTTCCATACCATCTAGTCATATGCAATCTGGATTTCATGCCACCAGTCTATAGGATACGCTTCTCAAGTACATGTATTCCAAGATACCTTCTAAATCCTTATCCCTCAAGCTTTGCTATAACAAACATTTCACATGCAAAACAGGAATTAACAATGGCACCTAAGATTGAGTAAACTGAGACTTTCTCCTCATTATATAATATTTCCAAGTCAAAACCCAATAATTAGGTTAGGCATGGTGGCTCATGCCTGTAATCCCAGCACTTTGGGAAGCCAATGTGGGACAATCACTTGAGGCAAGGAGTTCAAGATCAGCCTGGGCAACAGAGTGAGACTCCTTCTCTACAAAAAGTAAGAAAAAAAAAATTAACCAGGCTTGATGGCATGTACTTGTAGTTCTCAATACTCCTTGAGCCCAGGAGTTCAAGACTGCAATAAGCCATGATCAGCCACAGCACTCCAGCATGGGTGACAGAGTGAAACTCTGTCTCAAAAAAACAGAAACTGCAAATTAAAATAGCTTATTTTCAAAAATAAAATAGCTTATTTTCAAAAATAAAATAGCTTATTTTCAAAAAATCCAGAACTATATTAGGCCAATACCCATGGTCATTCTTCTATGCCAAACTTAGTTCATGAGACAATTTTCTTCCAATTATAAATAGATTACCACATTAGGAAGCCAAACAAGTTCTGAGTTCTTTTTCTTTTATAAATGCAATGAAAACATTATTCAAGTTGGGAATTTTTTTTTTTTTTTAAGATGTGGCTTTTTTTTTTTTAAGATTCACAATTAGATATACAAGTGGATGCAGTACAGGTAAAGTTTGGGCTTCCCTATAAGAATCTTAGAAAATGCAGGAGACACTCTTACAGAGGAGGCAGCCAAATTCTGAACAAAACCCTAGATCCCCACTTTGCCTGGTTTGAGATCAGTTACCCTAATTGATGTTGTGTCCCCACCCCCATCCGGAAGAATCTTGCAACTGCCAATCCCTTTCTTAGAGTATTATGGTAAATGTTCAGGATCCACTTATGAATGAGACAATACGGTATTCTGTTCTTTGTTTCTGTTCTTTGTTTCACTGAGTAGACTCCAAATCCATCCAAGTTGCTGCAAAGTCCATATGTTTGTCCTTCTTTGTGGCTGCATAATATTCCACTGTGTATATGCCCCCCTCCTTTAATCCAGTCTAGTTTTGATGGGCAGCATGGTTGGTACTATGTTTTTGCTATTGTGAACAGTGCTGCAATAAACATGTGTGTGCTGATATCTTTTTTGTAGAATGATTTTAATTTCTCCGGGTACATTCCCAGTAGGGGGATTGCTACATCATATGGAAGTCAATTTCTAGCTTTATTAGAAGTCACCAAACTGTTTTCCATAGTGGTTGAAATAGCTTGCACTCCCACTAGCACTGTAGAAGCATTCCCTTTTCTCCACAATCTCATAAGCATCTGTTGTTGATTTATTAATGATGGCCATTCTTACTGGGGTTAGATGGTATCTCAAAGTGGTTTTGATTTGCATTTATCTGATGATTAGTGAGGCTGAGCACTTTTTCATGTGTCTGTTGGCTGCCCATATATCTTCTTTTCAGAAGTGTCTATTCATGTCTTTTGCCCACTTTTTAATGGGGCTGTTTGTTTTTTTCCTTTTGGCACGTCTGAGTTCCTGGTAGATCCTAGATATTAGGCCTTGTCAGATAAACAGTTGGCAAATATTTTTTTCCCATTCTGTGGACTGTCTCCCTGCTCTTTTGATGGCTTCTTGGCTTTGCAGAAGCTTTTCAACTTAACAAGGTCCTACTTGTCTATCTTATCTCTTATGGAATGGACATCTAGGGTTTTGTTCAGGATTTGGCTGCCTACTCTGTGAGAGTGTCTCCTGCACTTTCTGAGATTCTTAATAGTTTGAGGTATTACAAATTAGGTCTTTAATCCATTTAGAATTGATTTTTGTGTATGGTGATATATAGGAGCTCTGTTTCAATCTTCTACATGTAGTCAGCCAGTTTTCCCAGCACCATTTACTGAATAGGTCTCCTCTCCCCAGTGGTTGATGGTGGAAGCTTTGTCGAAGATGAGTTGGTTGAGAAATTGAGGTTTTGCTTCGGAATCTCTATCCTGCTCCATTGGTCTATATGCCTACTCTCGTACCAATACCAGGTTGTTTTGATTATTGTAACTTTATAATAAAGTTTAAAGTCTGAGAGTGTGCTACCTCCTGCTTTGTTTCCTTTGCTGAGAATTGTTTTGGCTATTCGTGGTCATTTATGTTTCCATATGGATTTCTGTATTGTCATTTCCAGGTCCGAGAAGAATGATGTTGGCAATTTAATAAGTATGGCACTGAATCTGTATATTGCCTTTGGTAGGATGAACATCTTAACAATGCTAATTCTTCCTATCCATGAACACGAAATATTTTTCCATTTGTTTGTGTCTTCTTGGATTTGTTTGAGCAGTGTTTTGTAGTTTTCATCGTAAAGGTCTTTCATTTCTCTGTTTAGGAAGATGCCAATGTATTTCTTTGTGTGTGTGTATGTGGCTATTGTGAATGGGATTGTGCTTTTTTTTGGTTCTCTGCCTGTTTGTTGTTGGCATATAAGAATGCAACTGTCTTTTGCACATTTATTTTGTGCCCCAAGACTTTACCAAAGCCCTTTATCAGTGAAAGGAAGTTTTTGACAGATTCTCTTAGATTTTTGAGATATAGGATCATATTGTCAGCAACGAGAAATAACTTAAAAATTGGGATTTCTTTAAAGGTATAACTCACATTTTATGACTTTTGACAAATGCATACAGTTGTGTCAGGACCCCAAGATTACCTTCCAGTTCAGTGATTTGCTAGGACTCACAGAACTCAGTCATCCACATGACTATGAGTTCTTTCAGCAAAATGATACAAGATCAACAAAAGGAAATGGTACATGTGGCAAAGTCTAGAGAAACTAGGCACAAGATTCCAAGAGTCCTTTCCCTATGGTGTGACCAGAACGTGTTTCATTCTTCCAGCAACTGGCTGTGAGAACATGTGTGAAGTGTTTGTCTAGCAAAACTTATTTATAAACTCAGCTACCAAGGATTGGGGGCTGCTTGCTTAGGCAGGTTCTGCCTAGTGTGTGCCGTAATTCCAGACATCTAGAAAGAAAACCAATGTTTACAATCAACCTTATTTTTTGTACTAACAGTCTAAGCACAGTAAGCCACTCCTATCATTCATGAAAGCTGTATATCAGTGTATAGAACTGTTTATCATTCAGGTTTCCAGATGCCAGTCAAGGGTCTACCTTGTAATCGGTCCTTTCTAAGGATAAGAGTCTGCTATGTCAATTTTTCTGATGTGTATCCACCACTACAATCAAGACACAGAACAGCTTCATCATGGCAACAACAACAAAAAAACCCTTGTGCCCCTTTTTCATCAACCTCTACAACCACTGGCCTAACTTCTACTCTTACAGTTTGCCTATTTTCACAATGTCATGCAAAAGGAATCACATGGGGGGGACCCAAAAAAACACAGAATTATCTTTTGGAGGGTGGGCCCCTTGTAGTACAGGGTTCCCCTGCTAGGTAAGTGTTTTAGGAACCCACTGGCATCAGCATACCAGCTAGGGTTGTTGTGAGAGGCTGCATTCGGCTTCAGTGAATTTTTGCGGGGGTGGAGGGAAGGGAGATTCCTTCAATGTATTTGCCTATTTCATGATGAGTCATTTACTAACACACCATGCTGAGTGTTCAGCAGTTTCACCACGCTGACTGTTCAGACCAAAAGCGGCATGATCTCCATGCCCCCCTCTATTTATTCACTTGACCTCACCCCAAGTGACTTCTTTTGTTTGTTTGCTTCCCGCATGAAAAAGTCCTCAAAGGGAAACATTTTGCTGATGTGGAAGAGCTGGAAAAAAAAAATGGCAGAAGCACTAAAAAGCATCAAAATTGACAAGTTTGAAAACTGCTTTGAGCAGTAGAAAAAGCATCTCAATAGGTGTATTGCATCAAACAGAAGGACTTTGAAAGTGACTGAAGTTTAAACATGTAAGAATAAATACACAATTTTTTATAAATATATTCCAGGATTTTCTGGATCCCCCCTCACACTGGACATACACTTTATTTTTTTCTTTTAGAGTTGGAGTCTCATCCTGTAGCCCAGGACATACACTTTTGACTCTGGCTTCTTTTACTTAGTGTAATGCACTACAGTTTCATCCATGTTGTTGCATGTATCAGTAATTTGTTCTTTTTTATTGCTAGGTAATAATCTACTGTGGATATACCACAGATATTTTCACTTTCCACAAACATTCAGATATAATTCTTTTTTCCTATAAACTATATTTCCACTTCACTTGAGTAAATACTAAACAGCAAGATTTCTGGGCTACATGAAAACTTTATATGAAGCTACCATTTAGTCTTCCAAAATGGCAATATCATTTCCATTCTCTTTTGCACTCCCACCAGCAATGTGTAAAAGTTCCATAACTAGAGGTATTCACTGGTTTCCTCATAATTTCATGCAGACACTAGAGAAGAAACCTAATGAGGCTAGGTGACTGATCATATAAGAAAATATATACCAAAGTGCTCCTTCATCACATGGCAAAATTCATTCATCTTTTAAAAATACAGTTTAAATATCACTGTTTACCCTACAAATCTAGATGGAATTGATTTTATTTTCGTGGTGTCACTTCATTTCATAACACTAAAGTCTGAATAGTATTTATTCTATGGTATTATAATTATACACATCTGTTCCTATTGCTGAATTCCTGGATAGCTTAATATGAGTTATTCAGCTCTGTATTTTTATCATAATAGACAATATCTAACATGAAGTAATTAAGGGGAGAACTAACTCCTCTGGCCACATCATGATTTACTCTACAAGGGAAAACAACCAAGAACACCAGACAAAATAAGTGAAACAATGGTTTTCAAGACAGTGCACCAGGCAACAAAAGATAGAGGTACCCCTAGTAGAAGGGAAATAAAAAAGGTGATCCCTATCATTTCCCTAGCTTACTGCCTTTAGAGAGTTTTTAGCCCATAATCCAGGGAATAGGAACCCAGGCAAAGTCCAGCAAACTTTCTGAGTTGAAGAGAGAGACCTAAGTGTCTGGGAATAAGAAATAAGTTAGTAGGACACAGTGATAAAGGGGAGAAAGCTATATAGAGAAAGAACACCAAAGATGTGTAGGGGGTTGCCCTCAAGTATTCTACAAAATACTAATCACTGCAAGCAAGTGAGGAAATTACCCAGAGCCAGGGAAGAATGAAAATCAGAGAGTTCAATACACCTGTCTCAATTATGATAGGAAAAGCAAACAGAAAATCAGCAAAGTTACATAATACTTGAACAACATAAACCAACTTGACCTAATTAACATTTTTAAAACCTTACATCAAAAGACAGCAGAATTACACATTTTTTCCAGTATACATGTAACATTTACCAAAATTGAAAATATTCTAGGCCACAAAACAAATTTCAACACATTAAAAATTACTCACAAAATACCTAGTATGTTTTCTGTATGGAGTTAAATCAGAAATTATCACCTGAGAGATCTTTAGAATGTCTCCACATATTTGCAAACTCACGCCTTTCCAAATAACTTTGAATCAAAGAAGACATTAAGAGAGAATTAATGATGATTTCACCAGTGATGACATATAAATAACCAACAGTACATAAAAATATATTTAACATCATTAATTATTAGAGAAACGCCAGTTAAAATCACAATGAAACACTGCTACACATCTGCTAGACTGCCTAAAATAAAAAATAGATAACAAGTATTGGTGACAATGTGGAGAAACTGAAGCTCTAATACAGTACTGGTGGAAATGTAAGATAACATAACCGCTTTGGAAAACAATTTGGCAGCTTCTAAAAAGGACATGTTTAATTAAACCTAACATAGTATCTAGTCATTCTACTACTATGTGTTTATGCAAGAAAAAGAAAGCAGACATCCCACAAAGCCTTCAACAAGAATGTTCACAGCAGCTTTATTTGAAACACCAAACACTAGAAAAACTAAAAGTCCATTATCTCTAATAGGTAAAAAAATTGTGATATATCTACATAATGGAATACTATTCAGAATAAAAAATGAATGAAGTATCAATACACACAACAGAATGGATTAATCTCAGTCAGATGTGGCAGCTCATGCCTGTAATCCCAGCACTTTCAGAGGCCAAGGCGGGCAGATTGCTTGAGCCCAGGAGTTCAAGACCAGCCTGGGTAACAGGTAACACAGCAAGACCTTGTCTTTACAAAAAAAAAATTTTTTAAATCAGCCAGGCATGGTGGCATGTCCCAACTACTTGGGATGCTTAAGTTGAAGGATCACCTGAGCCCAGGAGGTTGAGACTGCCATGAGCTGTGATCATGCCACTGCATTCCAACCTGGATGATAGAGTGAGACCCTGACTCAAAACAAAACAAAAAAAGGCATAAATCTAAAAATAATTATGCTGAGTGACAGAAGCCAGAAAAAAGGGGGGTACAGACTTGATATAACCATTTACATAAAATTCTAAAAATTTAAGCTTATCTAAGGTGACAGGAGATCAGTGATTGCCTGAGAGCAAGGAGAATAGCAGAGAGAAATCACAAAAGGGCAGGAGAAAATCTCCAGATTGTGTTGATAGTCTCAAATATACATGCATTCAGTTGGCACTCACTATTCACAGGTTCTTCATCCACAGATTCAACTAATCGTGAATCAAAAATATTCAGAAATAAAACAATAAGAAATAATACAGTAAAAAATACAAAATTTAAAATACAATATAACAACTATTTACATAACATTTACATTGCATTATGTATCATAAATAATCTAAAGTAAGTGAATGTGCATTAATTACATGCAAATACTATGCCATTTTGTATAAGGAACTTGAGCATATGTGGATTCTTGTATTCATGGGGCTCCTGTGGATACCAAGAGACAACTTATCAAATGCACTTAATTTTTTTTTTTTTTGAGTTGGAGTCTCACTCTGTCACCCAGACTGGAGTGCAGTGGCACGCTCCCAGCCACTGCAGCCTCGACCTGCTGGGCTCTGGCGATCCTTCCACCTCAGCCTTCCAAGTACCCAGAACTACAGGCGTGTACTACTATGCCCAGCTACTTTTTTTGATTTTATTGTAGAGATGAGGTCTTGCCAAGTTGCCTAGGTAGGTCTCGAACCCACGGGCTCAGGCAATCCACTTACCTCAGCCTCCCAAAGTGCTGGGATTACAGGCTGAGCCACCGAGCCCGGCTACTCAAATATACTTTAAAGATGTGCAATATATTGTATGTCAATCATACCTCCAAAGAAAACAAATAAGGTCTTAATATCTGTTATATCTTAATTTCATTTTATATTAATAATGCCCAACTTTTTCTATGCCCAGGACTACGCAAAGCATTTCATATTTCATATTAAATCATATGAAATGTTATTCCTATTTTACCAATGAAAATAAAATATAAGGAAACTGAAGCAATATCTAAAGCTAAGTAGTACTGAAAACCAACTTAAATGCCAAGGGCTCTACAAGTATCTCACACCTAGTAAGTAAAGAGATTCAAACTTAGCTCTGTTTTATTTAAAAGTCCAGTGATCTTAATCACTAGGCTATACAATATTAATAAATCATATTTAAAGAACAATTAAGATTATACGTACTAAAAAACTTTTGTGAAAGATGATATGTACTGTGGTAGGCTAAATAAGGGCCTCCCAAAGATGGCTACATACAAATCTCCAGAACCTGTTACATTACAAGAGACTTTGCAGATGTGATTAAATTAAGGATCTAGAGATAAAGGAATTATTCTGGACTAACCTTGTTGGGCCAATGTAATCATGAGGGTCCTTACAAGAGGGAAAGAGAGAGAAGGCATTTTGATGAAGGAAAGAAAGGAAAAGGAGGAAATTGACAAACAGAAGCAAAGTCATAAAGAAATTTGAAGATGCTATGGTGCTGGTTTTGAAGAGGGAGGAAGAAACCATGAACTAAGGAACGCAGCCAACCTCTAGGAGCTACACAAGTCAAGGAAACAGATTGTCCCCTAGAACATTGCAGCGGATTAAGTGTTTGTGTCTCCCCAAAATTCATATGTCACTATATTAGCCCCTACTGCGATGATCTTAGGAGGTGGGATCCTTTGGGAGGTTATTAGGACATGAAAGTGGAAGACTCATGAATGTAACTAGTGCTCTTATAAGGGAGACCACAGAGAACAAACACTCTAGCTCTCTTTCTGCCATGTGAGGATACAATGAAAAGTCATTCATCTTCAACCTGGGAGATGGCTCTCACCAGAATCCGACTATGCTGTCTGGGACCAGATCTCAGACTTCCAGCCTCCAGAAATAAGTTTTGTTATTTAAGCCACTCTGTCAGTGGTAATCTGTTACTGCAGCCTGAACAGACTAAAACAAGTCTCCAGAAGGAACAGCCCTGCCAACCCATTTCAGACTTCTGAATCTCCAAAACTACTGTATTGTTCAAGTCACTAAACTTACAGTACTTATTTCAGCAGTAATGACAAACTAACACAGGCTCTAGAGTCAATGTAGTTATTTGTTCTCAAGAGTAAGTGCTCCATGCGATTAGGCCTATATAGCAAAAGCTCCTGATAATGATGGGAAAAACCTGGAAATTTGGGTAAGGAAGAAAATATAAGACAATACACTAAATATTTATTTCTGTGGGCCCCGCTCATCTGTGAGTCTTAATGACATCCAAAATGCAGTATGTGCTAATAGCTTTAAGGCTTGCTTTGCAAACTTTAAGAGAACACTCACATGATTCCAAAGTAAAATATTTCCTAGGTCTTAAAACAATGCAAATTACTTGGTGGGTCTAGAGGAAAAAATAGTGTTGGAATAATCTCACAGTGAGCCTAGGAAGGTTTTGGTGTTGCCAAATCAGCCTAAACACAGGCCAGGACCAAACAAGCTACTGACAATGTGTACAAACCAATTCATTAATGTCTTTTTATTTTATTTTGATGTTAATTACCCATGTGGCCTAGGTCCCATGAAAGAGAATGCTAAAACAAATTTCAGATCTAAGACTTGATTTCCCAGTTCACTTTTATCTATATTTACCAAATGTTAAACTGTGAAGCATATACTTCCTTCTTTCATTCATTCAACAAACATTTATTGTGTCTACAACATATCACACAATATCCACAGTATATCATAATAAAAATAAATAAATACAGTTCCTTCCCTAATGGTATTTATAGATTACAAGGAAAAGACTATTGCCAGAACAACTCCCAAAAATGGGAAGTAGAGGTTGGTGTGGGAGGCACAGCCGGACACCTAAGTTAGGCAAGGAAACTGAATATGGAGAGATTTGGAAAAGAGAGATGGAATAGGGCAGGAAGCGCAAAGTGAGTGTGTGAGTCTGTAAGTGGATTTCTACTAAAGGGAAGGTGTTGAACAGAGGAATGGGGAAAATGGGTGAATAAAAGCAAATCATGAAGAGCTTCTAAGCTGGGTACGCATGGAGACAGTCGTAACAGCCATAATGGTGATTCTCAATCCTGGCTGCAAACCTAAAGTCTTCCCACAGAGTGTTTCTATTCTACAGTGGACTGTCTAAACAGTGTATAAAAACTGTCTAAAGTGGGAGTGGGAATGATAGGTCCTATGCATAAATAATAATTATAGCCAATAATTCTTAAATATTTACTTTGCAATTTTATAATGTTACAAATATTAAAGTTCCTGTATTCTTTTCACTCAATTTCCCTAATGTTACAATCTTATATAACAACACTACAATGCTATAAATGAGAACGTTAACAAAGATACAATACTTTGTTTTTAGGGTGTATTGAATTTTGCCAGTTATCCCATTAATTTCCCTTTTCTGTCGAGTGTCTAATACACAATCACAAACTACATTTAGTTGTCATGTCTTCTTAGTCTCTTCAAATCTGGAACAGTTCTTTTATATTTCCTTGTTTTTCATCACCTTTATACTTTTGGAGAGTACTAGCCATTTATTTTGTGAAATGCCCTCGTGATCTGAGTTTGTCTGATGTTTTCTCTTAATTAGATGGAGGATTTGCATTTCTGGCATGAATACAATGGAAGTGCTCTTGCATTCTTCTTAGTTCATCCCATCAGGTGGTATATTTTGGTAATAACTTTGATCATTTGTTTGGCACGGTGTCTGTCAGGTTTCTCCACCATAAAGTTACTATATTTCCTCCTTATAATTAATTATTCCTTCATCTAAGCTTCAATATCCATTGTTAATGCTGGACTGCAACAATGTTACTGTGGTGTTTTCCAAAAAGTGACTTTTTTACATCTATTCTTTTTACTTTTAATAACTGAAATTCTACTGTAAGGATACTTGTCCCTTATCTTCCATTTTTTAAAAATTTATTTTATTGTTTATTTTACTACAGACCCATAAATATTTATTTTATTCTAGGCTTTAACCTATTATGTCAATATAACAATGATGCTCAGATTGTCACAGATTTAGCTATTTAAAGTCTCTTTAAAGTTGGGCTTAATGTCCTTTTGACATGTTCCTATAAATTTTGCAGCACTCCCTCACCTTCTGGCATGACAAGATATCACAAGATCATCTTATACTTGCCCTTTCCGAGATCTGAAATCAACGTTTCTCCGAAAACATCTGGTTTCTATTATTAACAAATGGCATTCAAAAACTATATTTGAGAACTAGGTTTGCACATTGTCATTGACTGTCACTGCCTCCATTTACTCTCAGGAGACAGGGCTAGGAGACAAAGGTATTAAAGGGGGGAACCCCAAAAAAACTAGAATTAACCTTTGACGGGCAGATCATCTGCTTCCCCAGAAGAAAAAAATCCTCAAAGGGAAACGTTTTGCTGTTGTGGAAGAGGTGAAACAAAAAACGTCAGAAGTACTAAAAGGCATCAAAATGGACGAGTTCAAAAACTGTTCTGAGAACTGCAAAAAGCAAGTGTCTCAATAGGTGTGTTGAATCAAACAGAGAGTACCTTGAAGGTGACTGAAATTTAAACATGTAAGAATACACAATTTTTTATAAATTCTACTTTATAAAAAATTTTATAAATTCTACTGGTTTATGCCAGCACAATATGCTAATGTGGGCATACCAACACATGTATATTTATTTGTTTCTATCATATCTCTGCATGTATACATATAACAATAGTTCATATTGATATTGCTGATTCCAATCACCAAACAATTCATTCTAGACTTCCCCCTTTTCTTATTTATAACTCCTTTCTCCAACAGTAAGAAATTTTGCTCTCCTTATCTAAAATCCATGCATTTACTTGCTTCATCCTAGTATACATAAAAAGAAGTTTCAGCATTGCACTAAAATCAAGAGATTTCTAAATGAAAAAAATATTTGTGTACAGTTGGTTTTGTCTTGAAAGTGGTTTTGTGCCTTAGTGTACACAGTCACAAAACCACTTTTCAACATTATTTAGGTTCATTTTCTTTTTCTATCTCTCTCATCTATTAGTATGGTTATGCTATTCATTTATACTATTGTTAAATTTTAGGTCTGTCCCACAAGTAGACTCAAATACATACACACACACACACACACACACACACACACACACACACACACACACACACCCCACACACGGAAGTGCCAAAAGAAATATACAAATTTTAAGAGATGTTATCTGTGTATTACTTTTGGTTTGCTATCATCAGAAGTGTCTGGACACTGATAGTACTGCTTTGAGCACCTCATATAGTTGCAGAAGTCAAACTTAACTTGTAGTCATCTTTTGTTATTAGTATACATTGAGTATTACAATTTTTAATACAGTTTTTTCCTTTCTTAAGATGTAAATACATTTTTGGCACCCTCTTTTTTATATGAATGAAAGATTACATTGGAAGAATCAAAAGCATACAAAAAAAGTATAGTCGGACAAATGTTGCTCCCCCTCATTCTCACCCACCTTCCACAAATAATGAACATTGTTAGTCTATGGTTTATCCTTCCTGTATTATATTTTTTATAAATAGCTAACAATTACTGAGTATTTACTATGCTATGTGCAACACACTGTTGTGTATCTTTCTACATATTAGCTCTTTCAATTTTGTCAAGCCTTTTAGCTGTAAGAGTGTATGTACTCTGAAACATCTTTTTCCTTCAGGAATCTTTTCCCACTTACTAGGTGGGCCTTAATTGTTTTAGATATAGCCAAGAGACATTCACTATAGAATTAGAGAACAAAACAATATATTATGAACTACTACATTTTGTTCTGATGCTAATAATAATTGTTATTATTATTTAACATTTGATAGCAATTTTCATTTCCTCAGGTAGCTGATTCATTAAAATCAATTACTAAGTATCTACGAAAGTATATAAAATTTCTCATTTATCACATTTATTCTCAAAATAGCACAAGGAGGCATGTAGAACAAGTACCATTCTTACTTTAAGGGAGAAAGTTGAAGAACCTATAAAAATAAAATGGACCACTGTGTTCCCTCTATTACCCAACCGTGGTAAGCAAATTCAGGGAAGACTTAAGCCATCAGGAAAGAGAAAGATAGAGACGGGACAGCCAGCAAGAAAGGACTGGCCTAAACATTCACATTAGGGAGGAGAGTTAGCACAGGTAAAGCAGGGTCCTGAGCACAGTCAACTGGCAACAGACAACTCCTGTAAATTGCTGAATACCAAAGGAACATGAGAGAAGTATTCAGTAAAATTACTAATGTGTAAAAATGCACTAGAGAAGGCAGATGATGGAGACAAGAACAGAGGTAACATTTCTGGAAAAGCTGAAGGTTTAAAACAAAACTTTGAAATACCTTTCTAACATCAATTTCTAGGAATGCTCATTCTATTAGTCAAAAGTAATTAGAGAAAAATCCAGTCTTTGACTATTTAGACAAAGTGAATTTTACTACAGGCTACATTAGGATAAGATAGGGAGCTTTTTAAAAATACCAATGACCAAGCCCTATTCCAGAACAATTAAATCTGAATACTGGCAGAGGGTCTAGACATCAGCATTTTAGAGATAATCCATGATGATTTTTACTAGACTACTAGAGTTGAGAGCCAACCTATTTGTGGCAGACACTGACAGAAAGTAAGTCTCTATTTTTTCTTTTTCTTTGGAAGAAAACCTCTGATGACAACGAACATTCTGCTTTTACAGAAATGTACACTTACTAAGATATTTTAAACTTCAGGAATGTAAAACTAAAACTAAGAAAATGTACATTTACCTTTTCCTAATTTTTATAAATAATTTTAGAAAAAAGAAATTTTAAGTATATCATAATCCTTTATTCTAAAACTATAAGTTTTTTCTTTAATTATTGAGAATAATAAATAATCCTTATTTTAAAAATACTTTTTTTGGGAATTTTTCAAATTATCACCTGGAAAAGAGATAAAAGCAACAACATTCTAAGCACATAATGCTACAGGATTGGTTGAGCATGATACTAGTAGAACCAGAAAATAAGAGGAAATTCAAGTCAAACTCAAAGCAACAATCTACTAATCCTATGAGAACAGTCTCCATGTCCATCTTTTCCAGTGTTATAGCCTCAGGAATTTCCATAAAGTCTCGCACATAACAGGTATCCAAAAATTATTAGCTCCATAATTAATCTATTCTGAACACTTAATTAGAAATATACCAACAGAAAGAAAGATGCAAGGAAACTAATAATGAGAAGGGAAGAAAAAGATCATTGGAACAACTGGCAAATGAGTAACTGAATGATTTCTTGAAAGTCATTCAGTCAGTTATACACAAAACAGGGAAGTAGGAGTCAAGAGAGCAGGATTTTGGGTTTTGGCATTGACAGAGATCAGTTGCACAATCTTAAGCAAATCATTAACCTCTTCTCAACTGTTTGCTCATCCATTAAATGAGGAAAGGCATAAATTAAATGATGACTTCTACCATGACCTACAGCACTGAATATCTATGTATACGACTATACCAGATATTTTCAAGGAAACTATATATTTATCACCCTAAGTATTGTTTTTAAGAGAAAAGAAGAAGTGGATAAGAATTTACTGAACTGAAAATTTAAAATAAAAGAATTTCTAATTCTGAATATACACGAAAATTTCTGATTACATGTATGGTGAAAAGAATAAATAACTGTATAACCAAATATGTTATATTTAACATCAAGTATTAATTTGCAGTTATCTATAGCTAGAGGAATACAACATCAGGAAAACCCATAACAGTAGGAATTCTCTCAGTATTTTCTCCAACAAAGGTTACAAACATGAAAAATTTATAAGAATATGTGAAAAGCACATACTTTTCACCTAAATTTCCCAATAAGGTTACTTTTCACTACATTTACTTTATCATACTTTCTCTCATTCAGTCTCTCACCAAATACATCTGTATACATATTTTTTGCAGAATCATTTGAGTTAGTTACAAATATCACAACACTTCAATATTTACCTAAATGTATCACCTAGGAATAAAAATATTTTCTTACATAATCACAACACAATTATTAGGCTTCAAAAACTTAATATTAATACAATAAATATTTACAGCTGCTTATGCTGTTGGGTTTGAATTCAGGTCCAATCACAGATTACCTTCACACTAAGTAATATCAGAATACTGATACGTGTCATTTACAAAAGAGTAATTATACTTTTAAGCAAGATAATTCAATACAAGATGATGAGAGGTATAAGAAGATAGAACAGAATGTTAGATAAAGTTCTAGGCAGAGTGCGGAGGCTCAAGCCTGTAATCCCAGCACTTTAAGAGGCAGAGGTAAGAGGATTGCCTGATCCCAGGGGCTCAAGACCAGCCCAGACAACTTGGCCAGACCTCGTCACTATAATAAATCAGAAACTTAGCCAGGCATGGTAGCACATGCCTGAATTTCCAGCTACTTGGAAGGCTGAGGTGGAAGGGTTACCTGAGCCCAGCAGGTCGAGGCTGCAGTGGCCGTGACTGTGCCACTGCACTCCAGCCTGGACGACAGAGTGGAACTCAGACTCAAAAAATAAATAAAAAATAAAGAGGAGTCCTAGATTATGATTTAGGAGGTTAAGTTCTACTTTGATTTTATTGTAACAAACTGTCATTGGAATCTGTCCTCCTAATGAGTGGGGGAGTGATTTTCTTGTTGTGAGATACCCTGAGTAGCAGTGAGGAAGAAAACCATGAGCTCATGATGTCAACTAGGATGGTGTCTTTTTTATCCATTTTATATACTAGCGTTCCAATTATAACAGTGTTTACAAAAAATGAATTTTTGGTGGTTTGAAGTATTTTTTTGCATAAAAATTAAGTTTGGAAACAAACAGCCTAAATAAGTAAAAGTAAAAATAAGTAAATAAGCAAAAGAGAAGTAGAGAGGGTGGGGAGAGAAAGGAAAAATCAAATTCTCAAAAGAATAAAAGAGATCACTCAAGCATTTCAGGAAACAAAAAGCCAAGCAAGACTATATCTTTACCACACATGAAGTAGCAAACTATAAGGTGTAAAAAACAAAACAAACAAAACAAAAAGTACACAGGCTTTTTTTACTTACAAAACCATAAAACCATGAATGTATCTGAGCCTGCACTTATTCCACTGCAAAACATATTGAAAGTATCGACCTTATGGGGTTGTTGTGAGAATTCAATGAGGTAATGTTTGTAAAGGACACAGCCAGTCCCTGGCAGATGGCAAGCACTCAAAAAACCAATATCAACTCCTAACGTTAAGAAGTTGCATGATGGCTATGAGTATGAGCAATGGAGTCAGAATGCCTGAATTTAATACTACTCTATTTACTGGATACTTTATCTTGACCTTTATCTTGGTCAAGTGACCTTTTACTTGACCTTTATCTTGGTCAAGTGACAAACTTTCTTTTTTTATTTGAGTTGGGGTCTCCCTCCATCACCCAGGCTGGAGTGCAGTGGCACGCTCACGGCCACCCGAGCGACAACCTGCTGGAATCCAGCAATCCCTCCGCCTCAGCCTTCCAAGCAGCTGGAACTACAAGTGCGTGCTACCACATCCAGCTAATTTTATTATTTATTTTAGAGACAAGGTCTGCCAAGTTGCCCAGGCTGGTATTGAACCCATGGGCGCAGACAATCCCCTCACCTCAGTCTCCCAATGTGCTGGGATTACAGGCTTGAGCCACTGCTCCTGGCCAGTCAAGTGACAAACTTTTTAAGCCCCAGTTTCTTCATTTGTAAACCAGCGTCAATTAACACTACCTTCCTCAGTGGTCTGTTTTTAAGATAAGGTAAATAATTCTTGTAAAATATTTAGCACAGTGCTCAGCTCAAAATTAATCGCTCAGTATTAGCTATTATTCACATGATCATTATTATAGGTATTATAAATATAGCATATCTAGCTTTCGATATTAACACCCCATGAAGCTCTAACTAGTCTTTTCTAATTCTAGAATAAACTTTTAGAATCATAAAGTCTTAAAGGTGAAGAGGATCTTACTCTCCAATGAGCTTATTTTATTAGTAATTCTCCCCAAATTTGAAATAATTTGCTTGTGTAAACATTGCTCTTCTTCAAAATTCAGGCTCTATGCAAACAGACTATTACCTTCTTTCCACTTTTAATCTGTCTGGAATAAATAAACATATATGGAAATTAAGATCTTTTTATAACATATTCAATTGTCACATAACCAGTAAATGAAACAGCCAGGAATAGAAATAGAGGCACATTGGATAGTGCTCTTTCCATTAAATCTCACTGATCTTTTACTAAAAAAGACTAAAGAAAGAAAAATGTTTAAAGTCTTTTATAGATCCTCAAATATTTCCTTGTTTATGACCTCTTACAGTAAGAAATTATAAACATTACTTTTAAAGATATTTATTTGTAATTGCTCACTCTTTTATTTCCCCTACTAGATAGAAAGTTCTGTGAAGGCAAGAGACATACCTGCCTTATTCATACTGTTTTCTTTTGTTTGTTTTTTTTTCTTTTGAGTTGGAGTCTCACTTTGTCACCCAGACTGGAGTGCAGTGGCCGCTCCTGGCCACCGCAGCCTCGACCTGCTGGGCTCCGGGGATACTTCCGCCTCAGTCTTCCAAGTAGCCAGAATTACAGGCATGCGCTACCACGCCCGGCTGATTTTTTGATTTATTGTAGAGATGAGGTCTCGCTGCCCAGGCGGGTCTCGAACTCAAGAGCTCAGGTAATCCACTCACCTCAGCCTCCCAAAGGCGTGTGATTACAGGCTGAGCCAACGAGCCCGGCTCATATTGTTTTCTATAGTGCCTAACTATGCACAGTAAGTGGTATACAGATAGTGCTCAACAAATGTGAACAGAAGAATTGCTTCAATAAGCAAGAAAAACAAAATTTGAAACAGTCAAGTATCAGCTA